>JARHVA010002920.1:1047500-1305000 GCA_037957365.1 Torreya grandis | reverse complement strand
AATCCATCAAATGGATGTGAATTGTAGCTAAATTAGACTGTGTTATGGATTATATTTTTCTCATTAATTATGTTGACTTTTACACCAATATCTTGATTCTTAGTATGTTTTAGAATCAGATTAGTAAAAATATCCAAATATTTATTTTTAGGATCAACTAATTAATTCAAGCGAGTATGGATTCCTTCTAATTGAATTTGATTGTTATAAATAAGAGCATGGATATGATGTCTTGTAGCCATGCAAATATTTATGGGATGTTTTTAGAATTAATGATATGTAAAAAATACATTTAAATTATAAATTATTGGAAACACTCTTAAAGTATCAAATTACCCTTATTGGTCGTATGATAATCATATTACACATAAGTAATTTATTCAATATTTTTTGTGGAATTTCACTAAACCTAGTGAATCACCTTCACTCTCTTTGTTGGGTAAACAAAAGCTTATGAGATGTTTTTTATATGACATTGAACACATTTATTTGATCATTATTGGTTAGAAAACTTTTGCCACTACTTATATTCTTAGAGTGTGACTTATTTGAAACTTTTCATAGGAAGAAGAAGTCACACTAGGATATATAATGTAAGAATATTGGAATCTAATATATTGATTTAAAATTATCTAACAACATTACAAAGCTCATTAAAATAAATATAAGAATTGAATATGGATTTTTATTTAACAATTAGAAGTAAGCTATCAACAAAGAGGCTTTAAATCTTATTATTTGGTAGTTCATGACTCATATTGGTAACTATAATCTTAAACTTAGACATATAATATCTAATGTGTTCATTGAATCCTTATCTAATTTGAGTTAATTTTAAAAATGAAAAAACTTAGCTAATATTAAATTAAAAATGAGCTAATAAATCATTAATTAGAGTTGTGAAAGAATGCACATATTCAATTGGAAGAGTGTAATTACACCAGTCAAGAGAATAATCATTTAAAGTCCTTGGAAATATCTTGGTCAATATTTTTTCATTATATAAAAATATAAGCAATATGTATTAAAAACTTAAAATAATGAGAAGGATCTCCTTTTCCATTAAACATTTCAAAATTTGGAGTTATAAAACCATTTGGAAAGGGGAATGTAATAACTTCATAAGCAAAAAGATTCAAGAGAATATCAATGGAATTAACCATATTATTTGATCCTTGCAATCCTTGGGAAAGGATTTTATTTTTGTTTTTCATGTATTGAAGGGTATGCATCAAAATAGTAATTTTATAATTTTGAAAATAATTAGTATGTGGAAAAGTAGAATAATTTGGAATAGAATAAAATTATAATTAAAAAGGTTTGGAGAAGATTTAGAAATGATATAATTAAGAGGATGTTAAGAAATAAAAGATGAACCACACCATTAGGCCCATGATTTTGATGCAATGGACAATACCGTAGTTGAAAAAAAGCTTCAGATTAAAGAATGCATAAAATGTATTTTAAATAAAGGATATCCAAACACACATTTGAATGTGAAAGTTTGATATAAAAAATAATGTAACTTTTATTTAATATGTAGAATAAAAAATGTACAAATGTGTACAATAATAAATAAGACTAGGAATGCAAGCTCCTGTGTTCAAAATGAAAATATTTCCTTTTTAATTTATCTATAATAAATGAAAACATGTATAACAAAAGATGTGTATGAATGCTAGATACACAATTCATGTTAAAAATATCCTATTTGGTCTATGTGTAATCTCTCTCATCTCTGATCCCTTATGAGTTAGTCAGTTATAATATATAAACTATTACAATAAGTTATTATAACTAAAAATGGTTATAAAAGGGTGGTGGTTCATATTTTATCCAATTTATTGTATTCTTCTAGGTACATGATTGAAATTTTAATTGTATAGGTTTCTGAATTTTTTTTGATGTGTCATAGACCTAAAAAATGTTAGATGACATTATGTGTAGTAAAAGGGATCTAACACATGGATGATGAGTATGGATTTTCATGCATAAAACCATAGAGACATACATGAGAAACTAAGATATATAGTGTGAGGTGAGATAAGTGATACACATGTGCCATAAAATGAATGTGTTATGCATAAAAATCAAATGTTTATGTATAATGTCAAAATTATGTATAAAAAGTAGCAAGGTGTTGCAATAAGATAGGCTATTACCATAAGATTTCATATGATCCATGAGATACCACATGAATGTGAGACTCAAAGTACTTATGAGGAGTGTTAATATTCATTTGGAAGTTATGCACATGCTTTTAACCCTTTTTTGAGGATCAATGGTCCCCATTGCATGTTTAGTAAATTTTTGAAATAGAACCTTAAGTTGTTGAAGGCTATTCTACTTAGTGTAATTAGGGTAATTATAAAACTTAACCACTATGGATAAATGATGTATATCTTGGTAAGGTGCATGATTGTCACCTCAATAATATAATTCATTAATGTTGGGTGCAAGTGTTCATGATCAAAATATGAATGATGTTGCATTATTATTGGTTTAATCAAAGGTGGTTAATATGGCTTAAAGAGTTCCATATTGAAGATTGGATGAAAAATTAAGTAGTTCAACAAGTTGATAACAAAAGTATTTTTGCCAATTGAAATCAAGATGGTGTATGGACCATAGTGTAGAGGTTTTATCTTATGGTGTGAACCCTTGAAATGTTTCTTATAAACATGCAACCAAAAATTATATCCCACCTTGAACTCATGAGGTGTGTGGTGTGCATCATAGAAATGTTCATACTAAGTTTTTGTCATGATACAATCTGTTGAACCTACTAATGAGTGTTATAAATGCATTGCAAAAACTTTTTCATCTTATCCACTTCCCATTCCTATGTGAGCAAATTTGTTCTAAATGGAATATAGCAGGATATGTCAAAGGGTATCACTAGTTGGAACCCAATACATGTATGGAATGGAATATTCCCCATTAAAATATGTAAAGCTTTGTTATAAGCATGCTAAATGTATAAAAATTGTCATCCCAAGTGTGTGGATGTGCACTATTATACATGCATAATAAATTAACAAATGTGTGATTAGAAAATTTCATTCCATATTATGAGGAATAAATGTTGTATATAGGTCCAATTATGTATCCAACATGCATTTTAAAACTTTATAGATATGGCTTAAAAACTACAAGTCATGATTAGACATAATAGATGTAGGTAAATTAAAATGAACCCAATTTTGGTTGAAGAAAGAAATCATGGTATATTGTGTGTTGATGTTATTATTATATGAAATCATGATAGACATATTATATAACATATTTATTCTTTTTTTTTTATCATAGGAAGTCTACTCATGAAATCCATGTTGATGGATTCCCATGACCTAATGGAATTGACAAAGATATGTAAATTCATAGCTTCCTATTCATGAGATTATTGATGCAAAAATGAAATCAAGACTTGATGTGGAAATAAATATACACATTCATGTGCAGCCAATATAAGTGTTTTTGTAATGTTTCTAGTGTGTTGGTAATGCTAAAATGTCCTATTATTTTGGCATAGTGTGCCTTCAAGATGAGTCTTTAAAGAGGTGCACCATTATGAAAATGGAGGTGTAAAATATTTTATAGAATATTTTTAAACATGTATAACTCCCAAAACTGTTTACCCATGTGCAAGGGAAATATAGGCTTCCTAGAAGTCATTTCATTCTTGTCAACATAGTTGTGGTTGTGCATGTCTAATACTATGATAAACATGTGTAACCATAGTTAAATAATGAATTCTATCACCTTATTTTCATTTCCATTATTTATCTTCATAAAAAAATATAAGTGTTTAAGGTAAGTTATCCACTTCATGTGGTGCACATCTTCTAGCTTACTCTGTGTATACAGTAACTAAAGTGGCTTATCATCAACATGAATGCCTATCTTTTAACCTAAGATGTAGTGGCACCATTTATTTATTGGTTTCACAATAACACAAAAACCATTTTAATATGTGTAATAATGTTGAATCATGTCATTAAATTAATTTGAGTGATGGGTGACTTGATGCCCATGGTATGTGAGTATCATACCAAGTGCATAGTCAGATGCATTAATGCAAATCTTGAAGGCATAAAAAATGTTAGGAATTTACAAAACAAGTATTGTGTAGAGGAGATGATTGAGCTCCTAAAAATAACATTGTTGTGAATATTTCCATTAGGACATTATTTTTGTTTTGATGATATAACTAAGAAAAAATTATGTGCGAGAAAGAAAGAACTAGAAAAATACTAAATTTTACTGAGATTGTATGGAATTGGCTAATATTAGATTGCCTTAATTTTACCTAGATCTACATGGATGCTTACATAGTCAATGATGTATCCCATGAATTTAATTTTCATAAAACCAAATGTACACTTTTATAAGTTATCTTGTAACTTGTGTTGTCACATAATTTCTAAAATGCATGAGGTGTGATTCACATGCTCCTCCCAAGTGTTGAATCTGAGAATGAAAACAAAGTAGAAAACAACGAAAATTTTAGGAAGGCCATGAGAAGGTTTTCCATCAAGTGCATGAGTTTAGTTTGCACATTAGTTAATATTAAAGGCATAACCAATCATTCATACAATCTTGTCAACATTTTTAAATTTTTGTTTTAATCATCCCCTAAATGAACTGATACCTAATGATATCTAACTTCATATCAACCTTGGTGAAGTATAGTGAACCTCAAATCTAGTTTATGAGTTTTTTAATGTGTGGTATTAGGTATTAATTCTTCATCATTTTATTGTTGGGCTCATTGTAGTTAATTCACAAATTCCAAGTACCATATTTCTTTTGTGTGAGGACTATTAAGCTCTTGCAAGGAGAAGTGATAGGCTTGGTATTGCCTTGATGAAGAAGTTATTTTATTTCATGTTGGAATTCATCATTTTCCCAAATGGACTTGTCATACAATGGAAATTTTGGAAAATGGGATCCAAGAACCAAATCAATGTGGTTGTTTATTATGAAATGTGTTGGCAGACCCTTTGGATCTTCAAAGACATATCCATATTATTGTATATAATTACCTAGATTTTATTGTAGCAATGTTTATGTAACTCAACACATTTAAAATGTATGATTTCTTTCATGGAAATTGGGTGAACCATGAGTAACAAGAAGTATTACATGCATGAGATGAGTTTGAAACATTGTTTTGAAAATACTAAAGTGATTTAGTCATTAGAGTTGAATTTAAAAGGTTGAAAAAGTGACATTTGACATGAAAAATCCTCTGCTAAGGCCTGGATTTATATGCAACACAAGGTCATAAAAATACATCCTTCCAAACCTCATGTGGGGTGATGTCATAGGTGATTTTATCCTCCATGAGATTGAATTTCTATTGGAAAGTGCATTTTCATTAGACACATATATCCTTCCCTTGTTAAATCTAACCAAAATAATATGGCTTAGGATGTGCTTTAATGGTGATGCATATCTGTTGGGTTGTTGCTTACATAATGATGTTCTTTTGAATCCCATTGTAGATAATGACATGGAGAGGGTAACCATTCACCTATAACTTAGTGGTAATGGCATTGGCATTGGTGCTCAAACAAGTGGCATCTAGATAAGTTTCATCTATTTTTGTTGGACCTGATGTAGACTATAGGATCATGGATTGTTCCACCTTGAATGGCATGTATTGATTATGAATATTAGGGTTAGATGGTGAGATCTATGTGGGTTGGTTTTTCCATGTGATGATAAATGAGTAAGAGGAATTACAATTCCTCTTAACCTTGGATTCAATAGTGGAAGTGTTATAATATTCCTTCCCCAATGTGTCAAAAGTCAAGAAATCCATATTTTTTATGACTATAAGTTGAAAGTCTATTGATGGACTTAATATTATTATATTTATTTAGAAATATCTCACATAGATGTGTAGTGTAGTCATGGAACTAATTGGTATATTCTTCAATTGATTGCTCCTTACACTAGTAAAAATAATATAACTTGATGTATTCATCCTCATATTTTTTGTGGGGATAATATTCATCCTTCAAATCATCTACAAAGGTATTCTACAACTTAATGGGTTCATATTATTATTCATGTTGTGCATTTAAGGTTTCCCACTAATGTGACATTGAAGTGGAAATCTTTTACACTGCAAAGGTAATATTATCCACATTGATGAAATTATTAAGCAAGAAGTATACCTCAAGTTTTCAAATCTAGGAAACTAATGCTATGACATTTATTTTATATTTAAATAGTTGAAGGTCAAGATTTAATTTTACTTTTATGTGGGTTTATTATTAGAATGATGAATGTGTAGACCATGTAGAAGAATTATCATATTGTGTCAAAGATGCATCATGATCTCATAAAAATAGACCAAGAGTTCATTTTATTTTTCCTTAAAGACATCCAAAATGAGTTTATAGGCTTCTAGGATGCTTAGTGTTTCTATGGGCGTTAGCCATCTTGTTATTGTTACATCATTCTTACAAATACTATGAAACATAACTAATTGATGGTCCTTCTTTTTATACTCACATGTTTACAATAATACGAGAGATATTTCTCTGATACTAATGATATGAACTATGGGTCCCAAGATGTCTATGTTGTAGATAACTTTGTGCTTTACAACAAGTTGTGGATTGTGGAATGTAAAAAATGTATTCTAAATAAGGTAAAAAATACAAATTCAAATGTGGAAGTTTGATATACATAATAGGTCAAATTATATTGAATATGAAAAATAGGGAAACACAAAAATGTTTGAAATAATCAATATGACTAGGAATGCCAGTTTTTTATTAGAACAAGAATACTTCCTTAATAATTTGTCTAGACTACATGAAATAATGTCAAACTACATATGTGTTTGAATGATAGATACACAAAACATGATAATAATATCATATATGATCCGTGTTTGATATTTTTATTCTTTAATCCATTCTAGGTTAAATGTTTATAATATATACATCATTAGAAGAAGAATTTATAATTGAAAACACTTAAAAAAGGGTAGTGGTTCATTTTTTGGTTGAGTAATAGATGGTCTTATTATAGGTGTATGGTTATAATTCTAATTCTATGGCATTGTCGATAGATTACCTTATGTGCCACAAATCTGGAAAGTTGTAGATGACATGACATAAGGAAAAAAAAATATGACACGTGCATGTTCCTATTTGGAACCATAAAAACTTGTGCTAAAATTTTAATAGGTGTCATAGAGTGAGATAAGTGATACATATGTGTCATAGGTGGTTGTTTTGTGAACAATATTCATATGTTCATGCATGTTGGTCAAATTATAAATGATAAGAAACAAGGTGTTGTGCAAACCTAGGAGTGTATCGTAAGCTTGTTAATGATCTATGATATTTTATGCACACGGGAGAATCAAAGTCCTTGTAAGAAGTGTGTATATCTATGTAAAAACTATAATGATTTCTTATGAGGAGTGAGTAGATCTATGTTGAAACTATGCATGAATCAAAAGGAATATTAACAATCAAATTATTTTGAAAGATTGAGAAATATGAGCATATTCAAGAATGGATAAAATGTTAGGAAGAAAATTATGTTGGAAATAGGAGAAACATTAGAAGTAATAACATGTCAGGAAAAAATAGTGTTGATGACCCTAAATTTTTAATTTCTTTACACTTGTATTCAGAGCATCATAATAGGAAGCCTTTTTAGTTTTGTGCTAAGGCAACCTAAAAATTAGGCTGAATTTACTTCTACACTAGCACTAAAATTAAACTTGTATACGATGTAAAGGGTGAGGGAAAATACAAAAACTTAAATAAAAGGCGATGCACCATATCACACTGATCTAATACTCTTTCAAAGAAATGACAATATAAAATAAATGGTGAAGCTAATATTAATAATTCAAGTACCAAATACAAGAGTTAATCAATTTAATATTTTAATTAGATTAAACATCCACATAAAATAAAACAAAGGGTAGAGTGATAACCATGAAATCTTTATTATGTGGCTATAATATACACATGCATATAATTAAAAAAAAAAAACTAATATTAAATTGAAAGCAAATGATATAGCTATGAGATCATAATGAAAACTTTCATAGATAGCTATTAAAATTCCATTGGAAAAATATCACAGGTAAAAAATACCTTGGAATCCTAGATTTAACTAGAAAATAGAGATATTATCTCTATTTATTTACAAATAATAAACAAATAAGGTGGGGTTTTAATGTGTAATTGTATGCCCCAATTCCATCCTCAATCTCATGCAAAAACTACTCGTAGAATACTTGCAGATTTATTAATTTAAATTAAAAAAAATCCTTCATAATATATATATATATATATATATATATATATATATATATATATATATAGATTAATGTGATCTAAATAAGATAGAACTATGAATATTAAGATTATGAAACATAGGGCAACAATCATACTAATCAGAATATAAATATGGAGATAGATATTGAATTTACTATGTTTTAAATGGATAAAACAATGGAAGAGAGATGTAATTAGATTAATTCAAATATTTGTAACTCAATGTATTAATCACTATCCCTAAAACAAATTTATATCTTATTTATGATTGCTTTGATCAAGAAAGAGGTGCTCAACCCCTATGCAAACATTGACAGTGAAACTCAATCCTATGATGATTAGTTCTATCCAGGATCTATAATTACTATCCATACTGATTGTGCAGGTCTATGACACCTCAAACCACTATGATTTCACCTATAGATATCTCTTGTGTGCACTTTTATTTGGTCTTGTGCATTGATATTTTTTGTCAGTCTCTTTGGTTTGAAACTCATCTTACACTTTTGACACAACATGACCCTTAAAAAAGGGTTTATAAAACTGGGTTGGACAACCAAAACCACTCCTTACTAAGTGATTAAGTGTTTCTTATGTTTCAATAGTTTGAATAAGTCTCAAAATACACATTATTCTCCCACTTATGTGTGTGTGTGCACACCATCATGATAAATATAGAATGCAATGTAAAATTTGGTATGAGACAGTTTCATAACATTAAATTTAGCACACTTAGAATCTACATATATAAATGACTCTTGTGTACACTATCCCTTATTATTCTACCAATTTATTACTTTAGCTAACCCAATTTAATAACTATACATATTTAGGATCAACCTAGTTTATTCAAGAAATTTCCAAATTCATAAGTATATTGTCTCCATATCTTAGATCATAAATTTTCACTCTAAAGACAATACCAAAAATATTATAATAGTTATGATTTTGTCATAGGTGTTTGCCTTTATTGACAATGTCCAAGAACACTCAACATTTTTTTTTCTAATTGAGATGTCTCCATTATGTCATCATATACATGTTTCATGGGTTACCCATAGTATGAAATATCAAAGAGTCAATGATAACTACAAATAAATCCTAAGGTTAAACCCATCTTGGAAAGTACTAACAAATTTGAGAAATCCATTACCACTCTCTTAAGACATTATCATAAAGGCATACATATATGAATATGTATCAAAATAATAGTCCTAGAATGAATATAAACATATGCCAAATTTTCATGGTGTTAAGTGTTAAAAGCCAAACATTAAATAGTACTCTATATTGATCAAGATGCTTTACACACACACCCCCTATAAGAGAGAACTACATACAGTTTGATACCTCTTCAATGTATTATAGAATATAGTAAATGCTTAGTCACTTAGTGGGGAGTGGTTGGGGTTTCACAACCCAAATTTATAACCCATTTGTTAAGGGTCATCTTGTGTCAAAATTTCAATTAAGGTTTCAAATAAAAAAAAATATTAGTTGACATGATCAAATGAGAGCCCACGCACATGAGATAACTACAAGTGCTAGTGTAATGATCTAAGGTGTCATAAATATGCATAATCAATACGGATAGTAAAAATAAAGCCTAGATAGTACCAACCATTTTAGGGGTCTAGTTTTTTATAGTAGTGTACAATACAGCTTGAGCTCCTATTTTTTGACTCAAAAAGTTACAAAGCAGATGCACAATTTATTTTTTGTGATAATGATGAATACACTGAGTTACATATTAAGTACCATTTTTTAGGGGTAGTGACAAATGAAGTGAGTTATATAAAATGAAATTATGCTAAGTGCATCTCTCCTTCGTTATTTTTTCCATTTTAAACATAGTAAGTGCAATTTATATCTACCCTTTTACATTCAAGTTTGTATTATTGTTGCCCTTTTCAAATTATTTGAATGTTCATGGTTTTATCTTATTTAGATGATATTAATCATAAATTATGTAAAACATTTTGGTAAACCTATGGTGAAATCACAAAGCTTGGTATCAAATTAAGGATAATCTTTATACCTATGTTGCAAGGATTTCACAATTCCATGGACACCCATTTACACATTTTTAGACTTGAATAAAAAATATGCAACATCCTATTATATTCAAAATATTATTACAATGAACATAATACACACACCCTTATATAGACCATAATAAGGTTGATTAAATGCAAATACATGGAGGAAATACATACATTACCATATTTGATTTTCTATAGAATTATGTCTTCAATTCAACAACATAATGCCTCCAAATATCAAGAAAGATGAAAAATTATCATACTAGATATTGACCAATAATCCCAAATGCATCCCACCATAATAATATCCATTTTCTCATATATAGAAGGAATGGATAGACCCATGACATTCATTAAACATTTCAAGGCATTTAGTCTTCCAAAATAAATTAAAACGGCCAAGGACACTTCTCAAAAGAGCATGGAATTCATATTTCATCTATAACTAACCTAATTAGGTCTTAAGCACAACCAAAAAATAAATGAAAATTAACTTTAATATTTATATACCTATGTGGGATTTTCAATCATATGAAACATTTTAAGATGTGGCTTGAGATTAAAACATTTTTATTGACCTATTCAGGCTTCCACATCTATATATAACTACCAACTTTCAATGAAGTCAATCCTGACCTAATCAGGCTTACATGCTTAATTAGTAATGCAACAATGACTAAGCCAAATCATAGTTCTAAGTGGGATTTTAGTTTCCACATACCATAGGTTGATTCTCCTTTTATAGTTACAATCTGGGCCTCAAACATAATTACATGCTCCCCCTTGTGACCTAAATGACACTGTAAACTCTAATTACTGCCACCACTCCTTCCAAAATCATCCATAATTCTAATTGGAAATGAGACACATAATTAAAACTATAACCTATTCAACCTCAACTTAAACTTAGTTAGGGTTTTGATCTTGAATTTATTATGCTCAATAAACATGCCTATCATCAACCTGCTTAGGTTTTAAATACCAATTACCATTAACATACAATGATGAAGTGTTTTAATACCTAGTCAGGCTTATGCTACCAATTAACACTAAGTTTAAAAAAAGCCTTTGCCATTCTATTTAAGATTTTTATTCCAATTAGTAAAGGAAACACCCAATAAGTTCTTAGAAGACTTAATCAATATATGGAGTCATTATTAGCATAACTAACATTTTCCACTTCTTACCAAGACCTAATCAAAGGTCATATAACTGATTAAAACTATGAATGATGTACAAATTTCATGAAAACCAAATTGGGAGTTAGAAACTTGATTACAACTGTAATATTTAAAAATCTCTCTCAAAGACCTAATTAGGGTTGATAATCCTGATTAACACTACAAGATACTAAGACCAAATCAAAGTTTAGTATTCACAAATTAAAAGGTAACCAAACAACTTTTTGAGCTAAGTGTTTAAAGTCAAAATTGATCATCTTGACTTAGTACATCCATGCATGTGGAAACCAAAAGGAAATGAATACTTTAAAAATTTTGCTCTAAAACCACTCCATTCTAAGAAAGATAAACAAACATGCAAAGAAATATCACCACTCTATTTTTGGTTGACACAAGATTGCCCAAATCCTTGGATTCTCTTGCTTTAGACACTTGAGTTTTAAAAATATGAGATCCTACTCACATGGATGGAATAAGTGGAAAAACCATTATTTTGGCCATAAAACATAATGACCATGGTATCCCCTTTTAACAAACCAATTACTTTATTTTATTTTATTTCTTATTCATTTATAGTTCCCCCTTGTTGGTTTTAATTTTATCTTCCTCTTATCTTTACTTCCAATCTCTCATCTTGTTATGTAATTTGACCCACCATCATTTCATTCCTTTATGGGGTTAGATCCATAATATAATATCCTCCTTTGTGGGATTACACCCACCACAGTCTGTCTTCCTTTGCCAAAGGTTTATCCATCTTTATTTCCATATGCTTGTGGGGTAAAAACCACCTTCATCTAGCCACCTCCACTAGGATGCTTTTTTTTGCATCTTATTTCCCTTGTGGAATTAAACCCACAATTTACCAACCACCTCCTCCTAAATCCTTCTTAGATTTGTTTACTTATTGTCCAACCTATTATTGCATACTTCCTCATGTCAATATTAACTATTTAAAGCTCCTTTATCATTATTTTCATCTCCTTTTTCATTCCCAATATCATTTTAGAAGATTCAATAAACATTTGGAAACCCAAATGGTCACCCAAAACATCTAATACTTCCTCTAGGATAGACTTCAGCCCCTCATCTCTCATTCTCCACATTGATATATCAAGAACCTATCCATATCTACTGCAACATCATCTCCTTCTACACATGGTATGGTTTTCATAAAAATCAACAGTTCTTCATCACATTTGGTGAGATCAATAGGATCACTCTCATTTTTTGGAATGCTTCTCTAAATGCCTCCTTTCTCATCACCTCTACACTTTCAACATCATGATTTTCAATATGCTCTTATGTTGATATCAAACTCATTTGTCCCATCTCATATTTCATCTCCATATTATAAACTTGTTTCCCATCAGGCTTAATTTTCTCAAAGACTCTATCACTCTTCCTACTCTTTAGAATAACACTTAACTGTTCTTATGATATCTCTTCTTCCTCTTGCCAATATCTTTCACTTGACCTTGTGAGAGTCTTCTCTCCCACCTCTATCTATTGTAAATAAGATCCTACATATATATATTTTTGAAAAAAAAATTATTCCCACACTTTTCCATTCTCTCTTGTCTCCAAGATGACTGAAGACATTCTTATATTATTGGTATATCATTACTAACCAACTCTACCATATTATCATCTTGTTCAGCTTCTTCACTCTACTTCTTATATAAATTAACATGTTGTATTGCACCATGGTCCACACATTTTCATTTTCTTTGCCATCTTATCAATTATTGGACCTACACATTTAAAAAACACACTAAGGGAATCAAGAGATCCCAAAAACACTTCATAAACTACTTCATAATGCCCCAAAGACATGATGTCTAACTATTCTTAATTACTTGCATGTTTCTCATGGCTTGTGGTCACATGATGGAATCCAAAAGGCCCATTCTCAGAAACCTTCATGGTTATTTTCTCCTCATCCTTTTCTTTGTTTTCATCTCCTTCACATGGTTGATATTCAACCATAATCTCCTTATGTGTATTAGATTGCACCTAATCCATCTCTAATGTCTCCTTCATAGAAACCATAAACTAATCATGGCTGTCTCTTCTTTCACTTTTATTGTTTCCTTCAGAGAAACTTGTAGCTTTTCTTGGTTTTCGTCAAATATTATTTCCTCCAAAAGAGAAATGAAAAACTCATTACCTTCATTAACCAAGGATGATTCTGAATTTTTCCACTCATGGGATATGAGAAACTCATTTCCATCATCAAATAATGGGTCTCCTTCTTCCTGTTCAATAATTATCACTTCCATATCCTATTACATAAGTATTTCTTCCTCTGTATGCTTCTCATAATTCTCTTTCTCTTTGTTTTTCTAAAAATCATATTTGTGCTCCTCACATGGAAGCCTCACCTTATTATTATCTTCCAAGACAACCTTATATTCTTCACACTTAACCTTCTCCTTGCTACTTATCAAAGCAAACCTCATCTCGTCATAAGGAAAATTCCCTCTCATATTTCCTTTATTAGAAATATTATTCTTCTCTTCTCTCTAAATCTTCTTCAACCACTCTTGTTGTAATTTTGGCTATACAAAATGACCCAACCACTTATAACCATTTGTTCCCAAACACTTACCTTCTTACCTTACCTTTGTCTCCTTACTTGGAGATCTTTCTAATATGAATGAAACCTTTAACCTCATGGGATTTATGACATTCTCATCTTATAAATATATTTATAGCTCAACTATCCATTTTAAGAGCTTATCAAGACTTTCTCACCATAAAATAAATCAATAGCAACAAAATACTTACCTCTTTCCTTCACCATGACCTATGTTAGTCTATTTTTCCTACTAGAATTTTTTCCTCTGCTTGCTTGGTATTTCTCCAAATAATGTTGACTCACTTTTAGGGACATCATCCCCACCATTATCTCCTCTTCTTCATATTCACTTATAGCTACAACATTTTCACTTTTTTTCAATCATTCCCATTATATCCAATCATGCCTAGAATCCTTTCAAATTTTTTATCAAGTCACCCAAATATCATTCTCTTCTTTTGTATGTTATATCTCACTACAATCAACAATATTATCTTTCACAACATGCAATAGACTTGAAATAGATCCTCTCTCATACAAATAACATTTATAAGACTTCTCTCACACCTGCACCATTCTTATGCAATCTTTTCTCTTAGAATTTTGTAACACAGTCATTAGACTTTTATTTCATAGCTTGAAATTGACTCATGCATGAGCCTATACATAACCCATAATGAAAAAACCTTGCTATGATACTAATTGGTGAAAACACAAAGTAGGGTATCCAACTAATGATAACCTTTATGCCCGTGTTGCAAAGATTTCAAAATTCCATAGACACACATTTGCACATTTTTAGCCTTGACTCAAAATATGTAGCATATTATTATATTAAATAGCTTGTTATAATAAATATAAAAACACATCCTTATCCATGCCACAATTGAGCATATTTAATGTAAATACACAGAGGAAATGTACACATTACCATATCTAATTTTACACATAGTTTTGGATTTAATTTAACAGTATAACACCTTAGCTAAATCTTAAGAAATATGAAAAATTATCATATTAGATATTAACTAATGATACCAATAGCCCTCACACCTGCCGCCCCGCCACCCCACTCCTGCCACAATAATTTCCATGTTCCCATACATAGGGGAATGGACTGACCCATGACCTTCCCTACACATCCAAAGGTGTTTCATCTTTCAAATTATACCAAAATGACCAATAAAGATTCCCAAAAGATCATAAAATATGCCTTTCATCTATAGATGACCTAATCGGGTCTCAAACACAACCAAAAAATAAATGAAAACACACTTTAGGCTTTATAGACTTGTGTGGGGTTTTAATTTATATGAAACATTTTAAAATGTGGCTTGAGATCATGATAGTTTTACTAGCCTAGTCAAGATTCTACATCTAGATATAACTACAGACTTTTAATTAAGTTAATCCCATCCTAATTAGGCTTGCAGTCTTGATTAGTACTACAACAATGACTAAACCAAAGCCTAGTTATAAGTAAGATTTTGGTGCCCACATACCATAGGTTATTAATCATTTTTTAGTTGAGTTTCAAGCCCCAAACATAATTGCATACTTTAATCCATATCCATCATAAACTAAACAACATTGCAAACTCCAATTAACATTACCACTCCTTTTAAAATCATCCACATTTCTTATCAGCATTGAGACACTTGATTACAACTATTACCTACTTGACCTCAACATAGACTTTGTAAAGGTTTTGATCCTCATATAATTATGCTAAATGAATAAACATGTCATCAACCTAATCTAGTATTAAAACCTGATTATTATTTACATACAATGATGAACTATTTAAATAATCAAGCTTATGATCTCGATTAATATTAAGTTCACAATAAGAAGCCTCTACCATTTTAATCAAAATTTATGTTCTGATTATCAAAGGTAACACCTAACAAGTTTTTAGAAGACTTAGTCAGTATAAGGAGTCTCAATTAACATAATTAACATTGGCCATTTATTATAAATACCTAATCAAAGGTCATAACCCTGATTGTAACTATCAATTATGTGTAACTTCCATGAAGACCAATTTGGTAGTTAAAAAGTTGATTACAATTATAATCTTTGAATGAATATATCCAAGACCTAATTAGGATTGAGAAACCTAATTAACACTACAAGATACTAAGACCATATTAGAGTTTATTCTTCACAAATTTTGAGGCAACCAAGAAAATTTTAGAGCCAAGTGTTTATAGGCAAAAAATTTCATCTTGACTTATTTCATCCATCTATGTAGAAACTAGATGAAAATGAAGACTTTGAAAATTTAGCTCCAAAACCAACCATGTCAAGAAAGACAAGTAAACAAACAAATAAATCTCACCAATTTGTTTTTGGTTGATAAAATATTTTATAAAGCCTTGGATACTCCGACATTAACCTAATCATTGACTTGAGTATGACAAACCTTGGGCCTTTTTTACATTAGGGTTTCATATTTTCTTAGGTTTTTGGATTTCTTTCCTATTAGGGTTTAAATTTTAGATATGATTTATGATTTTTTCTTATTTTCACATAATCACAATGGAAGATATAATTAATATGGATTCTCATAAATGAAATTATTATATTGATTACCATGATTGTGTTGATGATATAGATCAATGTGAACTTATTTAATATCTTAAAATGAATCCATATATGAGTGATGCATTGTTACATGTAACTATAGATAAAAAGAAAAATATTTCTAAGGACTGTACATTTTAGGAATGAAATTCTAAAAGTTTGAATGACATAAATCCAATTTTTAGAGGCAAAGATTCTACATTAGGTGTTCATACCATTATTCCTACTAATATTATTCATGTGTTTATACCCATGGCTACACAAGTGATTCCTACACCTAGTGTAGGGTAAATATAAGTTAACCTTAATGTTTCTATAGTTATCCCTATGTGACATAATTTTATGCCTTCTATGCTTGCTACTTATGTGACATGTTCATCAATATCCTATGCCTATTAATCAAGAGCTTATATAAACTGTTCTCAACCCTCAAGCCAAATTTTCTTAACTATAACAAGGTTCTTATAGAGTGGGTCATTAGAAAAATCATCAAGCATTATTATACAACCCTTCGACCCTAGATATTTCCACTTATCCTTTGCCTATAATAATTTTTTTACGTAGGGTTATATTATAAGATAGTAACAGTGATCATAATAACATCATAGATCTTTCCATGCAGCATGCTTATATTATCCTCCAATGATAATTTATTAACCACATTTTTTCTTAACAGCCTTAAGGATAATGACTTAAAATAATTTTACAACCTTCCTTTCCAATCGATACATGTTTTCAATTATTTGAATGATCAATTATTAAAATCAATTTTCTATCAATATTAATAAGGTTTTTGATACTTAAATTACAAAACTTAAGTAACATCCTAACAAGCCCATTGGTAATTGTATGCTTTATTATAAGACTATACTCTCAAAAAATTAAAATCCTATTCTTGATAATTTTTAAAATACATATTCAAGTAAATATTACTTATGCCTATCTATGAGTTTATTATATTCAAATATAAATCCCAAAAATAGAAAATATCATAATGAATATAATAATAAATATGAAGTAATATCTAACGCTCATAGGTGTAAAAAATTACATGTTCACCAAGACAATAAATGATCTATAGTTAATTAAGTATAAAAAATACATGAACTTATAGATTGTATGTGCGTGTGCACCTCTGCCAAGTTAATATTATAATTTTCATTTTCATTCAAAGATAGAAATGCCTAACTAATATTTACAAATAACTCAAGAGGAAAACACACAAGATTTAGAGAAATATCTCAAATAAATTGATATCATAGAACTATCATATAAATTTGACCCTATAAAGTGCATCTAGCATTATCAATAAGTTCACCTCAAAATATGGTTTTGATAAATAATAAGTGCCAAGATTGATAAAAAACAAGTGATAAGAGTCTTGGGGGTATTTCAGATAAGTTTCATAAATATTAGGGACACTTCTAATAGGTGACAAGTAGCTCCAAAAAGAATTGATGACTAAGTTTCTTGATTCTAATATTTTACTCTTATTTATGCACTATGAATCATGTGTACTTGTAATAAAAAACTTCTAATTGTAGAAACCCATCGATCGCACATCATAAAATGTGTTATTTTTTGAGTATATATTTTTATTACCTTTGAAAAAGTTCAAAAATCAATCTACCATGTTGTTTCCATGGGCCTAAAACACACACAAATAAAATAAAACAAAAATCACAAATAAATAAATAAAAGTGTAATTAATTACACTAAGATCCATTGTTAGTCTAATTTAATGAATTAATAAAAATAACCATTGACTTGTTTACATGAAATTATAAATTTTAGAAATCATAAAATATAGTAATATGAGTTTATTTCTCTATTTATAAGCATGCATTTATTTGTCTTAAAATAATAAGTACTCAATAAATAGGTGCATCCAATATACACTGTTAGAGGTAAAATCACTAAGAGGTGGGGTGAATCAATGAGCCCAAATAATCTAAATTCAATTATGATATTTACAAATACTTAACCAGTTACCACAAGCATTCATGAAGTATACATATTATTCATAGCAATATGTAATAGAGGCAATACAAGATCATTCATATAACACATGACATACATGAGAAACCCTCTTGGGGAATGAAAACCACTGGAACTTAAAATTGGACTACTATCCTATAATAAAAATATTCAATTTATACCAGCTATAACTAATCAAGGAACTACAATCCCTATTTAGTGAGACTCCAATCTCACAAGGTGCTATCATAACTATCTAGTTGAGCTACGACAACAACCAAACCTTTTAGAAAGTTTCACCTTACAAGGAGGATACAACCACCTTAGATGGTGAGTTACCATAATAACACCTATGAAAACATTTCCACCTCTAAACTCATGTGAACAACACCAGATGATGGACCTCAACTTATCTCTCTTCACCTTCACTCATACTCAATCTTTAAGAGCATTATTCCACCAATAGAATTATGACCTATAGGTCATACAAATAGTACTCAAATTGATGTGATATTCAACACATCCTTAGGGCACTTAACCCCTCCTTCACTCCTCAAAACACACACAAAAGCCTCTCTCCAATCTCTCCTTAGTCTCTCACTCACAAGTCTAGAAGCCATCATCTTTTATTCCACTATTTATAGAGCAATCTTGTTAATCACTACCTTGGTTAGCCATTAGGCATGTCTTAACCCTTAAGACATATTTCACATGAATACACAACTCAAAACTATCTTCATAGGTTAGACATAGCATCTATGGGTCACCCTTAAGGAAATACACCTTTTAATAAGGCCCTTGTAGTCCTTATAAGTATCATGTGAACCCATTCACTCATTTAACAATACCTCAAGCAAAAAAAGAATATAAGACCACTTTTAAATACATGGGTCTACTCCTTATATCCCATTTGACATCATCAAATGATCACATTCAACTTAGCTCACCTCTGCACATGCTCAAACAACTCAAACATAGACTTGATACACATAGTCACCATGAATGAACAAATAATCAACTTCTTAAGCATTTTTCATACTCAATATATATTGATCACACATCCAAAATCCATACAGAGCATCTTCATGGAGTCTACAACATGATCAAATAGTAATTCATCATGAAACATTGAAACAATATCAACACAAGCTTGAATATCCTTCTCGGGTCACTCACAAAATAATCATGAACACAATCAAATTCTAGGCTCAAATCTATATATCCAGATACACCTTGGAGTCCACTACCACTTTGATTTTTACTACATGAGAAAATTTGTCTTTTATCAAAATATATGATCAAAATATAGAGCTCTAGTTTTTCCTGTGTTAAATTCAAATATTTGAATAACAACGATCATAGTTAACCTTCAAATATAATGCTCGAATCTTGTGAACTCTTAGCTCAGGATCAATCTCACACCATCATTCTTATATGAGCTATAACACATAGACCACCAAAGCTAAATTTTAAACATCTATTACATTAACCTCTTCTTATGCAATCTAAGAACTTTGACTCAATGCACTTCATCGATCTCTACAGATCAACCAGGTCAACAATGATCAACACACATTATAGATTAATCTATATGAATTCCTACTCACTATTGGATCTTTATCCTATACCTTTGTTCAGATGTTAAACATCATGCATGTATCCTCATCTCACTACCTCTTGACATCTTGGATCCACTCACATTGTTGATCTTGCTCAAGCTTTAACACCTTAAAAAATGACTATGGGGACCCTATCAATATGCATGAGTAGCCATTTTTTCACCTTAATAACTTCTTATATGATTTGATGTATGATATCAAGTTTGGACTAGATGATCTCCTTCCATAGGAGAATCTAACCATATAACACACTACTCTAATAACTCTTGTGCATGTGAGATATAATGACATTAAAATTATTTTTGAAAAACTTCTATCATAGAGCCAACTATTTCCAAATCTGCTTGAGAGGCCAACTTTGATCATCCATAAGTTTTATCACGCTTCAATGCATGATCTCAAATTTAGTGAAAATCATCTATTCTCAAAACTGAATGAACCCATATGATCAAATTAGCTTGACACCTCCACATGTGGAAGATACAACACCTTCAAAATACTCACTCAGCTTTTTCTACCATAGAAAAATTTGCTAAGTATGGGAAAACATAGTCAAATTGCTACATCACATGATATAGAAATTAATACAAATAAAATAGGTCCAAAAATGAACAAACCCATATGATAATTGTATCTTGGCACATCCATGTGTGAATTTTGACCTCATCAACATGGTTACTCAACTCTTCTAGCCAATTGCAAATTAGGCTATGGGAAAACAATGAAATCTGATTGAGAAACCAACTTTGTACCCTTATAAATTTGACCATGATTTGATGCATGACTTGAGATCTAGAACATAATAAATAGGGACTACTATAATCATAACCATATGACCAACTCCCCTTGACTCTTTCCCATGTGCCAATGGTGACATCATCAAACTACCTACTTAGATTTTCTACCATTAGACCCAAACTATCTTGACAAAAACTATGGACTACCAGATGAATTCCACTTATGCAAACAAGCTATCAAATAATAAATAGAATATTAGGGACCTCTTTCACATGATCCAATCACCATACTCAACCTTTAACACATCTGATCAGTCAAACTCTAAAGATCAACTAAGCTAACTTCAAGCATACAAGAACAAGCACATTGCACACTTTGTCATTATCACATAGACTATCAAGGCACTTCATCCACTCGCCAGAGAACCTCTATGGCACCAACATGAAATTATCATGAGAACTCTCCAACAATCTCCCCCTTTTTCATTGATGCCAAAACTCATCAATATATCAATATATAACTCACCTTCTCTCTCTTCAAATCACTCCTACAACAAGAAATTTCTCCCCAACAGGAACTTTCTCCCCCTTTAACACAATGACAAAGTACAAAAAATTGATCTTAAGAACTAAAAATAATATCAAATAGGATAGGACCATCTTATAAATATGATACAAACTTACCCTTACCTTGAGCCTACCTCTTTTTGCCTTGACAAACTTCCTCTCACTTCATGCCAACACTCTCTTCAATCAAGCATTGCAACCAATAAAGAAATAACACACAAAAAAATTAAAATCTGATGTCACTCACCAAGAAACATATAATAGGGACTCCCCCTAAGAACTCTAAGAAATTTCACCTTTTGAGCATCTTCAGATCTCTACACACCATGAAGAACCACCATGCAGGCTTACTAGCATTCTTTCTCAAGACACTTCCATGAACACCAACTCCACATATACACTATACAAAATAGGAAACATGTATTAAACCATATTTAGAAAATAAATTTATATACTCATACCTTACTCTTTTAGAGAAACTAATAAAAAATATTCATCTTCAAACTAGGCATGTCTAGCCTCCTTGTAGCCCTACCTGGAACTTGCAAAGCCCACAATTTTTAGTAGTCACATCTTCAAGACCTAAAAATCCATATTTGGAGCACTCTCATATGTCCCCCTTAAGCACATGGATTTTAATCACCAATCTCATCCTCTACAACATACTTCTTTCACAAACCTACTAACTAATTAGCCCTCCATATTGACAAAAAGTTGAATAACTTGAGAACCAAAAGCCTTCAATTCTATTTGAAGATTGATTTGACCACCCCTTTGGTCCATTCAACAAATTAAAAAGCCTCAGACCTCAAGCCATAAGTCAAATCACTTTTATAGTAAAGCCCAAAACCCTAGAATCTCAAAACAAGCAAGTCAACAAACCTCCGTTTGATCAACAAACACCTGTAAAACTAGTTACAAACCTAGAGACACTCATCACACACTTCTAGACCAAAAATTGAGCTTCTATACCTTTGAAAACCCATACATTCTATAACCCTTTTTAGGTCTACTTGCCCTTAAACCAAAAATAGAGACAATTGAGAGCACTAAAAAATCCTCAATTGGCACATACATACCTTCAAACCTCAAATCACCTAGAGCACACCAAAAAGAAATACACAAACCTTTCTAAGTACCAACCACTTTTTTATCTTTGCATCACTCTCATTAAGTCACCTTGAACCACCCAATTTGACTCTATACTATAGCTCCTTCACAAACCTATGAAGTAAGTCTTATGAACATGTTGCTCCCCCTTAACTAAATACCTTCTATTGATTCATAGAGAAAGAAATGACACCCAAGCTTTGCCTTAAATACTCAAAAGTATCTTTTGATAATGGTTTGGGCATAATATCTGCAAGTTAATATTTTGTAGGCACATGCTTCAACTTGACACATTGATTAATCACTTGTTCTCTCAAGAAATGATATCTAATAGGAATGCTTTTAGTTTTTGAGTGCATAACATGATTCTTTGAGATACCAATTGCACTAGTATTGGCACAAAAAATAGGACAAGGTCCATTTTATCTTACCTTGTAATCCTCCAAAGTTTGTTTCATCTACATGACTTGTGTGCAACAAGAGGCAACTACTATATACTTAGCTTCTACATTTGATAGTGACACTGAGGCTTAATTCTTGCTTATCCAAGACACCAAACATTCTCCCATTTGAAAGGAGTTTATTAAGAAGCATATATAGATACACCTTCTATACCTTAATGCTCCTAACACAAAAACAAATCCTCATCTTCCATCTCTTCCTTGCTCATCTAATATTTTTAGTTCTTCTTCTTCTTCTTTGGCTTAGGAGAAACAAATTCCTTAACCACTACAACATTCTCCTTTTCTTCTAGAATTAGATTGATAATACATGGAGACAACACAAATTCATTACATACCTTTTCATTCGAAGAATTTTCCTTGTAATTTAGAACCTTATCATTAGGCATAGATAATTGATGTTATTTACATGATACATGCTCAACAATAGCAAAATGTTCACTTGGATCCATACATACCTTATGATTGGCCTTAATCAACACCTTGGTCTTCACTCTGAGCTTGGTCTCTTCATTCTCAACATGAGCAAACAATGAGACCTTTTGGTACTCTTCAACTATTGAAGCATTCTCCACCATAGCAAACAAATTACTTAGACCTACAGTCTCATCATGAATCACACTTTTCACCTTTGGCTTCCATGTGTTAACTGTCCTTCTTTTTTGAAATCTAAGAGCCTGATTAAATCTACTTTGTCTTGTAAGCATTTGCTTTTAGAACCTTATGTTGTGGAGCTAAAAGCTTCACTAGGATGCAAACAAGAGAAGTCACAGAGGATGCAGAGTTACGGGGAGTTGCAAAATCAGTTGCAGGAAAAATAACGTCAGTCTGATCAACCGATGTCGGTCAGACAGCAAAGAGGAAGCAACCGGCGTCGGTCACCAGTCGGCCGACATCGGTCATGGAGGAGCCAACATCGGCAGCCTGTGCGAGAACAAGCAGTTTGCATGATGAATCTGGGAGAGTCTATTTTGAGACTGTTAGTTTGCATGTTGAAGGCTAGTCATAGTCTTGAGTTGCAAGTCTAATTATTGTAATTAGGTTAGTCTAATTATTGTAAGCATGAGATCTATATATGGACTCATGGGCTGTATTGTAAACTTGTGCTAGAAAGCCATTGGGATTGTAGAGAGAGCTAGTGTAGTGCCTCCTAGTTACCAAATAGGGGTGCTGAGAGTGTATGATCAGAGAGAGTTGTAGGTTGTGCAAGTTCTTGGAGAAGATCCATTAGGGTACTGGTTGAAGAATCATAAGGACTTGGTGAGGCAAGGACAAGGGTTCTTCAGGTGTGTAGAAAGAAATCTACATGGTGAGTATGATCTAGTTATTTGCAGGTAGCAGCAGAGAGCAGGGGATCTACTTGAAGTACAGTTGTGTACTTGGTGAACTGGCAGCGTGTTACTGACTGGTTGGAGAGGTGAACATCAATTTTGTATTGGAATTGATTGTTGTGACCAAGAGAGAGAGGGAAGAAGGTCTTGAGGAGTGGCGAACCTTTGAGGTGGAGGAAGAAGTGGCATCTTTCTTATTGTATATTCTTCTGAGTGATTATTAATACAATTGTGTATTGTCTCTCAATTCCTGTGTTGTTTCATATTTCTAGTTACTTTATATTTCTGGTTAAATTTCGTGTTTAGTTGCTAATATGAGAAGTAATCATATGTGCTCTAATTGGTAGAGTAAGATCCCTGACAAGTGGTATCAGAGCCTTGGTTGTAGATTCAAGAGTTGATACCAACAATTGGTATCAGAGCTTTTGGTTGGGTTGACTAACAGGTGGTTTCAGATCTGGTAATGTTTGTTGATTACAGGTCACTCACAGGGGTTTCAGATTGAGTGGAAGTATAGCAATGGCAGAAGAAAGTAAGCTACGAATGGAGAAACTGAATAGCATGAATGGTCTGATTGATGGAAAGAAGGAGTAGGTAAAAAGAGACCATTGGTTGGTAGTAGATCAGGTTGTGGAAGCATATGTTGCAGGTAATATTGCACAGGATGTTTTGGATAAAGTGGAATCTTTGTTTACAAATTCTTTTGCCTCTTTCCATGCAGCCCGAAATAGAGCATCTTTTCATGGGTATGTCTTTGGAGAATTTGGAGAGATTTATTTAGGGGTTGGAGAGCCTTGTCAGATGATTGACGAAGGGGAAGTGAAGCTGAAATTGCAGACGGATGACACACAGTGGTTGAAGGAAGTCATGCAGGTACCAGTCTTGGAGATGAGTCTAATTTCTTCAGGAAATTTGGGTGATGAGAGATGCACTGTAACTCTCACAGTGGATGCACTTGAATTAGATGGTGGTAAGAAATTAGGTATCCTTTATCTATCTACTTATATTGCTGATTCACCTTCTGTTGTAGAGATGTGGCTTCATAGGCTTAGTCACATATGTAGGAGAAGAATGTAGGTTATGAAGTGGAGGTCAGATGTCTTTGACAAGCTAAAGAACTGGAAAGCCTTGGTGTTCATGGAGGAGATGACGGATAGAGATCAGGTGAGGAAACTGAATTATTCTGAGCAGAGCAGGGTTGATTTGATTAGGATTTTGATCCATGGAGAGCTTGCAGGTAAAAAGTTATCACTCACAGATGAGCACAGGTACCGGCGTCGGTCATACAGTAATCGACATCGACAGAATAAAGACCGATGTCGGTCATAAGGACCAATGTCGATAGGAGGGACACCGATGTCAGCCAGGGAAACGATGTCGGTAGTCAGGTTCAGTACAGGGAGCCGACATCAGTCAAAAATAAACTGGGAGATGGCTGAGATCAGTCACTGGTATGAATAGTGGGCGGACAACAAGTCTCAAACACTCATGTTGAGGTTAGTAAGGGTAAGTGAACCTCATATTCATTGTTCACCTTCTTTATATTGCTTTTTTGATAATTAAGAACCAGGGAGATGGAAGAGGCAATGCAGGTAGAGTCCAGATACAGTGGGAGCTTGGCATGGATGAGGAGTGTGAGTCCTTGGAGAAGAACCAAATAGGGATTTGTTGGTAGATTTGTCAGCTGGAAATAAGCACTGAGAGACGAAATGGATTCCCAAGTTAAAGAAGAGAGTGGACGGATACAAGAGACAAAAGGCCAAGGCATATGGTCTTGAGGGAGCTGTAGGACAGTAGTACAGGTTTGACAGGTGGATGACTAAGCATGGCTTCAATCAATGTCAGTGTAACTATTGTGGTTTTATCTTACCAGGTAGATGATGGTCGCAACATCATCTTGTTACTGTATGTGGGTGATTTACTAGTAGGTTTGTACATACATGTATTTGCTGAGCTAAAGGTAAGGTTAGTTCAGAGGTGTGTCATGAAGAATTTGTAGCAGCAAAATTCTTTGGCATAAGAGACATGGAGATTTGATCTCTAGTGGGAGCTGATGTGAAGATGGTGTTGGCGGGTTTCATGATGCAGGTTGCAGAATCAGAAAGCACACCAAGGGCTGGACAGTTCAAGCTTAGCTTGAAACAGGGTTCAAAATCACATGAGGTCTAGTGTAGACCTGAGTTATTTTCCCAAACAGTGGGGGTTGTCAGAAAGTATAGAGCCAATTCGGGGAAGGAGTACTGGAGGGAAGTTCAGTGGGACTAGCAGCAGGGATTCTTGTTATGCAAGGTCAAGTTCTTCACTACATGGATATGTAGGTTTGGATGTGGCAGGTTACTTTGATGATAGGTGTAGCATCACAGGTTGTGTGGTGGTTGGTCTTCAGGATTGATCTTGAAGAGGAATACAAGCCAAGGAATAATTTAGACAGTGTATAGGTACAAGTGCAGCTATTTATCTCCAAGTGGGAGATTGTTATGTTGTGGAGCTAAAAGCTTCACTAGGATGCAAACAGGAGAAGTCACAGAGGATGCAGAGTTGTGGGGAGTTATAGAATTAGTTACAGGAAAAATGGCGTCGATCTGATCAACCGATGTCAGTCAGACAGCAAAGAGGAAGCAACTGATGTCGGTCACCAGTCGGCTGACATCGGTCATGGAGGAGCCGACGTCGACAGCCTATGTGAGAACAGGCAGTTTGCATGATGAATCTGGGAGAGTCTATTTTGAGACTGTTAGTTTGCATGTTGAAGGCTAGTCGTAGTCTTGAGTTGTGAGTCTAATTATTGTAATTAGGTTAGTCTAATTATTGTAAGCATGAGATCTATATATGGACTCATGGGCTGTATTGTAAACTTGTGCTAGAAAGCCATTGGGCTTGTAGAGAGAGCTAGTGTAGTTCCTCCTAGTTACCAAATAGGGGTACTGAGAGTGTATGATCAGAGAGAGTTGCAGGTTGTGCAAGTTCTTGGAGAAGATCCACTGGGGTACTGGTTGAAGAATCATAAGGACTTGGTGAGGCAAGGACAAGGGTTCTTCAGGTGTGTAGAAAGACATCTACATGGTGAGTATGATCTAGTTATTTGCAGGTAGCAGCAGAGAGTAGGGGATCTACTTAAAGTACAGTTATGTACTTGGTGAACTGGCAGCGTGTTATTGACTGGTTGGAGAGGTGAACATAAATTTTGTATTGGAATTGATTGTTGTGACCAAGAGAGAGAGGGAAAAAGGTCTTGAGGAGTGGCGAACCTTTGAGGTGGAGGAAGAAGTGGCATCTTCCTTATTGTATATTCTTCTGAGTGATTATTAATACAATTGTGTATTGTCTCTCAATTCCTGTGTTGTTTCATATTTCTAGTTACTTTATATTTTTGGTTAAATTTCGTGTTTAGTTGCTAATACGAGAAGTAATCATATGTGCTCTAATTGGTAGAGCAAGTTCCTGACATTCTCCACCATAGCAAACAAATTACTTAGACCTACAGTCTCATCATGAATCACACTTTTCACCTTTGGCTTCCATGTGTTAACTGTCCTTCTTTTTTGAACTCTAAGAGCCTGATTAAATGTACTTTGTCTTGTAGGCATTTGCTTTCAGAACCTAGCAATGTGACCTCTCTATAAATAATTTTAGCACACCTTATCTTTTACAAGAAATGTATCTTGCCTTACCTTATTTAGACAAAAATTTATAGTGTGTCCTATGTCATGACCAACAAAAAAACTTCCCCCTTTGATTGATGACCCCTAGCATAGTTCCATGCAAATTCATTTCTAATAGGTCTCTTACACTCTTTATCCATATGATCAAATTGATCACATGTATAAAAATAACCTTTGAATCTTTCATACCTCATGTCATTTAGTTGTCTAATTTTATTTATCTTTACTTTTTCAGCACCTTCATTCCTTATCTTATGATTTGTTTTCAAAGTATGATTGTCTTGGTTCACATTAGTCTTCATCTTGTCTTGAGTTACAATCTTTTATTCTTCTTCATATCCAAGACTGGTTATATCACTAACATGCTTTTGACCACTTTGAATATTGTCTAGATCACATGATCTCTTTTTAAATCTCACAAATGTCTTTACCTTACTAGTTGTATTTTTTAGCTCAGATCTCAAAGATTCATTTTCCAAAACATACCTTGAACATTCATCTTATTTAGATTTTAGGCTTGTAGATAGAATTTCTAATTAACAACTAAGATGTTTGATCATATAATCAAGATCCTTGACATCTTAATTCAATATTGCCTCATATACACTTATTTTTTCCTCATATTTCTTGAGTTTAGTTTCATCTTCTTATTGATCTTCTTCTCAATTTTCAATTCTTCAAGAACATTCATCAAAATAGTCTCACAATCCACCTCATCTTCATCATCCTCTGAATCACTCCAAGTAAAGTCCTTTTGATGTGATAAAATTCCTTCCTTAGCCACGGATAAGAATTCATCTTCAATAGGACCATCATTTTCATGATCATACTCTGAGTCACTATCTTCACTCTCATGAATGAGCTACAATCTTCTTTGGTGTAAATACTCTTATTGTTCTTAAAGGATCTCTTCTTGTTGTTATACTTTATAAAAAAATTCTTCTTGTATGTCTTCTTGTCATAATCTTGACCTTCACCATGCTATTCATTATCTTTCTTCTCATGCTTATGAGGGTAATTCTAAGCAAAATGCCCTATCTATCCATAGTTGAAACATTTGAAGAGTAATTTACCCTTATACTTCCCTGAGCCAGTGTTAAATTTCCTAGTAATCAAAGCAATTAGATCACGATAATCAATATTAGATATGTCATCCCCTTTGGATTTCTTACCTTGGAACTTATTCTTAGGATTCATCTCTATCTTGAATGTAGCTTCCTTCTTTGGTGGTATATCATCATTCTTTCTCATCTCATAGGTAGTAAGGGTGCCATGCAATTGATCCATCTTCAATTGAGTAAGGTCATGACTCTCTTCTATAGGAGATACTATTAGATCAAAATTGGGGGATAGATACCTTAGTACCTTTTGAAAAATAGTAGTCTTTTCAAGATTGTCTTCAAGACCTTTGATAATATTCACAATATCCTCAACTCTTTTTAGAAAGGATGCCACAATATCTTCTTCATTCATCTTGAGACCTTAAAATTGCCTTATGTGAGTCTACAACTTAGTAAGCTTAACCTTTGAATCTCCTTAAAAAATAATTTTCAATTTATCCCATATTTCTTTGGTATAAGTGAAATGAATTAATTTGGTGAACTTAGTTTCTGTAAGACCATAAGTGATGGTATTCATTGCCTTATAGTTGTTCTAAAAAAACTTCTTGTCTACAACACTAGATGGAGGAATAATAAGAGTAGTATAACCATCCAGAACATATTTCCATACATCAAATCCTAGGGACATAATATAGGTCTTCATCCTAGCACTCTAAAATGCATAATTGGATCCATTGAACATTAGTGCTTGCTTAGTAGAGAAATCACCTCATACATTTTGACTAGCCATTGTACCTTGGATCACCTTAAAGCTATCAAGCCTTTACCAATGGACCTCAATCTAATACCAATTATTAGAGTTAAAATCATTGATAGTGGGTGAATCAGTGAGACTAAAAAATCCAACTTGAATTTTGATCTTTACAAATACTTAACTAGTTACCACAAGCATTCATGAAGCATACATATCATTCATAGCAATAAGGCAAAAGAGCAATAATGCAAGATCATTCATATAACATATGACATATGTGGGAAACCCTCTTGGGGAATAAAACCCATTAGAACCTACAATTAGACTCCTATCATATAGTAACAATATCCAATTTAGACTAGCTATAATTGATCAAGTAACTATAATCTCTATTTAGTGAGATTTCAATCCCACAATGTGCTACCACACATGTTTAACTGAGCTAAAATAACAACCAAACCTTTTATAAAGTTTCACCTTGTAAGGAGGCTACAACCACCTTAGATGCTAAGCTACCAAAATAACACCTATGAAAACACTTCCACCTCTAAACTAATTTCAACAACATCTAATGATGGACCTTAACTTATCTCTTTTCACCTTCTCTCAGACTCAATCTGTAAGAGCACTATTTTGCCAATAGAATTATGATCTATAGGTCATAAAAATAGTCCTCAAACTAATGTACTCTTTAACACATCCTTAGGTCACTCAACCCCTCCTTCATTCCTCAAAACACATGCACAAGCCTATCTCTAATCTCTCCTTAGTCTTTCACTCACAAGTTTAGAACGCATCATCTTTTATTCCACTATTTATAGAGAAATCTTGTTAATCACTACCTTCGTTAGCCATTAGGCATGTCTTAACCCTTAATACATCTTTCACATGAATACATAGCTCAAAAATATCTTCATAGTTTAGCCATAGCATTTATGGGTCACACTTAAGGAACTACACCTTTTAATAAGGCCCTTGCAATCCTTATAGGCCTCATGTGAACCCATTCACTCCTTTAGCACTCCATTGAGCAAAAAAAGAATAGAGGACCACTTTAAAATACATGGGTCCACTCTTTATTTCCCCTTTGACATCCTCAAATGATCAAATTCAAATTATCTCACCTTTATGTATGTTCATAAAACTCAAACATAGACCTGAGACACACAGTTACGATAAACGAACACACAGTCAACTTCTTAAGCATTGTTCATACTCAAGATAGATTGATCACACCTCCAAAATCCATACAAAGCATCCTCATGAAGTCTAAAATATGATCCAATAAATAATTCATCATGAGATAAATAATATCAACATAAACTCTAATATCCTTCTCAGGTCACTCATAGAACAAGCACAAACACACAATCAACTTCTAGGATCAATATCCTTAACTATACTCATTTCCAAATCTTCAAATATATATAGCCAAATGTGCCTTAGAGTCCTCTAACACTTTTATTTTTACTACATGAGAACATTTTTATTCTATCTAAATATATGATCAAAATATAGATCTCTAGTTTTTCCTATGTTAAAGTCAAATATTTGAATAACGGTCATAGTTAACCTTCGAACATAATGCTCGAATCTCATGAACTCTTAATTCAGGATCAATCTCACACCATCGATCTTGTCTAATATTTAACACATAGACCACCAAAAACAAATGTTAAACATCTATTATGTTGACCTCATCTCATGTCATCTAAGAAATTTCACTCAATGTATTCCCTCATTCTCCATGGATCAACTTGGTCAATAACAATCAACGCTCATCATAGATTAATTTCTATGAATGCCTACTCATTATTATATCTTTATCATGTACCTTTACTTAGATGTTAAACATCATGCATCTATCCTTATCTTACTACCTCCTGACATCTTGGGGCCACGTGTACCATTGATCTTGCTCGAGCTTTAACACATTAAAAAATGACTATGTATGGGGACCCTATCAATATGAATGAGTAGCCATTTTTACATCTTAATAACTTCTTCTACGCTTCAATGCAGGACCTCAAATTTGGATCAGATGATCTCCTTCCATAGGAGAATCTAATCATGTGACACACTGCTCCTAGAACTCTCACACATGTGAGATATAATGAAATTAAAATGCCTTCTAAAAAAATTCTATCACAAAGCCTACTATGTCCAAATCTATCTGAGAGGCCAAATTTGGTCATCCATAAATTTTACCATGCTTTAACACATGATCTCAAATTTAGCACAAATCATCTATGCTAAAAAATGTACAAACCCATATAATTAGATTAGATTTATACCTTCACATGTGCAAGATATAACACTTTAAAAATTCTCACTCAACTTTTTTTGCCACATAGCAAAATTGGCTATCTTTGGGGAAAACACAATCAAACTACCTAAGAGCCCAACTTTGCATATGCATATGTTTTGACATGTTACATCACATAATTTATAAATTAGAATAAATAAACTAGGTCTAAAAATGAATAAACCCATATGACCATTTTATCTTTGTACATCCATGCGTGTAAATTCTAACCTCATCAACATGCTTACTCAGCTCTTTCTAGCCAACTACAAATTTGGCTAATTATGGGAAAATAATGAAATTTGACTGATAATCCAACTTTTCACCCTTATAAATTTGACCACACTTTGATGCATGACTTAAGATCTAGCACATAACAACTAGGGACTACTGTGATCATAACCATATGACCAACTCCCCTTAACTCCTTCCAACATGGAAATGGTGACATCATCAAACTGCCTACTTAGATTTTCTGCCATTGGACACAAACTGTCTAGATGAAAATTATGGACTACCAAATGAATTAAACTTATGCACATAAGCTCTTTAACCATAGATATAATCTTAGGTACCTCTTTCACATGTTCTAATCACCATACTCAACCCTGAACGCCTCTGATAATTCAAACTCTAAAGATCGACTAAGAAACCTTCAAGCATACAAGAATAAACACATTGCACACTTTGTCATTATCACATAGACTATCAAGGAACTTCATCCACTCATCAGATAACCTCTACGACTCCACTATAACGTCATCATGACAACTCTCTAACATACATGTATAAATCAAATATCCATGTTTCTATAAAAATGAATGTTAGGAACATAACCAACCCCAAAAAATGAATATATAATAAATATAATATATAATACTAAAACTCAACATGGATATTATGTCATTTTAGTAAAACATAATTCAATAAGATTCACATGAAAAATACAATTGTCTCTAACCTAAACATGGGTTCTCAAATTTTCTCTACATAAAAATGAATCAAAGTGGCACCAACATATCAAAATATGTGAGGGAGAGAATCATCAAGGTACTTTCCTCTAACCATGAATCCTTATGAATCCATCTTACTCCTCCCAAAAGTGATTGACCCTTCCTTAAACAAGGAAACAATATAAAATAAGTGAACTGGTGAAATAATTAGAGAACCATGTGTTAATAATGTACTAATCACTATAAAAAATGAAATCAAGTTAATTAGAACAAGATAATATAACACCAGGGATCATTACTATTTATTGATAATATATGACATACATTTTAAACTATATGGCATGATGAATAATACAAATGATTGATACAATAATTACTTTGGCCAAATTATTATGAGATGACAGTCATAAAACCCATGCCACTCAAACCATACTTCAAGGTTTTTTATAAAACCTTGACTACCTTCATTGATTCTAAGTCCTATTTTTTCATAAATCACAAGCTTCTCATGAAATATAATCATATTGTAACCAAATTTAAACATTTCACAATGTTAAACACATGAAAGTGATATGAGAATGTTTGGGAAACCAATGAGAACTATGTACCCACTATCTTTACCAAGATGACCATATCATTTCCATTGGGCATAGTATATGTAAGAACCTCTAAGACTCAAAAGGAAATACTCCATAAGACCCAATTTATAAGAGTACAACATCTACATAGGGGTATGCAAGGGTTTTATAATATTAACATAATGTTATATCAATAATGTTAATAGCATTATAATGAAATTACATGAGAAAATCAAAGATATGTTATAGTCATTCATGCCAAGCCATAGTTTTTGAATACTTATGAGTATTTATATAATTTTTGGTGTTGGGGAATGTAGTGGGAGATCCAAAACCCTTAGACATTATTTAAATTATTCACCTAAATATTACAAACTTAGTACACACACACACACACACACACACACACACACACACACACACACACACACACACACACACACACACACACACACACACACACACAAAGGTTCACATGCATTAAATTTGTAATAATGGTAACATTCACATCAAGTTCATAGCTCATATTGGACACAAATCCCCATCATAAAGACCACACATTCAGGATCAATACTCATGTTCCAATATATACCAAAGCATAAAAAGATTTATATTTCAATAAATAATAACATTTGAATCTCAGATAAATTAGGATCAATCAATTTTATCTTGTGTTAAAATACCCCATGCTATCAATTATAAGTAAATCCAAATACTACATTTAATCATTAAAAAAAAAAAAAACACATCTTGTACACTTGAAAAATTCAAGTTCATAAATTTTCATAGCTAAGTCTGACCTCAACCTTATATAGTATGTATGCAAGTATTTTATTTGGGATTGTGTAATACTAGCATACACACCTATAATTTCCCTTCTCAAGACACATTCAAACATAAAATTCATGTATTATGTGTTACAAAACACATAAAAATACTTGATTAAATCTAATGAAAAATAGTGGGATCAATATAAAATCATTTATGAAACTACAGGTAGGGTTTTATTCTCAAATTAACATATACATGTAAATATTCCAAATCATTTCATGAGGAAGATACACAAGAACACAACATCTTAATGTTTCACCCCAAACCCAGTTCCTCAATGTCTACACACCCACACACACAAACACACATATCATAGTCCCAATCATTATAATTCACCAAACTTCATAGGGTTTCATTTTTCCTCTTCTACATGTTAGAGTCTTACTTGGGTTGAATCTTAGAACCTTAAGGTTTATCATATTCCTACTCAAATATGAATTAACTATGCAGAGAGGGGTAGGTTGCACTTACATAGCTGTGAATTAGTTCACAAAAAAATAAATTAAAATTATTTAAAATACCATTATCTATATTTTCAAAGAAATAAAACTTGAATTATATGTGCATAAAGAAAAAAATTATCATACTAAATGTTTTTCACATACAAGGGGTAATAAATGTTTTGAGAATGGCAAGAACATGACTGTTCTAATCTAAAAGAGATCAAACCATTTTATTCAAACTCACTCTTCTTGTTCTAATTAAAATCTAGATCTTATAAAATGCAAAAATCCAAATAAATTAGCCCTTGTTTCCTATTCTCCAAGTAAGGTATATCTTTACACATTATAACAAAAAATTATGGTAACCCAATGCCCTAAACCAAGAAATATTCAAATAAAAATTTGATATTCCATTACTATCATGTGTGTTAGTCATCCACTAGGGTAAGAACAAAAAATTTCCACTATTTTTATTCAATGCCTCAAAACAATTAGAAAATACGCTACTAGAAATTGACTATCAAAATTGCCTATAACTTGGCTAAAGATAGCTAGACAATTCTCCACAATATCAAGTCCAATGGGATCTAAATAAAACCCTATATAAAATCTAACCAAAAGATAATGAAATTTAGGGTGACTAAGACATAATGATAACTAAAAAATATTCCAACTCGAATTTGGTTCAAGCTTAAGTGTTTTGCACTATAGCTCAGCATTTCATAAGTTCCATTTACCACAACCATAAATCTTAAAATTTACTTATGCATGGAAATTTTAGAAGGATAAATGCTTAAACAAGACACAATTGATTACATATTAAAATCAACAATGATATAAATATAATATTCCATAAAAGTCCTTAGGGTAATAATCCTCCTTGAAAATAAAGTGTAATACAATACAACTAAAGATAACTCATGGTCCAAGCAAGGTAAACCAACATTAAATTTGTGAATGACCACATCCATCATGCAAACTAAATCACATCACAACTTAAAAGAATCAAAATAATAGGCTATATATATTGTAATGAGAACAATAAATATAATAAGTTCCCAAGATTATGTAGATCACACACAATAAGGAAATACAACCATTACATAATATATGCAAGCCATAATGAAAAATACACAGAAAGTAAGCTATGTGGTGTGTGAGGTTGCATTTAAAATCTCCCTAAGTTTCCCATCTATGATATACCATGGTTCTCATAAATGATAATCTCCCTATGGGAATCACCACTACGAGGGTGAGTGTCATGCCTACATCTACCTCAAGGACTGATAGTAGATAGTTTGTGTCAATATAACTCATAAAAGTGATAATAATGATAAATTGATAGATTTTAAAGAAATATAAAATTAATTCCATTTCTCTACATTTAAAAAATACACTAATTTATAATAAATTCTAACTAAATGGTGAGTGTTGTATTCCATGTTGCTGAAGTCCTTTATTTTTTGTTGTCGAATTTTTTGTGGCCCTTGCTCATAGAAGATGTTTTACAAATCATTGGAAAATATTTAATTGGTTTGTTCAAGTCCTTAGCCTTAAGCTATGGAAATTCTCTGATTTTGTTTATGAAAGATGTTATTTGGTTCTACTTCTCCTTTTTGGATCCATCCTTTTCTTATGGAAGGTTATAGATATCCTAGCCCTTAGTTGTGAAAGTTATTTCCTTTTGAATTTATTCTTTCTTGATGGGTATTTTATTCATCATGTCTTATTTCTAAGCTTTGGAATACTTGAAGGAGTTTTGGATATAAGAATGGGCATTGCACTAAATGTGCATTCTCTTCATCATTTGTATGCAAAGGTTGTAGTATAATTTTAAATGCAAGAGGTTTTACCAACCTTTGTTGCATATATATTTTTGTGTATATTTTCCATTTGTGAAGACATAATTTGATCAGATAATGTTTTACTCTACAATAGTTTAATTGATGTAAAATTTTCTTCAAAATAATGAAAGAGGTGAGGGAGCCTTCAAGCCTCTTTTACCTATAAAAAAAGGACAACTTAAATTTGCCTTTAAACCATTGATATAAGATATTCCATCTAACTAGAACACTCAAATTAATATCAAAGTGACATGGAAAAATAGTCATCAAGTTTAATTAAAGTATGTTTATTTACGTTTTATTTATTATATAAATATATTTATGAATATCGTTGGAAATGGCATGATATTTTTTTCTCATATTATATACACAAAAACTTAATTATTTTATTCAATTATGGATATGTTCATATACAAATTTATTTTCATATAAAATATGAATATTCATCTATCTACTAAAACCACTCAATCTAATCTAGATGGGTTGTTTCAATAACCCATACAACTCATACCTAGTTTATAACTAAGACTATGATGTAATTATTTAATATTGCTAACATTCCCCCCTTAGTACAAACATTTTGAAAAGGAACATTATACATAAATTGGAACTTGTGATGTGAGATAGACTTTGATGGTTAGATAACCCATTTGGATTTTATGGATGGCTACATATCAACCTTCCAAGTATGAATAGGGACACATATATATGTTTATCTTCCATATATTTCACAAATTTTGATGGATAGGGAGAACAAAAACATTCCATGGATGGGAACATATAAACCATATAGGTATGAACATGGACACACATATTTTTTCATCCCCTACATCTATGTAGGCATACATATTGGTTCGAAAAAATTATGTAAACCATGACTAACACTTTCATTTACTCTTACATAATCAATGTGAATAAACAAAGTTTAACACTTTCATTTACATTTATTTACCCAATGAAAAATAATCACCATTGATTACATATAGAAATAATATATAAAAATTGAGGATTAGGTCCTCATTATCTTCAGTGAGCACTGGGATTCTCACTAAACTCACATTTTTATCCTCTATTGACAATCACTCACACCTGATCACAAATAACATAAATAGTAGCCATTACCACTAGATAGTATTCTCAACATTATTTAGTTTGGTTTAGATGTTTTTGCCACTATTGTGGTATGAAACCTCTAAGTTAGTGGTAAACTTGATGTTGTTAAAGGGGCCTCTTTTCTCTATTGCCTCCAACCTCCTGCAACCTTATCTTAGTAGGTTAATTTTCATTGTAAGTCATTTTTATGAATAAATTCTCCCCTTACAAGCATGACACATCCATCAAAAAATGGAGACACGTTTGTCTGATATTAAATCCATTTCAAGAATAAAATTTGACATTAACTTTGGCATTGATGACATACATAACTTATTTATTTATTATTTATTTCAATTTTTTTTGCTAATAAACTAGACTCTAACTAATCCTACTATTATTTATAGATTAGAGACCAAGTAACAATAAAAAATTACTAAAGTAAATTAATAGACAAACTAATCGAGCAACATTAAGGCCATCATTAAAAATAAATTAAAATGAAAAAACCAATACCTATAGAAATAAACTAAACTATACTCATGAATCAACAAAACTATTTAACCAAAAAAATATTAAACTAGAAACTTTAATTGACCTATAGATTCAAAGCTATCATAAACCACAAGTTTGAACTATCATAAAACTATATTTCAAATAATCAAAAGAAAACAAATAACCATAATTATTTTAATATGGGTAAACACTTTTTTAGAATCTGGAGCTATGAACTAGAAGGGGTAGTATTAATAGAGATATGAACTAATTTGGACACAAATGAGAGGTCTAGATCCCCCTTAAAAATTACCAACCATCACTGATAGGATGATACAACCAATAACACCAACATCACTAGCCACTCCAACCATCTGAACCATCTCCAACGACCACAACCTGTCTAATATGCCATATGATAATTGATCCTAGGTGGGGATAGACACAACCAAGCCTCTGAACCAATTTACTCACATCTCATTTTCAATAACAAACAACTATATTATACACCAAACATAATATCTAAAAATGTAAACTTTAATATTATTAAGTATATGAAGCCACGAGAAGAAAGAGATAGTATTTCATGTCTCTTCAGTGTTCATTGATTTTCCACATAAGAACTTAGCTAGAAAGATATATTTAGAATGTAAATATTTGTGTATGGGTACAAATAGAGGTGGCATTGAGATGGAAGCATAAGAAAGCCTAAAATATATGCCCAAGAATTTAGAAGGGGATCAATTATTGGATAGACCCCTAGTTGTAAAGGTATTCCTCAATTATAAATAATTCATACTTATTTAATTATGTACAACTATTTTTGTAATTTTGGTAAAAGTAATCTTTTATTTTATTATTTTTTAATTGAATGCCCAAGCATTATACAGAATCATTGAATTACATAGAATGTCGACATCTCTTCAATATTTCTAGAGTAAACATATAGAAAATTACAATGTTGAGTAAGCATACATCTAAATTAGTGAGCTTCTTGGATAAGAAACCATGACTAAGGCACATCCGTGCTACCAAAATCACATAGGGCATGATATTGACCTTAATCATTTGATTCTCTATATTGAATTTTTAGAGGGATTTGTACCTTGGTGGATGGATATAAGGAACCATCATCCTTACCAATTGGACAAAAACACTTTCGATTTATATTATATTATTATTTTTAAAGTAAGTAATAAAAAAAATAAAAAAAATATTAAAAATATTACATACTTATTAAAAATAAATGGACACCATAATTTAAAAAAATGCATATCATATTCAAGAACAAGTACATCATATTCAAATTTAACTACACTTTTTAAAACATCACATCCTTTAGTAATTTTTTATGTTCAAATAATTTTAAAATATGAAGTAATCATCACAATCATGAGTGCCAAAATAATAATATTTAAATAATTATTATACATTTGATTGTAAGTTTTACAAAACACAATCTCCAAATATCCTAGGTTATATAATATTATAACTGGTGCATTTAAAGTTTATTAGATACTATGTTATTCAAATTTTAAATATTTAACTCCATAAACCAGAAAATTAAAAGCCAACCTCCTCTATTGAAAGTGAGAACCTACAAAATAGAAGTTTTTAATAAATTTTAAACCTCACCATTCCCACAAAATTGAAATTTTAAATTTGGTTGATGAGATACCATTTCTCTATAAATGAAAAAATATAGACAAATCAATGGTTAAATTTCAAAGACCATGTCATTGGGGATTTATATATCTTGTAAGTGTTGTAATTATTTCCACACCTACACTCTTTAAAAGATCAAGTTCCAAGTAAGTAGAATTAATTTTTTTATTCACATACTAGTAAATGTTATTGTTTTTATATTAATCAAAATATTTTTATGAATTTATTTTATTATGTTATTGATATGTTACATTCAATTCATGTTGTTGTATTATTCATTCACATTTTCAACATTAAAAATACTCTTTGTCATAGCTATTGTTGATAAGTTTTCCATTCTACTTTCAATTTATTTATTCATGTGTTATTATTTTTGATTGAAGTCTATTATTTTATGAATTCAAAGGCCATGTTGGAAGATACTTGTGTCATTAATTTGTAATGAAGGACCATGTTTGAAGACACCAAGTGGCCTTTATTTCCATTAATGTGGCATGGTAATGTCACCATGTATGTCATTTACAACATGTTCAATATTCCTTGTTTAAGTCACTCTCCTTTAAATGTCATGGAGCCCAAATGAATATTTTGTAAAATGCAACATTTCATAGAGATTGTAGCATCAAAATATTGAAGGGATGAAACATTACCCATAACTAAACCCACAAAGTTGGCATGTTTTCATTCACAGATGACTCAACATTTGTTGGTGTTCGAATGAAATCCCTGAAGGTTTTCATTCACATATCTATAAATCTCATTATTTTTGTAACAAATCAAATACTTTTTTAAATTCATGTTGCTATTTTAATTAGATATAAAATGCATTTATATTTCCCTACCTCTAGATTTCCATGGATTTTACAATCACTCATTAAACATTTCACACACAAATGACTGTTTGGATGGAAAACGGTTATAAATTTGGATGGAATACTAGACATTTATTAGTATGTGGATGTAAGCCTTGAGGGTTTTCATTCACATATCAGCAAAAAATATTGTTTCTATATCAAAATTAAGGTTTTCATTCCTATACATCTAAATTTTATTTTTTTTGTATCGAACCAAATCATTTTGTGAATTCATGTTTTGTTAGTTATATCTGAGATGCACATCTATTTACCTACCTCCAAATTTCCTATGAAATTTACACAGTGAGGAGCACTGATGTATTATTAGGTGTCTTTAATAAGCAACAAATGGCCATGTTGGAAGACACATTCTAGACTTAAATTGAATTAAAGTTTCATGTTAATCATGTTTATTGTGCCATGTTAAAATGCCATTTATAGTAAATGTGATATGAAGTACACTTGAACCCAACACAAATGCATTATTTAACAGGTATTTTATCTTCAATATGTTGTAGGGATGAAATGCTACCTACCTTGATTACCTTATAAACATTTCATGTGTTACTGAAAATTAATTGGTATGTGGGTGAAACTTTTGAAGTTTTTCAATCACATAGTAGTAAATTTTACTATTTATATAAATCTAAATAGTTTTGTGAGTTCATATTATCATGTTATTTATATTTTCAACACATTTATATTTCCTTTCGTACAACATTTAGATGGTATAACTAATTCACAATGAAGGCCAAGATTTGATGTTCCCTCCTTCAACCAATCTAGTGGGCTTACTTGAGAATGTGGACTTAAACCACTCGAAAGGTAGTTTGACTATGTTCAAAGCCACATAGCATTTATATATCTACATGTCATTTTTTAGGTATGACAAATTGTTCACATTGATAGTTCAAATGATTTTTAAAAATTTAACCACTAATAAAATATAAATGAATACATAATTTTTGCATTAGTTTAAAAATTTATGAAGTGATGATTGTTGTCCAATTAATAAGGGTAATTAATATGAAATGAATCACCATTTTTGAATACACATGTGTGCATATGATTTAACACTTAATGGTATGTGGATGGAAACCATGATGGTTTTCATTCACATACTAGTAAATGTTTTGTCAAATGTATCAAACTAAATCCTTTTATGATTTCATGTTGTTGTGTTATTGATATGGTTTTATGAATTCATATTTCCATGTTATTCATTCAAATTTTCAACATTATAAATATTCTATGCCATTTCTTTTTTTTATATGTTTTCCATTCTATTGTCAATTACTTATATATTTTATTGATTGTTATAGTTGAACATGAAGAATGGTAAGAAGAGGACACAATTTTTTAGATAATGACCATGTGCAAAAATGAAGAATAGGGGTGAAATTTAGTGATGTTTTTAATGAATATAAACCCAATACAAACCATACAAATAGGGAAATTATTGAAGAATAACCCGCTGCTAAACAACTAGAGAATGAAGTTGTTAAAGACCACCCCTTACCAACCAACCAGAGAATCAAGTGAGCAGAAATGTTACTTCCAATAAATTTTTTTGCTTCCATAGAGAGTGGAAAACATATGATATGGAATTTTTCATGTGATATGTGAATGATAATGGTTAATAAAAAAAATTGCATTTGAAAATTAGGGAATGAAACCAAATACTTTGCCCAATTGGCTGAAAAGAATTACAAAAACTAACAAGAGGGGGTTACTCACTATTTTATTATACATATTAGAATGTGATATTATTAAATGGTGCAAGGAATTAGATAATGTGGGACATGGGATAGAAATATAACATTTGAAGGAAAAAGTTTACCACATATGCCAAACTAGACCCAACCCTTTCAATGATGGGGTAATTGACAAGTCGAGGTGGATAGGGTTAAAAAAGAAGCATCCTAATTTGTCTATCAGAACATCATAAGGAATGGACAAAGATAATGTTGTGATGCTAAGGACCTCCATATTGGTAAATTTTTATGAGAAATTGAGAATTGTGTATGTAAAAAAAATTATGGGTCTCATAAAATATGGAATTGTGATGATACAGAAGTGTAAGCTAGAAGAAATTGTGGCACATGAGTCATCACCAAGAAATGGACAAGGAGTGTGCCACACATAACATCTAAAAGTAGATGATCGATCAAAATTTTAGCATTTTTGAATGTAGTTGTCTAGAGTATCTCAGGATTCTACTTCTTCAAAGCAAAAAGGCAGTTGAAAGTTTTCATTTCAGGTTGTAAATCAAGGGCATGCATGGCTACCCAACCCCATGCATGGATAAACAAAGCATTGTTTATGAATTGGTTGCATCATTTTTCTTGATATTTACTAGGATGAATTTAACCTAAATATATATATATTATCATCTTTATGGGTACAAAAAAAATGTTACAATATTGATTATTGAAGAGCCAAGATATTTGGGATTGACATACTTACATTTCTTACATGTACTAGCCATAAATTTAATCCATTAGATGTAAGTGTGTTTAGTCCATTTAAGGCTTACTTAAATAATGAGAGGACATTAAGGATGAATAAAAATCATTGTCTAGATATCAAGAGATAAGAATTGGACACTTCGGGTAATATAACATTGAAGAGGGCACTAACTCTTGAGAATATAAATTTTGGATTTAGAAGTATATGTATATAGCCCCTAAACCCTGAGGTTATAACCAATGACATGAATCCAAATAAATCATCCCATGTTTAAGAGGATGAAGTTAGTGATGCCAAAAATATCATGAGATTGGCATGGATAGATGAGTAGCATATTCAAGCTACTATGTAAAAGATGGAACAAATGTAGGAAACATATGTTGTTGAAAGTGAACATGCAACACACATAGAATATACTCTCAAAAAAGGAACACATGGCATATAAAAAACACATGAAACTCATGTTATTCAAACTTAACAAACATAAATAATTGAATATGCATTGATTGTCCCTTCTAATGAAGCATATGTAACATTCACTTTCAACTAAGATAGTTTACTTCTGCCTACCCAAGTAATCCCACAAGATTGGTTGCAGGACAAAGTGACTTATCTTGGCCTTTATTATGAATAGATAGAAGCATATGTGTCAATGTCAATGCTATCACTACTATCTTATGTCTGAAGTGAGATAGTTTATTGCTACGCATTAGGTGGAGAATGGGGTGTAGAAGATGCAATGGTATATTTAGGAGCTAATGAGGACGTAGTATAAAATTTAGTCAAAGATTTAAATTGTATCTGACTAGAAATAAATGAACAACTAAATTAAATATCAACATCTATTAAATCTATAATGTAAAAGGTTGTTAATAAATAAGAAAACAATGAACTCAAGTTGAGAAAACAATCTCAAATACTCACATTAGATGATTTTAGGCAAATTTTAATAGGAGAAAATTCCCTAAAGAATGATATTGAAAAAATGAAGGAAAAGTAGGAAGAACATGCTAATGAGAGGAAAACCCTTAGGTAGGGTGAGAGGGAAAGAAGGGAACCACTGAAGATTAAAAATGAAGTCAAAAGGCAAAATAAGGAGTAGGAAAATAAATGAAAAGATAGGAAAGGGAGAAAAATAAAGAGCATGATAGAAGGGAGAGGGAATTTGAGAAGGTCAAAAAAATAATTGCAGAGGCAAAGGTGTTTAAAGAGTCAATTCAACCCTCTACCCAAAAAACATCACATTTTTAAAGACTTGATAAACATTCTTACCCCAATTATTTCATATTATTGTAAATATCCAGAGCCCTCATCCTAATTATGTGAACATGGAAATAAAATACACTAAGGAGAAATCCCTTGAAGGATCAACTACAAGTCCAAATTATCTGAATATAGATAATGAAGGTTATAGCTCAAATTTTCAACCTTGGATAGTGTAAGATTTATACTCCATGTTTGTATGTTATAAGCCTATAACATAGTGACCTTAAATGCCTCATTTTTTGGATATGGTCTTTGTATAGAAGAGGATTTTAGGGTGCTTAAGACTAGTGTTTTTAACAATTGGTGATTTAAGCAAATTATATTATGTAATGCTTATGTTTTAGCTAGATGAACTAGTTACTGTGTAATGAATATGTTTCAGTTATATAAATTAGTTACTTGATTTATACCATTCAACATGGAAATGGGTCATAATTTTAATGAAAGTTAAATAACGTTCAAATGAGAGTGAGTTCCACATTATTCATCATCGCTCTTTAATTCAAAATCTATCATCATCACCGACAAGAAACAAACATCAATGACATATATAAACAATATAAATTTTAGCATTACAAAGCATTTATCACATTTAAAAAATTAAATATAAGAGCATTAAAAATTTATCAAACATAACTATGTTAAGAAATAAAATATAATAAATGTAAGATCATTATGAACTTTGTAAACATAAATTGTGTTAAGAAACAAAATGTTAAAAATGTAACAATGGTACAATAGTTTCAAACATAAATAGTGGTAAACATATATTTTATAAAACTTTCATAAATGCTAAAATTTTGAGTATCCCATCAAAGATGCACCCTATACAAAAATTAATCATCATTTAAAAATTAATATGCATGAATAAATAAAATGAAAATATAATGGAAAACAAATCAACAAGTACTATGGCAAAGAATAGTTGTAATGTTGAAAATGTGAATGAATAACACAACAACATGGATTCAAAATAACATATCAATAACATAACAACATGAATTCAAAAAATTGTTTGGTTTGATACATCTAGCTTAAAATTTATTTATATGTGAATGAAGCCTTAATTTTGATATAAAGATAAATATTTACTAGTATGTGAATGAAATCCTTTAGGGCTTTCATCATGGTCCAAGTGAATCCTTACGATCTTAGATCCTTCAATAGATTAACTATACCTACAGGCTTGAAACCTTTCTTCTAGGTATGATTGTTATTTTTTCACTATAACTCACAAATAAAACTTTGGAAATCATCAAAAAGTCTTATAACATTTATTTTCATGTTGTTCACAACAAGAAACATGGGCTATACTCTTTCACAACTTAATTTCTCAAGAGAAATTGAAAAAAAAATATTTTAACCCTATTTTAGACATTTCTACAATTCTGTATTACTAAAAGTTTAATATATTCCTTTGTATGGATCTTAAACTAACAAAATCACCTTGATCCTTTCAAAAACTATCTATTCAACCATTCTACAAAGTTTTGTGAATTTTTCGTGGTTCAATCAAAAGATATAAAGGTTTTTATATCTCAAAACCCTCAACTAGGGTTTGTTTGATTATAGGTGACTCAAGAGCTAAATTTTGATGAAATATCAAGGTTTAATGATTATAAATGGCTCTTTTTACCTTGTTTGAGATCTACACATTCTTATCCTATGCTAACAAGTGCTCTTCAGAATTAACACTCCTAAAAGTATGTATAATACATTCTTTTAATCAAACTATATCACTCAACATAGAGTTTTATAAACCCTATAAACTAATAAATATCATAAGCATAAAAAAATATCAAAAATGATTAATAACATGTATTCACACATTTATAAGTTTGATAATGCATCTAAAATCATATCAAGGTTACCATTATTCAAATATATTCAAAGACTAATACACATACTTCTCTAGACTATCTCCAACCTCTCCAAAAACCTAAAACTTCAAAATTTATACTTTTTTTATTACTTTTCTTGGTTCCTTCTTTTATGGTTTGAATCTTATCACCTTGTCTCTCAATAACTTTAAAACTCATCCAAACATGCCTAGTTTATCAATCCACCTATATTGCATATACCTTGATTGGGTTTATGATAGGTTTAGATTGAGATGATGCTTAAGGGACGTCTAATACATGTTTTTATACCCTAAGGATCTATTACCAAAGTATAAATACTTTCATAATACATCAAAACATTCAAAATTATTAATAACAAATTCAAATTTTTAAATTTATAGTTTTGGTGGGAAACATAGGAACACCACAAAAAGACCTAGAAATGACAAGTGAAACAATACTTTCATAATACATCAAAACCTTCAAAATTATTAATAATAAATTCAAAATTTTAAATTTCTAGTTTTGGTGGGAAACATAGGAACACCACAAAAAGACCTAGAAATGACAAGTGAAACCTAAACATGGCTTATTATTGACTATTCATGACCTTTTAGGCCTTGTAAGACCAAAAAAATATAATTAAACTACTTATTTACATACACATGCATCAAACTACTAGGGAAAAAAATAACTGTTCATGAACTCTTGCTTATGAGTTTTTCAGCAATGTTGCCATGCTTAGCTATCTCTAAAAGTGTATTCAATGTTGCATATTGAAGTGGGTGTTTTTTCCACTTGATCAAGTACTAAAATTAATCCTTCTCTCTATTATTTTTCACCACCTTCTTATCTAGAATGGCTTCAATTTGATCTGGTTGTGCCTTTGGTAATTATTACTCCTATTTGATGGTCTGATCATATTTTTATTCATGAACCTTTTCTAAGTTATCCTCTCCTTTGAAAGGATAAAGGTTTGGTACATTAAATATGGGTGATATTACAATGCCAAATGGAAGCTCTAGTTCATAAGCATTAACAAAACCTTTTCTTAAGATCTTATAAGGTCCAATTTTATTCAATTTTAACCTGTTATATCCCCCCATAGGGAATATTTATTTTATGAGATGTGAAAGTACTAGATATCCTACCTAAAATGCACTTATTTTATTCTCATATCAACATTTCTCTTATACTTACTTGTACTCAATTCTAGATGTTGTTTGACTTGATCAGCAACTCTTGCATAACTATAACAAAATCCCCACCTTTTATACTTTTTTTTTCCTACATTCCCATGATTATTAACTCATAAATGTCTCTTGGATGGATTCCATATACAATTTGAAATGGGCTATTACTTATTATTTTATTTGGAGGATCATTATATGTAAATTCTACTTGAGCTAGTAATTGATCCCATTCTTTTGGATGGTCACTTACCAAACTCCTAAGTATGTTTACAAGACTCTTATTGAACACTATGGTAATATGAAATGAAGCTTAAAGTGGTCTCTAATGTTTTCCAAAGAGTCCTCCAAAAATGGCCAACAAACTTTGTATCCATGTTAGACACAATGCTTCTAGAAAGCCCATGAAAAATCACTGCTTTGAAGAATAATTTTGCAATATTACTTGCATCACTTATTTTTTTACAAGGTATAAAGTGTGCCATATTAGAAAACCTATCAACCAAAACAAAGATAGAGTCATTAACTTTTTATGTCTTTGTCAGTCCAAGCATAAAGTCTTTACTCACAAAATCTCATGACCCACTAAGAATAGGCAATGGTTGATATAGGGCTTAATTTTGAATTTGTCCTTTAGTATTCTGACATATTCTACACTTTTATACAAACTTTTTCACATCAGTTTGAATTATTTTCCAATATTAATGTGCACTTGATTGAGTAAGTTTTTTTGTTTTCCCAAAGTGTCCTACCAAGCTTCCACTATGATTTTCCATTAGTATATTCTCTCTCATTGACCCTCTTGGTATGTGTAGTCATATAAAATGCAAAATTTGGTAACTTGAGTGTGGATAATGACACCCAATACTAGGTCTATATTGCTTGCATGTATGACCCTCATATGCATGTTTTCATTGATTCCCAGTCATCCATGGCCTCCCAAACTAAACCCTTGTAGACCCAGATTGCTCTTTCCATGCTTAATCTATCCCCTAGGTCCCATTAGCCATGGACAATAGTGCCCAAACTTAAACTATAGTGCTGAAAGCCAGGGTGTCCTATTTCTGGTGGTGTTGTCTAAGTACATTTTGGCCTCTAACAGTCATAATATTTTGAATCCTTATCATAATTCATGTCAGCCTAACATGAATTCATTTAACCCATGATCATTAAATCCCATATAAAATTCCATTTAGAAGGGTTGGCACTCATTTACAAGAGAGAATCAAGAATACAAGCAAGACTACTCAAGCACTTTTCCCTATTCTCTACATACAACTATCCAATAGTATTTCAATCTTATTCAAACCTTTACACCAGTCCCTAGTCATTCCATGTATACCTAGTTTTGTATTTAATTACATTTTCATCACACTATTACACCAAACACTTCAATGAGAGAAATAAATATAGCTTGACCCCTCCTCAAAGTATTGACATGTAGGCAACGTGCTCACACAAGGGGTGTGAAGTGCATCCAACATATCCTTTATAAACTAACCCCTCCTCTATTTTCTCCAAATTTTACATTCACATTCAAGCATAAAGAGAACCTAGGGTATTGAAGATTAAATTAAATACAAAGTGAGCTCTACAGACTTTCAAGCTTCAATATTTCATAGGTAGGGTCACACAGACCTGACACACAAAACCCAAAAAGTTTAGATCATTAAGAAAACAACACTTAGATATGACTACAATATCAGAACCCAAGGTGTCCCACTTTCATCACTCCTATACAATCAAGAAATGAACTCCAAATTCCTATTTGTGATAGTCTCCTAAGCCTACACATAGATTTCTAGATCTTGTCTCAGTCAGAATAGTACAAAATAAGATAAGTTTGATTTTCTCTCTCTCACTATAGAGAATCCCTAATTACAGTCAATTTAAAAAAATAGTAGCCTACTTGTTATACATTATTTATTGATTTAAACTACTCAAACCCATTTATTATTTAGGAATTGTACATCTAATTTCTTAAACATAATAAATCATTTAGTGAACCTGACTTACTTTAAATTTTACATAAAAACCATAGAACCCTATGGTAAATTACTAGCTTATTTTTCCCTTTAACTTATTAATTTTTTCTTGAATATTAAAATAAAAAATTCCTCTTAAATTTTAAAATTTTGTAGTAAATTTTAAAATAAATTTATTTCAAACCCTAGTTGCATCAACTAATTCCCAGTAATTTCCTAGTAATTTTCCAATCATTTTCTAAATTTTTAGTTGCATATTAAAATTAGAAAATCACTTCAAATTCAAAAATTCATAGTAATTTCAATTTTTTTTCTTAAAACCTAGTTGCATATACTAGGTCCCATTAAATCATACACTTTCCAATAAATTTTTGAAATTTATCTTACTACTTAGCTCAGAAATTCAATTTCAATTTAAAAAATTCACAGTATTTTGCAAAAATATTTTTGAAAAATCCCTAGTTGCCTATACTAGCTCCTATTTTGCTTCTTGAGGTATCACCTTACATGTTTGGGAGCTTCTTAACAAGATAAAGGGGACACATCAGGTGTTCATGACACATACCATGCATATCCTCCACCAATTACATACTAGGCACCTTTAGTTGAGTCACATCCTTTGAAATGTATGATAGGTGTGTATGAGTCTAGGGTTCCAACTATACCTTTGATATCCTTCTCAGATCAAGAGATTGTCGAGGAAAATTTAGATTATAATACACTCTTTATCAAATCATATATTCTTAAGTATCCAATTCATAATGTTCTCATCGATAATGGTACCAGTATCAACATGTGTACCATTAAATTATTGCAATATTTGGGTTATTCAGAGCAAAATATCACTTTGATAGATATAGTTATTAGTGGATTCAGTGGGCACATACAAAGTTTATTGGGTGAGATTGTACTTCCTTTAAAGACTGGTCCAACACATATGACCACACATTTCACCATAGTTCCTAGTGTAGGAGTTTTTGATATGTTACTTGGTCACTCATGGATTTAGAAAATTTGAGCTGTACCATCTATAGTTCATAGATGCATGAAATTCATTCATGATAATCAAGTTATTATAGTCGGTGGAGTTCCATATGAGTTACCACTACCCACTTCAAAGCCATCTCCTTTGTAGTCACTAGTTCCATCTTCTCCACCAATTTTAGTTTCCCCATTAGTTACAGTTATTCCTTCGATACAAATTTAGACATAGTTGAGGCATCCATCACTAGTAAAGAGGGTCCATAAACATCCATAGCTTTGGGATTATAGACAACTTACAGCTACAATATTCACACCCATAGCAATTTTATTGAGATCTCATGCATCTACACATATAATACATGTTTAGAGAGCTTTTCCTAGTTCCATATGGGTCCCTAAGAGCCCTATAGTTGCATCCACTTCTCAAAGTTATAGAGGGACCCCACAACTAGTTTTTACTTCAAATATTTCAAAACATTTACAATGCACACAAATTTCATAATCATAGTCTCAGCCTTTCCATCATGTTTCACAATCACGCACGATACCTTTGTTCGATACAGGACACCATGACAGGGAGTCTCATCCAAGACTCATTAGTTAGTATCATTTATTCTTAGTCTATCTTGTACATAGCTTATTTCAAAAATACCAAAAACATTCAAATATAGCCAAAACATAAAAACATTTTGATTGTATACATCATCCATGATTTACAGTGCTACTACTATGTTAGACTTACATTTGCTATTCTATGATATTGTTTGTTGATTTATCTACATTACCATACTTCACTTGATCTTATTTAAGTGTGTCTAGTAACATCTAGATCCTTGATTACTTCACTCTACCATTGAGGGGGCATCATACTTCTAAATTTAAGACACACATTGATATACATACCCATTGGGGGCATCTTCTACATGACTACACCATCTAGGTTATACCATTCCTACACTACACACTCTAGGTTATCATGCTGATGTACATTACTTACTAGATTACACAAATTATTATATTGACATTTCACTGGTATCTTGCACTTGTGTATTTCCTAGTATATACCTAGTCTTGTATTAACATGTCTTGCATACTTTCACTTCTTGCTTTGATTAGTTATATGTGATTGCACTTCCAATATATACATGCTTTCCTTTCTTACTTAGCATAGATTGATGTTTTTTCATTTTTCTCAATTCTTGTTCCATGCCTTGTATGTGTTTTAGGACATTTACCAATGTCCTTTGCTTCTATTCATGTGTGTGCCCTAGGACATTTTCCAATGTACTTTGCTTATGGATTTCATGCTAACTTGCTTGTTTAAATTGTATGTGTATGCAGAATTTGAACATGTTTTGTATGCTTGCCTTCTAGTTTGAGTGACATGTGCCCATGTCCCTTATTTTTTTGGCCCCTTGGCCACTCTTGTATGCTTCTTGTTTCTTACCTTGTGTGTTTGTTTCTTGTTTTCTTCTTAATTATTTACAATGCCATGATCCATATCATGCATTATTTATGTTTTCTTGGATGCCATGATGGACATCATGCTCTATCCCTCCTTGCTAACAACTAACAACTAACAACTAAAAAGTAACAATTTTAAACTAATAACTAACAACTAACAACTAACAACTAACAACTAACAACTAATAACTAACAATTAACACTTTCAATTCTAGTTCAGTACATTGCACACATTATTATATTTTTATATCTATTGAGGAATACTCCTGTTGATCTAACAATCTCTCAATATAAACCTTTCTATATCTCAATATGTCTTGTCAATTATCATTACTATATCATATATCTATGCAACATAACACACTTACATGGCTCTTTATTCTGAGGTTAGTCATTACAACATCTTCATTACTACACCTAGAAGAGGGGGAAATAAACATGGGTTTTGTCATAGAGATTAGAGCTCCTAATGGTCAAACAATTAGTTTTTAGAACACTCAAAACATAATCCAAACATCAGACCAGGTAGAACAGACCAGGTAGACATTAGAAAATCTAAAATAGTTACTAGATTTGGACCTGGATAATAACACCAAAGTTGGACTACAATGCTAGATAGTAGGGTGTCCTATTTTTGGCACTCTAGTATAGACAACAAAAAATCAATTTTTATAAAAATAGATAGAAAAGTGAGTTCAATCACAAGTTTGTCAGCTCAATACAGTCTAGATTCAACATATTTTAGTATAGTTTTTGCTTAGAGAATTTATATATTGGGGGAATCATGCATGAAGTGGTAGATCTCACTTCTAGTTTCAGATTAGGTAGTTGATATAACTTCTAAATAAAAATCCTTGTTCTAGACACCAGTGATTAGGGGTAATGTGCATGGCACATCGATCCTCCCCTTTTTCTGAGTTTAATTTATTTTCCAAGCATTTCTTAGTAGTTATGTGCCTTACTCCATCTACAGGTGGTTGCCATCCTTTTTCAAGTTTGGATTTCATACAAGATTAACTTCCTGAGTACCTGAGTTCTTGAGTTGGATTCCACATAAGCCTATTACACTAGTTTTAGAGTGGCTTTCATACAAGCCTATTCTCCATCTTTTAAAATGTCCAAGAGTGGCCTAGTTTCTAGCATACATTTGACTATCCATGCCAACATTATCAGATCATAGTACATTCATGTGATTTAGGAGACATATCATATGACATATATTCCATACTAATATTAATTCATATATTCACTTAATGGGGCAATTATGGAGCTAAAGGACTAGCTAGCCTTTGTATTCTTGAGCCACCTATTCGGAGGGATTGGACACACAGTCCAAACATCAATTGACACATACATGATTCATTAGATTCACTTAGTAGGAGAAAATGGAGCCAAAGGGCCTAAATTTACATTCTTGAGCCACTTTTAGGGAATTGAGCACTTAGCTTCATTTGTAATATTAATTTTGGTATAGCACACAACCCAACACAATCTAGCATCATAATATGTTGTGTACTAGTTTGCGTACCCAGTGAGTTGTATTCATTCCTTTTTCTTCCTCTCTCTCTTACCCAAATTTTGTACATTCTTATTTTATATATAATGTATCTAGTAGTGACTTATCTACTCTATGTTTTTCATTATAGATTCACACTTTACACCGTGTTTTCTCTATGCACATCCTACATCACACAACTTCATGAGCTTCACCTTTTTAGGTAAGTTTAGGTATGCTTTCTATTTTTATTTTATCCTAGTATTTAACTTTGATACATCATTAGAATAAAGGGGGGGCAAATCTAGTCATATAAAATGCAAAATTTGGTAACTTGAGTGTGACTAATGACACCCAATCCATAGGTCCCTCTTACTTTCTCTCATGACCCTCAAATGCATGTTTTCATTGATTCCCAATTGTCTATGACCTCTTAAACTGAACCCTTCTAGACCCATATTTTTCTTTCCATGATTAATATATCCCCTTAGGTCCCATTAACCATGGAAAATAATGCCCAAACTTAGACTACAACACTGAAACCCAGGGTGTCCTACTTCTGGTGCTATTATCCAAGTATATTTTGGCCTCTAATGGTCATATCCTTATGAATCCTTATCCTAATTAATGTCAACCTAACATGAATTCATTTAACCCCTGATTATTAAATTCTTTATAAAAGGCCATTCAAAGTCCATTTAGAAGGGTTGGCACTCATTTACAAGAGAAAAGCAAGAATACAAGAAAGACTACTCAGGCACTTTTATCTATTCTCTATATACAACCATCTAATAGTATTTCAAGCTTATTCAGTCTTTTACACCAGTCCCTAGTCATTCTAAGTATACGTAGTTTTACATTTAATTACATTTTCATCACACTGTTCTACCAAGCACTTCAATGGAAGAACTATATATAGCTTGATCCCTCTTCAACGTATTGGTATGTAGGTAGCGTGCCCATACACGAGGTGTGAAGTGTGTCTAGCATATCCTTTACACACTAACCCCTCATCTCTTTTCACCAAATTTAACATTCAAGTTTAAGCACAAAGAGGACCTAGGTACTGAAGAATAAATTAGATAGACAATGAGCTTGATGGACTTTCAAGCTTTGATATTTCATAGGTAGGGTTACATAGCCCTGACACACAAATCCTAGAAAGTTTAGATCACTAGGATAACAACACCAAGATAGGACTACAATGATAGAACCTAGGGTGTCCCACTTTCAGTGCTCATGTCTAATCAAGAAACAAACTCTAGATTCTTATTTGTGATAGTATCCTACGCCTGCACATATATTTCCAGATCTTTTCTCAATTGAAATAATATAAAATAAGATAAGTTTGATTTTTTTAGTCAAATTTCACAAGTTAGTAGCCTAATTATTGAACATTATTTACTAATTTTATCTACTCAGACCCATTTATTATTTAAAAATTAAACATCTAATTTCCCAAAAATAATAAATCAATATGCATATTTTACTTCCATTAAATAACATTCCCTCATACAACATATAGTCTATACATAGACTCCTATCTCTATTTACTAGGTTATCACATGCTTCATTGGCCTCCTTGAAATCATAATCTTCTTTATATAAATCTTTCAATATATAAAAACCCAAGATATTCACTTGAAAATCCTACATAATCAGACTTATCTTGCTTAATGCATCTATAACTTTGTTAGATTTTACACTTTTATGATTGATAATGACATAAAAACTTTGAAAAAATTAACCCATTTCATATACCTTTGACTTAGTTTTGTTTGACTACTAATGAATTATAAGGCATGATTGTTTGTATATAGCACAAACTCTTTATGTAGTAAATAGTGTCTCCATTTATTTAAGGATTGGATAATGGAGTAGAACTCTTGGTCATATGATGAGTACATATTCTTTACCCCATTAAGTTTCTCACTAAATTAGGCAAATGGTTTTCATTCTTGGCTGAAAATAACCCCTATAGTAGTTCCAATATCATCACACTCTACTTAGAAAATCTTACTAAAATTAGGAAAATCTAATATGTGTTGCTCTATGATCTTTTTCCTTAAAAACTAAAAACTTCTCTTAGCTACCTCAATCCATTGATTTTTTTTTTGTTTCCTTTGATAGTTTACACTATTGGAGCATAAATACCACTAAATTTAATTATAAACTTTCTATAAAAGTAGATAATCCATGAAAACTTCTTACCTCAAACACACTCCTTGGAGTAGGCCATTCTACTATGGATTTGAACTTCTCTTTCTCCATCTTCAAGTCTTCTTGGGAAATGACAAATCCCAAATAGACCAAATCTATCTTCATGAAAGTGCACTTCATGAGATTGATTAGCAAATTTATTCTTGTATCTTGTTTTATACCATTCTAAGATGTTTAAGATGTTCCTCTTTTGAATTATTATAGATCAAAATATCATCTAGTTAGAGAGTGATAACTTTACATGTGAAAACCTTGAGAACCTCATTCATGTTCCTCATGAAGGTACTTAGAGTGTTAGTCATCCCAAATGGCATTACAATCCATTCATTTATTCCATCATTGATCTTAAATATTGTCTTACATTCATCCTCCTCTTTGATTTTAATTTGATGGTAGCCACGTTTTAGGTCTATCTTGCATAAATACCTTTCACCACTTAAACAATCCATTATATAATCAATTTTAGGAAAATGAAATCTATACTTGATTTTAATCTTGTTTATATATCTTGAATCGGTGCACATTCTCCAAACTCCTTCCTTATTAGGAGTTAGGACTATTATAATAACACAAAGAATAAAACTTTCTATAATTAGGCCTTCATAAAACAATTTTTACAATTGCTTATTTATCTCCTCATTCTCTTTTGGTGTCATCTTATATGCTACCTCATTTGGTAGATTAACTTCTATAATTAGGTCTATGTGGTGACTGATGCTTCTCATTGGAGGAAGTTCATTAGAAAATTAATCCAAAATAATATAAACAAACTCATTTAACTAATTATATATTTCTAGAGGTAGATCAGTCAATTTTGTTGTTGTAAGAACCATTCTAGGTTTTCCAACTAATGCATAAATTACCTCTTATTTTATGATATACTAAAATAACTCTTTTCCACGTGTTAAAAACACCTTAGGATTATATTTTACTTCTATATTATCCTCTTTAAATGGTATGAGTGTGTGCTTCCTTACATATTTTTCAAAAGTGTAAGTATTGCTTCTTCTATCATGTATGGATTTCCTATCAAATTGACAAGGTATACCCAATAGGACATGCCAGATGTCCATGGGCATGACATCACATAACACCTCATATTTTTAGCTTCCTATTTGAAACTTTACTTTGCATTGCTAATTTGCCAAGACTTGGTGTCCTTTTTTCAGCTATGACACCTTATAAAGAGTGGGATGTGTTACCTTTATCAAACCTAACTTGTCAACCATTTATGAATATACTAGATTAATAGTGATTCCACTATCTATAATTACCTTATATCACTTACTTTTATAATTTCAAGTGGTTCTAAACAATGTTTTATTTAATGCAGGATCCTTAACTCCTTGTTTGGCTTGAAAAACACCATCTTCATGACCAAAGATTCTTTAATTTCAAGTGCATCTTCATGAGAAGGTGATACCACACTCTCTTTGTCATATTGGACAATTTGAGTACAACCTTGGCTTGCTGAAGGATTATTTGGGCACTCATAAGATATATACCCTTACTTATTGCATTTGAAACATCTACCTATAAAGCCTTTTACTCTACCTTTTATATAAGGTCTCCTACCTCTGAATGAGTAACAACCTCTTGAATATTGACCTTAACTTTGTGAACTAGTATATTCTTGATTATGAAAATGTAGCTAACTTCTTCCACCATGATATCCTCTGCCTTTAAATTTTTTTCCTTTGCCCCTTGAATGCTAAGTCTACTTCCCAAAAAAATTATCCTTTGATTTAAGGGAAAATTGGTATGCTTCCTCTACTAATCTTGGTGATAGAATACTAATTTTATATTAGATGTTGAACCTTAACCCATTTATATATCTATCGACCTTTTCAACATCTTTTTCTATATGTCCTGCCCTAATAACTAATTTTTAAAACTCCTATGTATAACATTTTACACTCATTTCATTTTGCCTTAGGTTTTGATGTTTATTAAACAAAACTATTTGGTAATTATTGGGAATTAATTTAACTTTCAATTTGGCCACCATCCTATCCCAAATCTTGATCTTTGATTTACCTTTCCTCTCATCTTGAACTCCATCCCACCAAAGGGATGCATGACCTTTCAATTTAGTACTAGAAAATGTCATTTTATTTTCATTATCTATTCTTTAATATTCAAACTACTTATCCATGGGATTTATCTAGTCAACCAACTCCTCTACATTCAAGCTACCTTCATACATAGGTACTTCTAACTTGGGTTTGGAGCTAACTCCCATGACTACTTTGATAAGTCTCTCTTCTGTGCTTTCTTCTCCTTCTACTTGTTCTACTTGTTCTTCTTGAGGCATTTCATATTATATGTCACTAAAATAACATATATAAACTCTTTTACTCTGATAAATATCCATTTATTGCAAATGAGATTGAATATTCCTGATTTCTTCAAGTAACAATATTGTAGTAGGTTGCTTCCTCTGACTTGCTCTACCTCTTGCTCTAGCTACCATCTTCATAAGATATTATTTTAAATATTGATCTTAATAACTTGACTGAGATATTAATAAAATTTAGGAAACCTTAAACTATTCCCAAATAACAATATGGTGTAAGGGAATCCTTAAGATCTTAGATCCTTCAATAGACTGAATATTCTTATAGGCTTAAAACTAGTCTGATTGTTCTTTTTTCACTATAATTCACAAATAAAACATTTTAAATCATCAAATATTATTTTAAAATTCATTAAAATATTTTTCATGATATTAAATAAGGTTTATATCTTTTATAAGTTTATTTCTCAATAAAAATTAAAAGAAACTATCTATTTAACTTTGTTTTAGGCCTATCTACAGGTCTACATTACTAAAAGTTTAATATATTCCTATATATCACTCTTAAACTGATAAAATTACATTAATTATTTTTTAAACTATCTATTGAACCATTTTACAAAGTTTTGTTATTTTTTCATTGTTCAATCGAAAGATATAAAGGTTTTCGTATTTCAAAACCCTCAATTAAGGTTTATTTCACTGTAGGTGACTTGAGAGCTAAAATTTGATGAAATCTAAGGATTTAAAGATTTTAAATGGTTATTTTAAAATTATTTGAGATATAAAAATGCTTATCCTACTATTAAAAGTGCTATTCAAACTTAACACTCCCAAAATTATGTATATAACTTTATTTTAATTAGCATATATCACTCAACACAGTGTTTTTTGAACCCTTAAAACTAAGAAATATCATATAATAATAAAAAAAGATAAATATTGATAAATAATATGTATTAAAAAATTAATAAGTTTTATAATTCATGTAAAATCATATCAATGTTACCTTTATTCAAATATCTTCAAAGACTAATACACAAACTTCTGCAGACTGTCTCCAACCACCCAAAAACTTGCAACTTCAAATTTATCCTTTCTTCGTTACTTTTATTGGTGACTCCTATGATGGTTATAATATTTTAAATTTTTTAATTTATGTATAATATTAGTATATTATTTTTTTATGCAAAAAATATTTCTCAACAACTTTAAGACTCATCCAAACATCCCTAGTTTAATAATCCACCTAGGTTGCACATACCTTTATTAGGTTTATGACAGGTTTAGAATAAGTTTATTGTTAGGTGACATATATTACATGTGTTTATATCCTAAGGATACTTTAATAAAGGATAAAAAATTTAAAAATACATCAAAACCTTTAAACTATTAATAACAAATTCATTTTTTTGAATTTTGAATTTTGGCAAGAAACCTAGGAACACCACCAAAAGACCTAGAAATGACAAGTGAAACCTAGAAAATGATTATTATTGACAATTCATGAAATTTGAGATATTATAAGACCATAATAATAATAATAATAATTTAACTACTTATTTACATACACCTTCATCAAATCCACATATCGATAGTGTTCAATCTTCTGTCCCAAGTTATTTTCCCTTTCCATCCTAAACAAGCATTTGTGTGTGGGAATGTTTATTAAGTGCATGAAAAATCCATGGAAAATTGGAGGCATGGAAATATAAAAGCATCATATATATAAATAACAAAAGAAGAAAATAAAAAATATCAACAACAACTATGGCAAATAATATTTCTAATATTGAAAATGTGAATGAATAACACAACAACATGAATTAACATCAACATATCAATAAAACAAAAACATGAAATCATGAAAGGTTTTAGTTTGATACATATAAATTAAAATTTACCAGTATGTGAATTAAGACCTTAATTTTGATATAAAGATAATATCATTTACTGGTATGTGATTGAAAATCTCTAGGGCTTCCATCCACATACCTATAAATATTCAATAACACATGAACATTTGCATGTTTTCCAAGGTAGGACATGTTTCATCCCTCAAACATGATGAAGATAAAATATATGTTAAATAATTCATTTTGAAGAAAAGGTTTTTAGGTTCCATTTCCATTCATTTCACATTTATTATTAGTGAGTGACATTTTATCATGGCACATTGAACATAGATAACATAACACTTTAATGAAATTTAAAAATGGTGTGAATATTACATCATGGCCCTTAAATTATTATTAAATACACATAATAAGACATAAATTATACTCACTATGTATGTTTCTAACCTCTTTCCATCCAAACAAGCACTTGTGTGTGGAAACATTTACTGGGTGCTTATAGAATCCATGGAAAGTTGAAGATAGGGACATAGAAATGTGTTACAAATATAAATAACATAGTAACATGAATTTATAAAGCTATTTGGTTCGATATAAAAACAATAATATTTATTCATATGTGAATAAAAACCTTTAGGGATTTCAACCACATAGAAGTAAATGTTGAGTCAAATGTGAATGAAAACATGCCAATGTTGTGGGTTCAATTGAGGGAAAAATTTCATCCCTTAAACATGTCGATGTTATAATATTTATGAAACATTGAATTTTTTAAAAGAGGCATTTGGGTTCCATGATATTTAGGAAAGGGTGACTTAAACAAGTCATGCTAAAAAGGTTCTAGATGATGTGCATGGTGGCATTAACACACCATAGTAATATAAATAAAGGGTACCATGTATGTTTGAACATGGACCTTAATTACATATTAATGACACAAGCATCTTCCAACATGGATGTTTAATTCATAAAGTGGCATGGTTTGATACAAAAATAATAATACTTAATGGTATGTGAATACAAACCTTTAGGGTTTCCATAAACATATGAGTAAAAGTTGACTCAAATGTAAAGGAAGCCATGGAGCATTAGTAGTCCACATATTATTCCCTCCTAAGTTATAACCCATTTACATTCAAATAATAATAAAACAAACAAAAAATACAACATTAATAATAAGAGGCACACAATAATAATAATAATAATAATAATAATAACTGTTGACCAAATTTAACCATGCAGGTCAAATTGGGACCCCTATAAGTAAAAGCCTAAGTTTTTAAAGATGTTTTAGGGGTATAATACTTGTCATAGGATATTTTATAATACATTTGATGTTATTTAATACCTTTTTAGCCTTAGTCATGGTTTAATAAGTTTACTTCATTTTGGGTCATTTAGTGGGATTTTAGGGGTCATAAGTGCAAGTAGCATGGTTCCCAAGGTGTCCTATTTTCTTATAAAGCATATAATAGGTCATATTCCCTATCAATAATGTTAGATCAATCAGGATATTGTAGGTTATCTAACTGAAATTTAAGAAACTAACTAAAAAAGGGGAATTTGGCACTTGTACAACCCATGGGGAAAGGTGACACATGGTAGAAGGTCATAAGATGTCTCTTAATCTTCCTTAAGTTTATTTACGTGCTTGATATTCTATGGAAGTTCCTTTTTTGAGCTAAAACCATTCTTCTCCTTCATTTCCTTTCTAGACAAATATAAATGGTCAACAAGTTTATGCTTGTTATGGATAGTTGAAGAGGTTTCATGTCAAACACTTTTGAGAGGTGTAATTACATAGAGAAATTCATTTCCATAACAAGATTTTGAATATTGGTCAACTATGATTTATGAATCATCCTTTACAAGTTGACTAAGCTTTTTTGCTCACTATTTCCTCACCCTATGGGTTTTTTTCCATTTTGGACAAGTCCATACAAACCAGTTAATGATGTTGAATCCAAAGGATGTTCGCTAGCTTCTAAAATTATATTAATGCTTATTTTCATGTTTCATGGTGTTCTTATGAGAAATTTATCTCATGTTTCAAGAAGGTATCACCATGTGAGGTTTCAATCAAAGATCCTTATTTGTAGAATGTTGGTTCTCAAAAAAGGTCTCATAAGAATGTGATGTGATGTTTCCCATGTATCAATGCCATATTTATAATCTTAAATTCATGTATATTCTCATAACATCATGCTTGGATCAAGTTTTTAGTCTTGCTATGTTCATCGTCAACTCTATGCTTAATTTCACTTGCAGCCATGTTGAAGCACATGTGTAGAACCTATTTAAGATATACATGGAGGTGTTTTGGAAGTATCATTATGTTTAACATAATATCAAATTAGGAATATAAAATAGGAACCTTATCTTGGAATAAGATAGGACTATGCTAGTACTTTAGTCACACACATAACCATATGATAGAAATATGCACCTATAAGAACTGGAAACATCAAAAGTGAGATGTATGGATTTATCCCAAGCCCTAAGCTCTCATGATGTTTCATGTTGATAATTTGGTGAAAAGATGAATTAATTATGAAGCTAGTCCCTTTGGTACATAAATCATTTCAGGTTCACTTCCTGCATACAACCTAAGTCCACCTATAGGGGTCTCTCTCTGATGAGATCCTGATGGAAGAAGAGCTTTGATAGTTGATCTAAATCCTTTTAAGTTCTAGAGTGCATTGGAAAAATTTGATAAGGCCTAAAATTTGTCACAAGAACACACATATTATAGGCTTTCTAAGTTTACACTCACTACCTGTGTATAAAATATGTACCTACAAGTGGTTTAATAAGGGACTGAGAGTACTTGTATGGGGAAGCTGAAGCATGATGAAAATTTATTGAAGTCATAATATCATATATTAATTATGGTAGACATATTTTAAGTGTTAATATGGAAAATGGAAGCATGGATCACCCTCAAACACAAAGTAACTGAGTACATGGACTTTTTCCCTAAAGATTAAAAACAAAGGTATTGTTAGGTTGTGGAGCTAAAAGCTTCACTGATGCAAACAGGAGAGGAGGTTGCTGAAGGTTGCTGAGTTGCAGAGAAGCCGGGGTCGGTCTGATTAGCTGATGTTGGCAGGATAGCATAGAGAAGCAACTGATGTCGGTCATATATCGGCTGACGTCGGTCACCTCCAGGCAGACAGGGACCGACGTCGGTCGCCTGTGTGGTTCGACTGCGAGCTAATTACGGGCAGTTAGCTAACGAACCAAGTGTTTGCATGATGAGTGCTAATTTTAGACTCATAGCTACGGATCTAATTATTGTAATTAGATGTCTAATTATTGTTTGGATGAGATCTATATAATAGACTCATGGTTGTATTGGAAAAGTGTTCTAGTTTGAGTTGAGCAAAGTTTGTTCCTTCTGTGTGTGAGGTGAGCAAGGGTGTTCCTCCTAGTTCCACAGTACCAGGTGTAGGTGCTAGTTTTGGAGAGTCAGTTGGATTCTTTAGGAGTGTAGGATCTTGGTCACAGTTGCATGGCCTATATAGGAGATCTACATGGTAAGTAAGATCGTTGATCTGCAGGTGTGTGTGTGTGTGTGCAAGGTCAAGGTTCACAGGTGAGCAGAACTGTTGTTTGATTTACAGGTATGCAAGATCATATAGACAGCAACACAACAGGGAGCAGTATCAGGCAAGATCTACTTGGAGTACAGGTGTGTACTCAGATAGAGCAAGACAGGAAGGCAAGGGAGTTCCTTCCATAAGTATGGTCTGTTGAATTGTAGGTTGTTGCAGATTCATGGGAGATTTACTTGAAGTACCTTGAGTACTTGTTGAGTACGTGGAGTGCTTGTGGAGTGCGTGGAGCACTTGTGTTGTGCATGGAGCACGGGAGGTGAACACCAACTTTGTATTTGAGTTGGGTGTTGGAACCTGAGAGGGAGAGCTTTGGGGAGAAGATTTACTATTCACTTGAGGTGTGGGAAACCTCTGTAAGGTGGTGGAGAAGAAGTGGGATCTTCTTTATTGTAATCTTTTCTGTATAAAGTGTTAATACAAGTCATGTATTGTCTCTCATATGCTATGTTATTCTGAATTCTAGTTACTTGTTGATTCTGGTTATTTCTGCCTATTAAGTTGCTTGAAGTTTGGTAATCAATTGTATGCTTTCGGTGTTTCGCATCCTGACAAGTGGTATCAGAGCTAAGGTTGCAGGAAGCAGGTTTTGTGTTTGGTTACAGGTCACTCTCAGGGATTTTTGATCGAGTGGGAGTAGAGCAATGGCAGATGAAAGTAAGCTAAGAATGGAGGAGTTGAAAAGCACAGATGGTCACTCACGATCCTATGGAAAGAAAGAGCAGGTAAAAGAATATTGTTGGTTGGTAGCAGATCAACATGAAGAAACTGAAGAAGCAGATGTAGCAGGTGTTGTTGCACAGGATGCTCTAGGAGGTTTCTTGGATAAAGTTGAATCTTGGATAAAAGATTCGGTTGCCTCTTTCCATGCAGCCCTAGGTAGAGGAGCTGGTGAGCCTTGCCAAAGGATTGGCAAAGGGGAAGTGAAGCTGAAATTGCAGGCGGCCAACACACAGGTGTTGATGAAGGTCATGCAAGTCCCAGGTTTGGAGATTTGGCTAATTTCTTCAGAAAGATTGGGTGATGAGAGATGCACAAGAACTCTCACAGCGGTAGCACTTGAATTAGCTGGTGGTAAGAAAACAGGTATACTTTATCTACTTGTTTATATTACTGATTCTTCTTCTGTTGCGGAGACGTGGCTTTGTAGGCTTGGTCACATGAGCAGGAAGGAGATGCATGTTCTTAAGCAGAAGACAGATATATTTGATAGGCTTAAGAACTGGAAAGCCTTGGTGTTCTTGGAGGAGATGGCAGACAGAAACCAGTGGATGGGGCTGGATACTTCTGAGCAGAGCAGTTTGGACATGTGTTTTGATTCAAAGGAGCTCGCGGGTAAAAAGTCATCAGTCACAGGCGAACATAGATACCGGCGTCGGTCAGGAGGAACCAGCGTCGAACAGACAGGTGCCGATGTCGGTCATGTGCAGACCGAAGCCGGCAGTGTCGGGCAGGGTAAGACCGACGTTGGTCATGGGACCGACATCGGCAGTATGTAAGACCGATGTCGGTTAGGAGGACCGACGTCGATAGCAGGGACACCGCAGGGTCGGTAGTCAGGGACAGATGCATGGAACCGACGTCGATCGGATGCAAATTGTGGAGTGACCAAGGTCAGTCACTATAACAAATTTTGGGCAGACAGCATGTTGTCAAGGAGTCTCAAACACCCATACGGAGGACTGAAGGCGTGAGTAGGCCCTCAAATTTGTGTTCCTCTTCTTCATACTTGTTGCTGATTATAGAGCAGGAAGGATCCAGGAAACAGGTGGGAGCTAGGTAGGGATATGATGCAGAACCAAATGGGAGTTTTGGTAGGTTTGCCAGCTGGATGAAAGCACAGAGATGAATGGATGCCTTAGTAGAAGAATAGAGAGAACGGATATGTGAGACGGAAGACCAGGTCATATGGTCTTGAGGAGCTGCAGGACAGTGGTACAGGTTTTGACAGGTGGAGGACGAAGCATGGCTTCAGTCAGTGTCAGGGTAACTACTGTGGTTTGACTTACCAGGGGGATGATGATTGCAACATCATTCTGTTGCTGTATGTGGATGATATGTTTTGCTATAGCAGGTTTGTACATACAGGGTTTTGCTGAGCTAAGGGTAAGATTAGTTCAGTGGCATGTCAGGAGGAGTTTGGAGCAGTGGAATTCTTTGACATGGGAGGCATGGAGATCACAAGTTGATTTTGTCTCGAGTGGGAGCTGATGTGAATCAGGTGTTGGCGAGGTTCGGGATGCAGAACCCGGGCACACTAAGGGCTGGATAGGTACGGTGTCCGAAATCACATGAGGTCTAGTATAGACCTGAGTTTTCCCATGCAGTGGGAGCTGTCAGAGTTAGGAGCCAATTCGGGGAAGTGGGTTCTCAGGTTTTTGAGAGGGACCAGCAGTAGGTATACATGCAGGGTCAGGACTTCACTACATGTGTTTGTAGGTTCAGATGTGGCAGGGTACTCGGATGATAGGTGGTACACCACGGGATGTGTGGTGGGTTGTCTTCAGGTGGGAGCTTGAAGAGGGATACAAACCAGGAAATAGATTAGACGGGGTACAGGTACAGGTATAGTGCAGCTGTTTATCTCCAAGTGGGAGATTGTTAGGTTGTGGAGCTAAAAGCTTCACTGATGCAAATAGGAGAGGAGGTTGCTGAAGGTTGCTGAGTTGCAGAGAAGCCGGGGTCAGTCTGATCAACTGACGTCGACAGGATAGCATAGAGAAGCAACCGATGTCGGTCATATATCGGCCGACGTCGGTCACCTCCAGGCAGATAGGGACCGATGTCGGTCGCCTGTGTGGTTTGACTGCGAGCTAATTACGGGCAGTTAGCTAACGAACCAAGTGTTTGCATGATGAGTGCTAATTTTAGACTCATAGCTGCGGATCTAATTATTGTAATTAGATGTCTAATTATTGTTTGGATGAGATCTATATAATAGACTCATGGTTGTATTGGAAAAGTGTTCTAGTTTGAGTTGAGCAAAGTTTGTTCCTTCTGTGTGTGAGGTGAGCAAGGGTGTTCCTCCTAGTTCCACAGTACCAGGTGTAGGTGCTAGTTTTGGAGAGTCAGCTAGATTCTTCAGGAGTGTAGGATCTTGGTCACAGTTGCATGGCCTATATAGGAGATCTACATGGTAAGTAAGATCGTTGATCTGCAGGTGTGTGTGTGTGCAAGGTTAAGGTTCACAGGTGAGCAGAACCGTTGTTTGATTTGCAGGTGTGCAAGATCATATAGACTGCAACACAATAGGGAGCAGTATCAGGCAAGATCTACTTAGAGTACAGGTGTGTACTCAGATAGAGCAAGATAGGAAGGCAAGGGAGTTCCTTCCATAAGTATGGTCTGTTGAATTGCAGGTTGTTGCAGATTCATGGGAGATCTACTTGAAGTACCTTGAGTACTTGTTGAGTACGTGGAGTGCTTGTGGAGTGCGTGGAGCACTTGTGTTGTGTGTGGAGCATGGGAGGTGAAAACCAACTCTGTATTTGAGTTGGGTGTTGGGACCTGAGAGGGAGAGCTTTGGGGAGAAGATTTACTGTTCACTTGAGGTGTGGGAAACCTCTGTAAGGTGGTGGAGAAGAAGTGGGATCTTCTTTATTGTAATCTTTTCTGTATAAAGTGTTAATACAAGTCATGTATTGTCTCTCATATGCTGTGTTATTCTGAATTCTAGTTACTTGTTGATTCTGGTTATTTCCGCATATTAAGTTGCTTGAAGTTTGGTAATCAATTGTATGCTTCCGGTGTTTCGCATCCTGACAGGTATGGTCAATTTTACCAAGGTCATATAATAAGGTTGTAAGAAGTTTTGAAGCCTATAAATGTGTTTTACTTTTAGGACCCACATAAGACATGAGACATGAAAATTTTATAGGGAATATTATCATTAGAGGATGATTTTTGAAGATCTCTAATATGCATTGAGTTTAGGCAGTAATATCTATAGGTTTTGAAACTCCAAGGTCATTTTCCATTTCAATGTTGAAATGCAAACCATTTTTCATGATTGAATGGTATTATATGGCATAATTTAATATTAATAACCTAAGTATCACTAAGAGATGAGAACATATTGTGTTTTAGGCCCTAGACACACCTACAGATGTGTTTAATTCTAAATACCCACCTATAGTTGTATAGAGATGAAAGGGTACTTTGAAGCAATAACTCAATAAGGTTAACAATAAAATCATGTATTGAACCTTATGGGATTAATATGACATAAATATAACTCATTATAATTATAGTATAAGTTTTTTGGGCATGATATTAAACCTAAAATAGGCTTACATAAGATTTTCTATACCAATTTTCACCTACAACCAACTGTGTTTGACTGTGTCATTCAGTGAGCTTGGACAAATGGTTAGAAGGTATAAGTATGGACATGATTGTATAGGAATGGATATGGTTTTTTATTTTTATAATCACCTTTATAATTTCTTCAACACTATACCTAGGCTTCAAATGTGCATGATGACCTATAGGATTCACTGTTGAGGAGATGCGGGAAATATAGCCAACTCCTTAACCAATCAACTCAAGGGTATGACTTGAAGAATGTTATAAAGGGTTGAAAATTATGATATATTATTAGAAAATTATAATTTAATCTTCATGTTACACAAATGGAATGGAAATAAATAATGTGGGAACCCCAATCAATCAACACACAACCTATACTCCAAACACACACACAGTCTGCCTTCAAGAAGTTTATCTTGGAATTTGAAGCTTTTGGGGGATCTATTTTGGGAAAAAAGGTTGAAATTTTGTGTATAAGTTATATAAAAATATTTTAATTACATATAACATTTGGTTTTCATGATCAAATAGGGTAAGTGCCCTCTATTTTGTCTCAAACATAGGACACTTCCCTAGGTGCACAAACTAATAATTTTGGAGAAGGGTGGTAAATAGATGGATAAGGATCTATTTTAACCTTGAAAGGATATGTATGAGGTTATAAAAAATCTATGGAATCATGGAAAAATAATAAAAGAGGGATGAAACTCAATATAATATCCCAAACCACAAGGGTTGCAGTCAGGGCTATATGGCATGTTTAGGCCTAAAGACCAAATGTGAAACCAATGTCACTTCCAGCTCTAGGAGTGGATTAAAATGGACCAAGAAATTATTGTGATAATTTTAGACATGTTAAATCTATTTTTATGCATTCTAAGCATAAATAAAGCCAATTTTGGATTAGAACCAACTTAGACCTGTAGGGAATAAGAAAACAAGCTTGATAGGCCAAATTTAAATGCTCCTATCCCCCTTGGTGATTTGCATGGAGACTCAAGAAATTTAGAGATGTTGTTAGGGTGTGGAGCTAAAGCTTCACCAAGGAGCATATCTTATCAGTTTCGGGTCTACACAGACACTGGCATCGATCAAGAGCGACTGACGTCGGTCAGGACCAGTTGCAGAGACGCCAATGTTGGTAGAGGATCGGCCGACGGCGGTCATAGGCAAGCAGCAGGAACCGATGTTGGTTACCTGTGCATCCAGAAGGCTATTTTTGAGGACAAAAGCGAGTGTTTGCATGATGATTTTGAGTTGTAGTCTCAAGCTCGCGTCTCTATTATTAGAAATATTATTTTTAGAGCCCTTGTTCAAGTGGCTTAACTGTTTGTTGGAAGTGCATGCTCAAGTCTCCTAATTCTATAAGTAGAATTAGATCTTCCTAGCTTATTGTAGTTGTAGTGGATTATTGTAGTAATTCATTTGTATGTTGAAGAATAGTACATAATTGAATCAATCTAGGCTTGTTGGAGTTGATTGTTCTTGAGAGAGATAGCTCTTGACGAATAGAGATCTAGTGAGAGATCTATACATCTAGGAGAGGTGTGGAAGAAAGAAGTTTCTTCAATTGTATTCCTTTTGTAAAGAGTTTGTTAATACAAGTTTTCAGGGTGGTTTCTTGTATCTCTTGTTCTTGCTATTATCTCATTCAGTTACTTGTCTATCTAATTTAATTCTGCGTTTATTGCTTTCATAAGTGTAATCTATTGTTGGTTGATCCCCAACAAGTGGTATCAGAGCCTTGGTTGCAGGTTCAAGAGTTGATACCAACAAGTGGTATCAGAGCTCAGGTGCACTAACAGGGGGTTCAAATCTATGTAGTGTGTATTGATTACAGGTTCTCACAGGAGTTTCTGTAGGGACTTCTATTTGAGTGGGAGAAGCAATGGCAGATGAAAGTAAACTGAGAATGGAAAAGTTTAATGGCAAAAATTACCAACATTGGAGAATGTAGATAGAGGACTATCTGTATCAAAAATATCTCTACTTACCGTTAGGTGGTGTTACAAAGAAGCCCAAAGACATGGAGGATGAAGAATGGGAAGTTCTTGACAGAAAGGCTCTGGGGTCTATAAGACTGAGTCTAGCATCCACTGTGATATCCAATTTATCACAGGAAAAGTCTATAATAGAGTTGATGACTACGTTAGCAAATTTGTATGAAAAACCCTCAGCTTCTAATAAGGTATATCTTATGAAGCAGTTATTTAATTTGCATATGAATGAAGGTGGATCTGTTTCTACTCATCTGAATGATTTCAATGGAATTGTGTGTAGACACCGAAATCATGTCGACTCCCCTGGTCATTCCCCGTCTTATTCTTCTTCGCCTATTTAACCCTTGTCGATCACTTGTTCCACCAACCTTGACCCTGGCAGCATGTAACAATGAGCAGAGAGCTAAAAGCTAGACTTTGTCCTCATTATGCATCTGCCAATGATGGTCTTTACCCAGCTGATGTCGCCGACGTCGGTCACTTATCGGCCGACGTCGGCAATTCTGTCGACGTCGGTCACCATCCCGTTATCCGTTATCAGTTACCATTCAGTTCCCCTATCGGTTTCCCAAAACGGTTATCGAACCATCTCTCGAAACCATCCCCGGGCCTTCATCAGAATCAACTCGATCAATCATTCAATCGATCTCCGAATTCCGACATCCACTGACTCCAACCTCGCGATCAACTGACTCCAGCATCTACCAGCTCCAGCGTTCATTTCACTCCAGCACTGCACAGACAACTTCAACTATGGCTTTCATCACGGCTTCTGACAGGTAAGTATTTTTGTTTATTTTTATTTCTTCTTGATTATTCTTCGTTCACTATTTCTGTCATCTCGAAGCTTCAAACCCCCAGACTCGACCAAAAACCCGACCTTACTCTGTCTAAACCTTATTTTAATTCTATCAGACCCTATCCCGACTCTGTCTAAACCTTGTCCCAAACTTGTCTAGACCCTATCCCAACTTTCCCAGACCTTCTGCAACTCGCCTAGACTCTATCCAGAACCTGCCCCGACCGATGCCGATCACTGCCCCGACCGACGACAGCACCTCAACCGACGTTGGCACCTTCCTTAACTGATGCCGGCACCACAAAGATCGACGCCGGTGACTGTGCAGAACAGTGCTGCTTATCAGGTATGCATTTTAATTTTCTATCATTTATTTCTGTCATTTTATCTTTTATTATCTACTTTCATCCAATATTCTACTTTTTTATTAGTGGGTTGATATCCTTCTAGGGAGTCTTCGTACTTCCGGGATCGGGTGTTCGCCTGACAACCCACCATATCTTTGACTAACGTCTTTCCGTGTTTTAGTCTCTTTTCTTCGCAGGTGTCATTCCTCCACAGCCAAAGAGGAGAATCTTCCAACGTCTGATTTCGGTGCGCTTGACTTTATCAGGTACTTCTAGCCTTAACCATTTATTTCAGTTTCTTATTTCTTCTTTGAATGTAGAAAGCAATTTTGCATAAAAACATTGTGAATCAATTAAGTTCAGTGAATATAGTGTTTGATGATGAAATAAAAGGTCCTCCTTGGGTTCTTTCTCTCTTTCTTTCGTTCATTTAGATGCATTAGGTTTCTTCCTTTTCGCCTCCTTTCGTCTCTTCTTAAACGACATCATAAGCAGAACTAAAACGAACATTTCTTTCTTGCACTTCAAGACTAGCTAAAACTCATATTCTTCGACTCTTTCTCCATTCGTCTTCATACGAACAAACATTTCGACTTGGACATTAAAACACTTTGCATTCATTTCTGTTTGCCTGCATCTCTTAGACCACACATAGTAATTAAACCGCATATTGAATTAATCTAGATCACTTGATGTTACACGACCAAACCACCTGCACAAAATAAACATTTTAACTTACCTGAGACAAGGCCCGACTGGGATTTCATCCCCCAGTGGATACCTTACCCATCCCGATGACCCTACTTGGATTTCATCACCAAGGGGGAAGCCCACTCCGTTCTCTGGCGGAGGATAAACTCTAGGCGAGGTATATTTTGGCTAAGCGAGACCAGCTAACCACTGGAATCGTGAAGTGAGGGGAGCTTGCTCCTTAGCACCAGGCCACGTACCAGACCCTAACACAGACTTCTTGAGCACCATAACAAAACCCGAAACCTTCCATAGACTGCTTCTTCTAGGACCCGACTCACAAAGCCAATCTTCCTCTACACACATTCTAAGGCATAAGCCACTATAATCCTAATAATTTACTTCTAGGGTTTTTAGGATCTGCTTGTGTCTTCATCTTTTTGGTTCTTATCTACTTGTTTGAGCTTGTGAGGACGTTCTTCCTTGCCTTGAATGGTTTTGACTCGTAGCCAAGCCAAGGCTCTAGTCGATCACGCGAGGCATCATCCTCTTCCGTCTACCCTGCCTATAACCAACCCTATAATGGAGTTCAACTCGGAAACTGAAAGAACTCCTACCAGACCATCTCCGACCCTAACGCCTATTATTCCAGAAGGGGACCAAGATTTCGCATGATTCTTGGACCTCAATACCGCAGCCTTGCAATATTATCTCGCGAATAGCCGAACGCGAGACTCCTCGGGCAATCCAATCTATAGAATGCTGACTTCTCTCCTCGAAACTGCGGCCATATCAATAGCGTCCGTAATCCAACCCTTAGACACCCAGGCTGTTGCCTTAACCAATGACCAACCTTTTACCAACCATCCAAGTGTGGCCTCTTCTTCCATCGTTGGGCCCACTTTCACCGGGGTTTCGGCCCCCAATCAGTCTCAGTCCACTCAACCACTTTCTACCCCCTTTCAAAACCTAGTCGTCTCCATTCCGCCTACTCTTACTCCTATCAACATGAGGGTGGATACCCATCCATTGGCCCATGTTACCTCTAGCCAACCTCCCATGACCACATCAAACCTAGCCATGCCTTCCATCCAACCATCCTTAGTCACTTCTTCTGTCCCTACGACTAGTCATCCGTACATTGCGCCCTTATTGGTACAACCGACTACGTCGTATACCTCTTCCAGCCTCTTTCAAGTGCCTTACAATTTAGGAGGCGTTCCATCCACCAATCCGTTAGTAGATATTATCAAGATGCTGATGGATAAAATGTCCAACCTAGAGACCTCCGTTACCAGCTCGCGCAATACTCTCTCGTACGAACAAATCTGCAATGAGCCCATCCATCCTTCTGTCCCCATCAGACCATATCCTAGCCAGTGGGAACTTCCTAAGTTTTCTCATTTCCAGAGCAAGGAAGACCCACAACAACATTTACGGGCATTCAGACACGCCTGTTACCTTATCGCCCATGACGATGCGTTACTCTTATGCATGTTTCCCATGTCTCTCTCGGGTGCTGCACTTGACTGGTACAGCTCTCTTCCCAGCCATTCCATCTTTACATTCACTTAGTTGGCCCAGATCTTCCTCGATCATTTCTCCATCAATATCACCAAGAAGGTCTCTATCACAGACCTCTATTCTATCCGCCAGTTCGAGGATGAATCTATTGCTGATTTCATCACTCGGTGGAGGGGCCTTATCAATCAACTTTCATTTTCCTTACCCCAGCCTGAGCTTATTGAGCTTTTCTCTCAATCCTGTGCTAAACATATTTCTTCTACCTTGAGGGTTCAAACCTTGCGCACTTTTGACGAAGCCTTCACGATGGCTCGTAAACTTGAGTTACGTGCCGTTGAGGAGAATAAAGTCAAGTTGCGGAGTAAGAATCCCAACTCCAAAACCAATGACCCCTCTTCTAAGCCTTCCTCATCCAATTCTAAATCTAAAGCTTCAGCAAATAATGTGGTTGTTAGATCTTCTTCCTCTTCACCTTCAACTAATCAATCTGAACCATCCACATCTATGAGCGCCACTCGTCAATTTCAGCAGAGATACATACAGCGACAGTTTACTCCACTTGGAGAATCATACGCATCTGTGCTAGAAAAACTCATCAAACAAGGGGCCATTAATCTCCCTCAGATCCGACCTCCACCACAATTTGATCCCTCACATGCCATCCCTGCGTGGTATAGGGAAAATGACTTCTGTAACTACCACCGTGTTAAAGGTCATGACACAGGCAACTGTAAAACCCTTAAAAACAAAATCCAAGACATGTTGGAAAAGGGTGACCTCATCCTTGACAATCCTAACGCCCCTCCTAATCAGGGTATCGATATTTTCAAACAACCGTTCCCTAATCATCCACCAACCCAAAATAGCGTCCAGACCTTGACTGACAATACCCATGAACATAATATTCGAATAGTCAATACAATCTCGCCCCTCATTTCTAACCAACCCCAAGAGGTGAGTTCATCCATCAGTCCATCACATGTGGATGAACCTCTTTCACCGGCTAGTTCTCCCTCAACTTCTCTCATTTTGGAGGACGCCTCGACCTTACCAGCACCGCCAATTTCACCATCTTCCTTCTTGCTGCCCATGGAGGACCCAACCTTTCCTACTCCTCGACCACAAGTGGAGGGCACTATCATCCCTACCCTTTACCCGCTTGAGGAGCTTCATTCTCAAGTTTCTTCTCCACCCAGGGAAGAACCTATCTCTCCTTTGTCTCCAACCAAACATGAACCTGTCACGACTTCACCATGCTTTGGGCCCGAGACTACTACACCTGTCTCACCTTCAGTCCCACAACCATCAGCATCTTCTCAAGAGCCCAAACTTCATCCCGCATCTTCTCAGCCATTTTCCTGACTAGTGGAGAGACTTGAACTTCTCCCTTCTAGGAAAGTGGAACATCAGGGATTGTGGGACCATCTCACAGCTCTTCAACAAGCCCGGGCCCTCTCATCTCATGCTGCTAATCCTCCCATGGCAGATCCTCCTAAGACTATCAACAAAAATCAGATTTCTGCCTCTAGACCATCTACATCTCCATCAACCTCATCAAAACTAAAACCCTCATCTACTCCACCTAAATCTATCAAATCGCTTGGCGTTCGCCCCGTCCCCAACCTCACTCATCCATAAGTGAAGGTGGACTTAAACCAGACTTCAACTAATAGTAGTCTTCAACCTAAATCACAAAAGACTGCCAAACCGCAGAGGTGAACGCCTCCTCTTCTGTCACCATTGCCCTCCATTTTGGGCCCGCATCCTTCAACCCTAACCAGAGTCCTTCCCACTCCAACCTTTAATCAAAACCGATTGCCTCCTTTGCTTCCTTTACCGACCACTAGCCTACCCTCTCGCAAAAGGGCGATACCTCTAATGAAGAGTGTACCGTCTCAGCCTGTCATCGCACAATCAACCCAGAAGGTGGTACGAAAACCCCCTCCAACTTTGCCCAAGCAAAAGTCACCGACATCGCATACATCAATGAGCACGGATCCTTTAGTGGGTTCATACTCTTTAATCTTGCAACGACTTTTGAAAACTTCTAGCATAGCTCTTCCACCCATCAAGCCTTTCCAACCTCTCGGGTCTAAACCGTCCTGGTTCGACGACACGAAGATTTGTTTATATCATCGTACACCAGGACACGACACCGAGGCTTGCTGTGCCCTCAAGGCTGTCATTCGCTGTTATCTGGAGAAAGACACTCTTCTCTTTGAGGACACTTTCGATCGCCCCCTGACTCCTTCTCATAACCCTTCAACCTCTTCAAACTCATCTACATCTCATCAACTGGTTACAACCCCTTCATCATCTTCACCTCCCATCTTTGAAATCAATGCCATTCACATCACCACTAGGTCACAGAAGGACAAGGCAAAAGAAAAAGCCGCCATTCCTTGGACCTACCCTTTTGTCAATCCACCTCAACTGCCTAAGCCTAAGATTTCTATCCTTGGCGCGCCTCAACCCTCCTCTTCTTCTTCTTATTCTGGACTAATCCACGACTCCATGTTGAAACAGCTTCACCAGACGCCTGTGAAGATGTCCCTCTACGATCTCATCCAAACCTCACCCCAACATCGTCAGGCCCTCATCCAAGCCCTACAGGCAACGGAGGTCCAACCCGAGGACCCCCAGCCACTTGCTGCCCTTGTCCACTCCTTAGCCCCTATCGCCTCCATTACATTCAGCGATTCTGAGATTCCCACATTCAACATGGAAGATTAGGATGCCGCCCTCTTCATAACTGCCTATATTGATCGGACACGCATTAAACGCGTTATGATTGACGAAGGCGCTAGCATCAACATCATCTCCACCCATGCCTTTGATCAGTTGCCTCTTCCTAAGAATTGCATCTCCAAAATTGACGCAATCTTGCACTCTTTCAATGACACTACTGCCACGACCATTGGCACAGTCATCCTTCATATTCACGTTGGTCCACGCACAGTCCCGAAGCTCTTCTACATCATCGAAGGAGAGTTCCAATACAACATCTTGCTGGGCCGACCCTGGATCCGCGCCATGTCCTGTGTCCCCTCCACCCTGCACCATTGTGTGAAATTTGAGCATGACAGACAAGTCCACACCATTCTCGCTGACCCTTCGCCCTTCAAAACATGCAACACCACCTACCATCTAAACGATGTCCTCATTCCTATCAAGCCGTTGACCCCGGCACTGCCTCCATCTGTGGAAGTCTCGACCAGTTCGCAACAGGCGGTCGCCCTTACACCTCCCCTTCAAGCGACAACCACAGACCCCATGGAAGACATCTTCCAAAGACTTTCATTGGGAGAATATCACTTGCTGGCTTTAGACATGTTCCAAACTCCACAAGAGTATGGATGCCTTCATCACAGCCCCAGCTACGACCATCGGATCGGGATGATCATACCTTATGGTCCCCCTCACCTTCGCACTAACCTCATCTATGGGGGGCTTAATCAAGCTCCTATTGACGGTAATCCTCTTTCTTCACCTCAACCTTTCACATCAGATTTCTCATTTCTTGGCAACCTCGCCTTTGCACACACTTACCTTTACAGGTGTGCATGGAAGGGTTTTGGTTTCAGACGCTATGAGCAGGGCTCCCATCAGCCTATCCAATCGCTCAATGATGACGACACCAAGAAACGATATGGTCTGGGATATCATGACCCCACTCAAGACCCTTTAGACCTTTGTCCTGAACCAATCATTGATCAATCACCTCCACACTCGCTTGTTTCACCCCCTTCACCTACGGAGTCAGTGGTTTCCATTCCTCCTAGTTTTTTTTTCCATAAACACCATCCGCCTGGACCCCTTGACTTATCAGCTCAATGGGGTGTCCAAGTCTCTCCCTCTCATTCTTCCCAGCATGATCGAAGATGAGTCGGCAACCATTCACACTGTTCACTGCGTTGACGATGACGCCATTCTTTCTTACATGGGCGCTGACGATTCTTTCATCCAGCGCTCCCTCCCTTCTGAGACCCAGGTTATGTTAAATGAATCAACCATTGACATCAACCTTCCTTCTTCTGATGTTCCTCATGTCTTAAAGATTGGCCAATCTTTAGACGCTCAAGAGCAGCTTGACTATACCCAGTTTCTCTCCGACCATAGCAAGGCCTTTGCCTGGACTTACAGTGATATGCCTGGCATCGACCCCACCATCGTTACCCATAACATTGTCACCAAACCAGGGGCTAAGCCTGTCAGGCAAAAGCTTCAAAAGATGCATCCTCGCGTTGGCCTCCTTGTTAAAGAGGATCTTCAGCGCCTCCTTTCTGTCTCCTTCATCCAGCCCATCGACTATCCATAGTGGGTCTCTAACATCGTCCTAGTCACCAAAGCAACTGGGGGGATTCGGATCTGCACAAACTATCGCGACCTTAACCTAGCCTGTCCTAAAGATGACTTTCCTCTTCCTAACATCGACCAGCTTGTTGATCTTACGGCCGGCCATGAGATGTTATCTCTTATGGATGGGTTTTCAGGATACAATCAAATCCTGATTGCTCTGGAAGATCAGCACAAGACTACCTTTATCACCCCATGGGGGACTTTCTGCTATCGAGTCATGCCTTTTGGCTTGAAAAACGCAGGTGCCACTTATCAGCGCGCCATGACCTACATTTTCCATGATCTCCTCCACAAAATCATGGAGGACTATGTGGATGATCTTCTCGGCAAGTCCAAGCTTCGCCGCGACCACTTGACCATTCTCAAAATCATCTTTTCTCATCTTCTTCAGTACAATGTTCATCTTAACCCCAAGAAATGTGTCTTTGGGGTCCTCTCTGGCAAGCTTCTTGGCTTCATTATTTCTTTTCGTGGCATCGAGATAGATCCCACCAAGATTCGCGCTATCCTCGAAATGCCTCCCCCGACCAATCTCAAGCAGCTTCGCAGTTTGCAAGGCAAGCTCCAGTCCATTCGCCGTTTCATCTCACAGCTCTCTGACCGCTGTCAACCTTTTCATCATCTCCTTAAAAAGGACGTCATTTTTACATGGGATAAGAACTGTCAAGAGGCTTTTGAAGCCTTAAAATGCTATCTGGTCTCTCCACCAGTCCTCATTCCACCTAAAGACGACCAACCCTTCTACCTTTATATCTTAGCCACTCACCATTCGTTAGGTGCCATGATCGCGCACCGAGACGAGCATCACTGTGAGCAAGCAGTCTATTATATCAGCCAAACACTGGTCGACTATGAAACTCGGTATACCCATATCGAAAAACTCTGTTTGGCGTTAGTCTTTGCTGCTACTAAGCTTCGCCACTATCTTCTCAGTCACAAAACCTTTGTCATCACTCACACCGACCCTCTCAAGTATATGCACTCCAAACCATATCAGAATCAACGTATGGCTCGGTGGCTCATGCTACTTGCTGAGTTTGATCTCGAATTCATCCAACAGAAATCTATCAAGGGGCAAACCATCGCTGATCAACTAGCAGATGCCCCTCTTCCTGACAATTAACCTTCGCAGTGTGAATTCCCTGATGAGTCTATCGCTGTGCTTTCCTTCGACGACACCACCTATCAGATGACTATGTTCTTTGACGGTTCCAAATGTCAACTAGGTGGGGGTGCTGGGGTTATTCTAATCCCACTCGAAGGAGAGCCCATGCCTTTGTCTTTTAAACTCGACTTTGATTGTACCAATAATATGGCTGAATACGAGGCCTTAATTTTGGGACTCCAGACCGCCCTCTCTCTCAGCATCAAGTCCATCAACATCTTCGGCGACTCGCAGCTCGTCGTCAATCAGGTTAATGGTTCATACCTCTGTAAAAATGAAATTTTGCAAAGGTACAAAAACCGTGTTGACATTCTCTTTGCATCTTTTGACCATTTCCTCCTGCAGACTGTTCCTCGATCCACGAATAAGTTTGCTGACACCATGGCTTCTCTCGCTTCACATATCCCATCTTCCTCATCTGCATCCAGAATTTTTGTCACGGTGCGTCGTGTGCCGTTGCCTTCATATATCTCTCCTCACATTCATCATGTCAACACTATAGACCCTAGCCCACAAGATGCTTGGTATAAGCAACTTGTAGACTTCTTATCTTTCTCTGTCATTCCTCCCAACCTCTCTAGTAATGCACGACGAGCTTTTATCAAGCGTACCGCTCGCTATACCATGCTAGGGGGTCTTCTCTATAAGCGAGGCTTCGACGGCCTCCTTCTTCGCTGTCTCACCTCCACTGAAGCATCTCAAGCCATTCAACAAGTCCACGACAGGATTTGTGGCAGACATTTCAGTGGGAATTCGGTTGCCAAGCGCATCCTTCATTTGGGCTATTATTGGCCTACCCTTCATCAAGACTATAGCGACTATGTTCGGCGTTGCATCAAGTGTCAGCAGCACTCTAACTTGCTTCATCTTCCCAGTCACGCCTTACAAATCGCTCAAGATTTCTGGCCTTTTTCTCAATGGGGTTTAGATCTCATCGGTGAGATTAATCCTCATTCGTCTCTTCATCATCAATCCATCATCACAGCCACTAAATATTTCACCAAGTGGGTGGAAGCCATTCCTCTCGTCTCCACAAAAGTCGACAAGATCGTCCACTTCATCAACACCCACATCATCTGTCGTTTCGGTGTCCCTCATAAAATCATCACCGATAATGGCAAGTCCTTCAAAAACAAAACTGTCCAAAAGCTATGCGACTCCTTCGGCATCAAACTCAGTTTCTCTTCGCCTTACTACCCACAAGCAAATGGGCAGGCCGAGGCTTCCAACAAAATTCTCACCAAAATTCTCATGAAAGTGGTCAGTGACACAGGCAGGGATTGGCACATTCACATTCCCTTCGCTTTGTGGGCCTACCGCACTAGCATCCGAACCTCTACGGGTGCTACCCCTTTTTCTCTCGTGTACGGAACAGAGGCTGTCTTACCTCTCAAAGTACAGATCCCGTCTCTCCACATTTCTCTACATGATATCCTTTCCAATGATGACTTTCATCAAGATCACTTAGCTCAACTTTAGTTACTTGACGAACGTCGTCTTGCTGCCCTTAATCATCTCCATGTCTATCAACATCGCATCAAACACACCTATAACAAAAATCTGCGAGAACGAGATTTCAACATCAGAGACCTCGTCCTCAAAGAGAATCAACACGTGACCAATATGGAGCGAAGTAAATGAGGCAAGTTTGCTCCTAATTGGCTCGAACCTTTTATTATCACGCACAAGTATGGATCAGGGACTTATCGTTTGTCTTCTCTTGATGGACGCCCAGAACCTGAGCCTCTTAATGCGTTGCATCTGCGACCGTTCTACTGCTAGTCGAGTACTCGTCCACTTGACACTTAACTTGAGCTTGTCCCTTGAGCAATCCCCGTCCTCTTAATCCTACTTCATTTCAACCCTTTTCCTCTTAACAATTCCTATAACCCTTTTATGCTGTATGGATGCTTTGTCCTCATAAAACGGAGCCCTTGACCTTCTATAATCTTGTCCATGACTCACATTTCTGTCAAAACAAATCAAGATGTCACAATATCCATGGTCACTATATCAATATCAATATCAAAAAGCAGACTGCTCCCTCGAAGGACAGCTATACTATCATTGCTGTAATTAATAGACTACTCCCTCGAAGGACAGCTATTCAAAAGCCCTTATATTAAACAAAAATCTAGACCACTCCCTTGAAGGATGGCTATGACTCAATCTGGCAATAAATAACACTATTTTAGAAGCTTCCCGCATTGATCAGCTTCACAACCTGACCACCAAGCAAATGACATCTCTCTGCAGGCTTCCCGCATTGATCAGTCTGCGCTAAAAAAAAAAAAAAAAAAATTTGAAAGAGTCATGGACTTGACTTATAGTTGTCTCAGGGTCTCCTATAAAAAGGGGCATAGTTATCTCTGCTCTTAAAATGGGTTACCCTCTTTCCTCCTCCTATCACCTGCTCAAGGGACTTCGAGCTCACTTTAATGTCGAAGTGATTCGATTATCGCTCTAACATAACCACGGTCAACGATGTCACGCATGAATGGGGCTCTTGGTTCTCATAACCCCTATCTATGCTATCTTTTTGGTCCTTGTCAATGAAAGAGCAATGTGCTTTTCACTTCTTCTACAATTTGGTCACATTCACCTTCATCACTTGTTAATCGCCTCAACTCAACTCTCTTTTCAGGCCATCAACATGACCTAGCCTATTCACCCTAGTTTCTATGGATACCAATACACATGGAAACTATCAGCCCGCCACAATTTATGTTCAGCATAAACCAATACTTGCTGAAGCATAAATAAACCTCAATTCATTTTTAGCATACATCCATCACGAATATGGAATATTGCTAGGGATGAAAAACCCCTCAACCAATGTTGCAGAATACACCATTTGGAAAAGGCTGCAACATCTTTTTTCCTCATCATTTCATCATAACCACGACCAATCTATCAACCATTTTAACCACCTGTCTACCACTCGGACCCTTTGTCTGAACTACATTGGTCTGAGGCCCTATCACCAGGGCTATGTAGGCAGCACTCAGTTGACATGGGGTCTTCTGAGGTTAGCTCGACCATTCTCATTTGTTCGTCTCTCTGATGGACAAACCTTGTTTCCTTCTTTTAACTATAACTTTGTCCTTGACCACAACCCATTTTATCCCTTTGACCCTCCCTCCCTTTTAGGGAGAACTACATTGGCCTGAGGCCCTATCACCAGGGCTATGTAGGCAGCACTCAGTTGACATGGGGTCTTCTGGGGTTAGCTTGGCCACATCCTTTCGTCCATTCCTCCCCTCGACCACCAACCATTGGAGATCATGCCTATCTCCTCCGACCTCGCCTACTTCCAAGACACTGTTGCCTTGGTTGTTTTTGCATGTATGCTACCTCCTGACTGGTTAGCAGAATTGTGTGCAGACCTTTTTGGACCCTCACAAGTATAGGATCGCAAATTGGGTGATCTGCACTACTTGTGGCTTTTTCATGTTTCTGGGAGCACTTCTTGAGCCTGGGATACCTAGAACATGACAACCATTTGGAGCTTCAGCTTAGATTGAATGACCCGATCAGCAGATGACTAAATGCTGGGGCCTGGTTATTTCAATTTTGGCACTCCTCGACCCTTGACCTGCGACACTTTTGACCTGACCATCTCGTGCAGTGGTATGTGCGCAATCACAACTTTTACAGCGTTCACCCTCACCCCTTTTTCATCCACTCTTTTACAAATCAGCACCCGATTCCCGGTTCCCTTCCCTCGACTCCTACTTTGAGGGAGAATACCTCATCCATAATCGGGGCAACCTATCCTTTTCCTATTTTGTCTTGCAGTTCATTCGAACAACCAATGAGACGAAATCAACCTTATCTCACACCTGGGGCAATCACTCCTATTTTTGTCTTGCAGTTCGTCTAGAACAACCAACAAGACAAAAAGGGGGAAATGTAGACACTGAAATCGTGTCGACTCCCCTGGTCATTCCCCGTCTTATTCTTCTTCGCCTATTTAACCCTTGTCGATCACTTGTTCCACCAACCTTGACCCTGGCAGCATGTAACAATGAGCAGAGAGCTAAAAGCTAGACTTTGTCCTCATTATGCATCTGCCGACGACGGTCTTTACCCGTCCAATGTCGCCGACGTCGGTCACTTATCGGCCGACATCGAAAATTCTGCCGACGTCGGTCACCATCCCGTTATCCGTTATCAGTTACCATTCAGTTCCCGATCAGTTTCCCGAAACGGTTATCGAACCGTCTCTCAAAACCGTCCCCGGGCCTTCATCAAAATCAACCCGATCAATCATTCAATTGATCTCCAAATTCTGACATCCATTGACTCCAACCTCGTGATCAACTGACTCCAACATCTACCAACTCCAGCATTCATTTCACTCTGACACTGCACAGACAACTTCAACTATGGCTTTCATCACGGCTTCTGACAGGTAAGTATTTTTGTTTATTTTTATTTCTTCTTGATTATTCTTCATTCACTATTTCTGTCATCCCAAAGCTTCAAACCCCCAGACTCGACCAAAAACCCGACCTTACTCTGTCTAAACCTTATTTTAATTCTATCAGACCCTGTCCCGACTCTGTCTAAACCTTGTCCCGAACTTGTCTAGACCCTGTCCCGACTTTCCCAGACCTTCTACAACTCGCCCAGACTGACGCTGATCACTGCCCCAACCGACGATGGCACCTCAACCGATGTCGTCACCTTCCTTAACCGATGTCGGCACCACAAAGACCGACGCCGGCGATTGTGCAGAACAGTGCCGCTTATCAGGTACGCATTTTAATTTTCTGTCATTTATTTCTGTCATTTTATCTTTTATTATCTACTTTCGTCCAATATTCTGCTTTTTTATTAGTGGGTTGATATCCTACTAGGGAGTCTTCGTACTTCCGGGATCGGGCGTTCGCCTGACAACCCACCATATCTTTGACTAACGTCTTTCCGTGTTTTAGTCTCTTTTCTTCGCAGGTGTCATTCCTCCACAGCCAAAGAGGAGAATCTTCCAACGTCTGATTTCGGTGCACTCGACTTTATCAGGTACTTCTAGCCTTAACCATTTATTTCAGTTTCTTATTTCTTCTTTGAATGTAGAAAGCAATTTTGCATAGAAACATTGTGAATCAATTAAGTTCAGTGAATATAGTGTTTGATGATGAAATAAAAGCTCTTTTAATATTATGTTCTTTGCCTGAAAGCTGGCATGGCTTAGTAATGGTAGTAAGTAATACTGCATCTGCATCAAATATTTTGAAAGTAGAGGATGTTGTTAGTGTTATCTTGAATGAGAAAATATGCAGGAAAAGCACAGAAGAGACATCTGGGAACGCTTTAAGTTTTGAGAGCAGGGGAAGGCAGAAAGAGAAGAGCAAGAAAGGCAGATCAAGATCTAAATCTAAGGGGAAAGGCAGATCTAAATCCAGAAATGGCAGAAGGCCACAATGCTGGAATTGTGGAAAGATGGGGCACATAAGCAAAGATTGTTGGTCAAAGCCTAAGGAGGACAATCAACACAAAGGAAAGGAAGAAGCCAAGGCTGTAGGTATTGCACAAGATGCTTTAATTTTCTCTCTGCATAATAATATAGAATCTTGGGTGTTAGATTCTGGTGCATCTTTTCATGCTACCCCTAACAGGGAATATTTTAGTGACTATATCCATGGAGATTTTGGAATAGTGTATCTAGGGGATGATGAGCCCTGTAAAATAATTGGCAAAGGTAAAGTGCAGCTGAAGATGCAGAATAGCAACACATGGGTGTTGAGAGATGTGATGCATGTTCCTAGCTTGAAGAGAAATTTGATTTTTGTAAGAAAGTTAGGGGATGAGGGTTGTACAGTAACTCTCACAGCAGAATCTTGGAAGGTGACCAAGGGTGCACTTGTTATGGACCAGAGGTAAGAAAGAAGGTACTCTCTATTTGTGTAATTGTGTTACTAACAAATCTCCTTCTATATTATCTACTTCAGATGTGGATGCTAAATTGTGGCACTCAAGGCTTAGACACATGAGTGAGAAGGGGATGTCAATTCTTAAGTCCAAAGGTATGCTTTCAGATTTAAAAGGCATAGATCTAGAGTTTTGTGAGCACTGTGTATTTGGAAAATAGAAAAGGGTTAGTTTTCTCAAGACTGGGTCTACTAAGAAGAGGCATAAGTTGGAGCTTGTTCACACAGACGTGTGGGGACCGGCTCAGGTTGCTTCCATTGGAGGATCACAGTACTATGTATCTTTCATAGATGATGCTACAAGGAAGGTATGGATCTATTGTATTAGAAGAAAATCTGATGTATTTGAGACTTTTAAAGTTTGGAAAGCTATGGTTGAGAATGAAACAGGTAAAAGATTAAAGTGCCTAAGATCAGATAATGGCGGTGAGTTCTGCAGTCATAAGTTCAGAGATTATTGTTACATGCATGGAATCCATAGGCAAAGGATGGTTCCAAGGACACCTCAGTAGAATGGTATTGCTAAAAGGATGAACAAGACAATAATGGAGCGTGTAAGATGTATGAGATTGCATGCTGGTTTTCCCTTACAGTTTTGGGCACAAGCTGTTGACACTGCAGTATACCTGATTAACAGAGGACCCTCTACAGCTCTGGATGGTGGTATTCCAGAAGAGGCATGGACAGGTAAAAAGGTTGATCTCTCATATCTCAAAGTTTTTGGTTGTGAAGCCTTTGTGCACATAGATAAAGAAAATAGAAAGAAGCTTGATGCTAAGTCTATGAGGTGCACGTTTATTGGCTATGGCTCAGATGATTTTGGTTACAGATTGTGGAATCTAGAAACTAACAAGGTAATCAGGAGCCGTGATGTTGTTTTCAATGAAAGAGTGATGTATTGTGATCAGCTAAGGAAGCTGAATCAATTTAAGCAGAGCAATGGTGAATTGGATGAGGTGAAAGTCCAAGATGAGCTCGTAGGAAAAAAAATAATCACTTGTAGGAAAACACAGAGATCGATGTCGACAGGTTAAGAACCAGCGTCGGCAGTACAGAAACCGGTGTCGACCGTACAGAGACTGACGTCGGTAGGACAGGCACTGAGGGCGGTCAAGCAGAACTGATGTCGGCCAGTAACAGGTCTGGAGGTGACCGAGGTCGGTCACTATCAGAGAATTTGGGTGGACAGCGTGTTGTAAATGAGTCTCAGACACCCATTAAGAGGTCAGAAAGGGTGAGTAAGCCTCCAATTAGATATTCTCCTTCTTTATTTTACCTATTGCTAATTGATAGTGGAGAACCAGAGAGTTTTGAGGAAGCAATATAGGTGGAGTCCAAGAGTCAGTGGGAGCATGGCATGGTTGAGGAGTTGGAGTCCTTAAGAGAGAACCAAACATGGGATTTGGTTGAATTGCCAGCTGGTAAGAGAACACTCAAGAACAGATGGACCTATAGGTTGAAAGAAGGTGAGAATGGACAAATGAGATATAAGGCCAGATTGGTAGTGAAAGGATTTGCACAAAAGCCAGGTATTGACTTTGGTGAGATTTTTTCTCCTGTTGTTAAAATGACTTCTATAAGGGTTGTATTGTCTTTGGTTGCTTTCGAGGATTTGCATCTTGAGCAGCTAGATGTTAAGACAATGTTTCTTCATGGAGATTTGGATGAGGAAATATATATGGAATAGCCAGAAGGATTTGAGGTCAAGGGTAAGGAGAAGTTTGTGTGCAGATTAAAGAAAAGCTTGTATGGCCTCAAGCAAGCTCCTAGGCAATGGTATTTAAAATTTGACAAGTTTATGACTGAGCATGGCTATAGTAGGTGTCAATCTGACCATTGTGTGTATTTCAAGAGATTTGATAATGGTAGATATATTATTCTATTGTTGTATGTAGATGATATGCTGGTTGCAGGATCTCACATGTAAGATATCTCTGAGCTTAAGGTGAAATTAGCTCAAACGTTTGCTATGAAGGATTTGGGAGCAACAAAGAAAATCCTTGGCATGAGCATTAAGAGAGACAGGAAAAATCACAGGTTGATATTGTCTCAAGAAGATTATGTGGACAAGGTGTTGAAACGGTTCAATATGCAGGATGCTAAACCGGTAAGCACACCTTTGGCTGGACATTTTAAGTTGAGTAAAGAACAATGTCCTAATTCATATGATGAGGTAGAGTACATGAGTAAGGTTCCATATTCTTCCGCAGTAGGGAGTTTGATGTATGCAATGGTGTGTACTAGACCGGATATTGCCCAAGCAGTGGGAGTGGTAAGTAAGTATATGGCCAATCCAGGTAAGGAACATTGGAAAGCAGTTCAGTGGATCCTTAGATATCTGAGAGGAACCAACAATAGGCACTTGTGCTATGGAGGTTCAAATACTTCTCTACATGGTTATGTAGATTCAAATATGGTAGGTGATTTGGATGGTAGGAGGAACACTACAAGTTATGTTTTCACTGTAGGTGGAACGGTGGTTAGCTAGATATCTAAGTTGCAGAAGGTTGTTGCCTTGTCAACTACAGAAGCAGAGTATATTGCAGCCACAAAAGCTAGCAAAGAGATGATATGGATGACACGGTTCATGGATGAGCTTGGTAGGGAGCATGAGAGTTGCAGATTGTATAGTGACAGTCAGAGTGCAATCCATTTGGCTAAGAATTCAGCCTTTCATTCAAGAACAAAGCACATACAGCTAAGGTATCACTTCATATGACAGGTATTGGAAGATGGTGAGTTGAAGCTGGAGAAGATCCATATAGATAGGAATCCTGCTGATATGTTAACCAAGCCGGTTACAAAGGAGAAGTTGAATCTTCATTCAAATTTTGTTGGTCTTCATGATTGAGTTGAAGATGGAGGAGCTAAAAGATGTCGCTGTACAGGTACTGGTGTGCTATTTATCTCCAAGTGGCAGATTGTTAGGGTGTGGAGCTAAAGCTTAACCAAGGAGCATATCTTATTAGTTTTGGGTCTACACAGACACCGGCATTGGTCAGGAGCAACCGATGTCAGTCAGGACCAGTTGCAGAGACGTCGATGTCAGTAGAGGATCGGTCGACGGTGGTCACAGGCAAGCAGCAGGAACCGACATCGGTTACCTGTGCGTCCAAAAGGCTATTTCCGAGGACAGAAGCGAGTGTTTGCATGATGAGTTTGAGTTGTAGTCTCAAGCTCACGTCTTTATTATTAGCAATATTATTTTTAGAGCCCTTGTTCAAGTGGCTTAACTATTTGTTGGAAGTGCATGCTCAAGTCTCCTAATTCTATATGTAGAATTAGATCTTCTTAGCTTATTGTAGTTATAGTGGATTGTTGTAGTAATTCATTTGTATGTTGAAGAACAGTACAGAATTGAATCAATCCAGGCTTGTTGGAGTTGATTATTCTTGAGAGAGATAGCTCTTGAGGAATAGAGATCTAGTGAGAGATCTATACATCTAGGAGAGGTGTGGAAGAAAGAAGTTTCTTCAATTGTATTCCTTTTTTAAAGAGTTTGTTAATACAAGTTTTCAGGGTGGTTTCTTGTATCTCTTGTTCTTGCTATTATCTCATTCAGTTACTTGTCTATCTGATTTAATTCCACATTTATTGCTTTCATAAGTGTAATCTATTGTTGGTTGATCCCCAACAGATGTTATATAGGGTAATAAGAAACCTTATCATGTCATTGTATTTGAGGCTAAATTTCAAGTTTTTATGAACAAATATTAATAGGGTAAAACTATCTAAAATCCTCTTAAACCCTTGGTCTAGACTTAAGGAAGGAAATGAAGGAGATAGTGAATCTAAATGGACTAGTTTGACCATTAAACTTATTGTAATAATTATAAGACTATCTCAGGGTCCTCTCCATCCTATTTTATTGTATATAATTATATGGACAAGGTAAAAAATAGGCTACTTTTGACTATTTTTTTTTTTTATGTTTTTTAGGTTCTAGAAGGAATTTGAAGATGAAAAAAAGTTTGGGAGGAATATATGGACTTGTAATAACTCAATATGGTAATTTAATACCTTGAAAAATCTCCTAATTGTCCAAAAAATATCTCTCATCTTAGACTGTCAAAACTGACATAGTGGACAAGATGGTGAGAAGTGTGGAAAGTTCAAGTGGATGGATTTTTAAAGTGTGTTTGAGAAGTCTAAGGCCACGAAGAGTATTTTAAAGTGTCATCCACTACCTCCCATGAGTTTTTATGGAAAAATATATCCATATTTGAGGCCACTTGTGAGGGGTATGTGAAAGAGGAATTTTTTAGAGTGTAGATAGTGATGGCTCACTTACAAGAGATTGTAGATGAGTAAGACTATAACCAATGAATGGAGAGGAATGTATAAAGTCCTTCCCTATCATTTTAATCACCAGACGTATCCCTAGTTAGTTTTAGGATGTTCAAACAAAGGTGAAACATGAAAGTAGTGTTCTAAGCCTACACAAGGAATTTCATGCCACTTTGCAAGAGTTTTATGCATGGTATGAACACTTGTGCTTTATAAAATTTCATGGTACATTACATACTCACTTAAAATTCATATTTAACTCATTATATCATCTTGAAAAGTGTACTTGTGACATTTGGACTTATTTTTCTCCTCTCTCTCATGTTCTATAATAACTAGCCATTTTGGCCTTTGGAACTTATTCTCCAATCTAGTATGGTGAATCCCTACTCATGTTCATACCATTTGATATATAAGACTACTAATTTTTATCTCTTCCATAAATATTAATAGTGTGTTTACTTGGATGATTTAGTTTTCTTAGTGATGACTTGTTATATCCTTAGCATTGTTGTTTCATTATCTTACCTATTTGTAGTTGTAAACTTATTATTGCAGGGCATGTGAAGTATTTTAGGAAGTTTCAAGGTTGAGTGAGTTATTATATTCACTAGTTCCATTCAAGTCCTCTTGTCTAGTCCTCTTAGCCTAAACATTAATCCATAACCTCATAATGTAATATTGATGTGTGAAGATGTAGATTGGAGAAGTGTATGTTTGGTTAGTCTCTTGGTTTCATGTATAACATGTAGCTTGTTGGACATCATAAAATTACCTAGTGTATCACCTCCCTTAGGATAGTTTTCTTTAATTTTTCTCTCTCCCTTCCCCCACTCAAATTTTAGGTGTAGTAGTGATCCAAAGTGGTACATGAAGGGAGCTAGCCCTATCTAGAGATTTACGTCATTTATAGGCTACCCATAAGCTTAGAGGTGTTTCAATTATGCCACTTGGAATAGGAGAGCTGATACATCTCTTAAAAGGGTGTAAATCCAAGTGACAATAGTTTTTGGTATTCCTAATGGGACTCTTAGTCTAAGAGGTTGAAATTCTTGTTGTTGTTATCTTTCAACACATTAACCTTTAGAGGTATCTATCTAAACATCAACGATGAATCCAAAGTTACATAAGCTAGTAAAGTAGCCCAAGTATTCCTTTTGAATATTGTTTATATCCATTATTTGTGTTCTTACTTCCTAATAAAGTTTTATGGCTGACTTTGGTGTTGAGTACTATTTTACACAAGTTGGTGAGACATATCAAGCTTATGACACTCCCTATTAGCCTTGATGTGATTCTTACCAGTCTTGATATGACCATTGTCAAACCTATCATGATCCTTATCAGCCATATAAATATCCTTGTCATGAGTTGTATTATTCCTATAATCAACCATCTCCATATCTTGCTCTTAGTCAACCTAGCCACTTATCAAGTCAGTCCATTTCCACTTTCAAGCAAACACTCTTGGGCTATGAAAAGTATATCTTGGATCTTGATAAACTAAGAGGATACGGTAAAGAGGTTCCTAATAATATTATTCATAAATTGAGAGATGCACTAGAACTGGTCAAAAGAGAGTGGGCACCTATTTAGAGAGGCAATTGGCAAAGGCTCACAAGTGAGATGCTATATGTGAGTGGCCTAGTTTCATCCATAGAAGATAGGATAAAAATTCATGAGAAATATCCTCATCAAACTCATCAACCTTTATATCCACTTCCCAAAGATTTATATTAGTCCTACATGATTCCCACTCATGAACCCAATCAAGCTTATCAAATTCATCCTTTTCCCAATCAATTGTAAGAGAGAGTTGAAAAGAGAAACCTTGTTTTTGAAGCAAATATTGATAGGAAAATTGAGTTGGATAATATGCATATGCATTAGTCCATGTCATCAAAAAAATAAGTGTAATATAATCCCTTATTACCCTCTTTAATTACATCTCCACCTCAATAAGTGACCTCTAGATATGAGATTCCAAATTGGAGACAAGGTGGAGATTCCAAACCTAAGGAAATACCAAGTTTATTAAACACTTCATAGAATCCTCAAAGTGCATCAATACCTCAAGATGAGACTCTTAATCCTAAAATCATAAACTAGAATAAGATAGTGGAGTCATGTGGAAAGAAAGAGGAGAAAAGCCTTGATAAAGAGTATGAAGTTGAGAAAGAGCTTGATCCTATGCAAAACCCTCCCACCCTTCCTTAAGAGACCTCTTGTTCTCCATGTCAGCCCTCTTATACTCCTCATCCTCATGAAAATTCCTATGAAATTCAAGAAATACTTTTATAATATAACCTAGCTAATAAAATTGAAGAGTTAGAGTCAAGGATGAAATTACTAAGTGAAGGTGTGATTGAAGGTTTAGACCCAAAAGAAGATCCTATGCCTAAACACACCCCATCTAACCTTGGTCAAGAGAATGCTCAAACCAAATCAGATTTAAATGAAGTGATTTTAAAATTAAAGGAAGAAAACCAAGCTATTTTATCCCAAGGTATAACTCCCCTTCCTCAAGAGCTCCTAAAAGAATCCCCTACAATTCATTCTCAATCTAATTTTGAGTTCTATGTTCCATCTCCACGAGCTAGTTCATCTTGTCCTCACCCCATCACCCTTTGCATTGATGGAACTATGGTATGAGAACATAAAGAGGATTAGTTGGTTGATAATAATTCAGAAATATTTCTTGAAGAAACCATATCTCCTTGGTTACCTCATTGGACTAAATCAAATGATTTCAATATGCCTAGTCTTGGCATCGCCAAGAAGGAAAAGGAGATGGAAAATGTTGTAGCCCTTGAGAAGAAAATTTAGGTCATGACAACTGAGATGAAACTTGATATCCCTTAAGAGATCTTAAATTTTTAAGATTCATGTGCTATTAAGGATGAATAATAATTTGAAGTCATCCCCAAAGAGGTGGTAGTCCTAGAATAATTTCTTAAGACCAAGGTGGAAGTTGTTGTTCTTTCAGATGACCCAATACCTCAACCTGATTTTGAATCACCCTTAGATGTATTGGAACTTAAATAACACCAGATTTATGACCTCATACATCAAGAAGCTAATATTGAAGAGGTAGTGGTTCTAGATGGTAAAGAGGACAAAGATGATTGGCAGCTACAAATAAAGTTTTTTTAAGAGCTTGAAGAGCTTTGCCAAGTTGAGGGTCAAGTACATGACAAGGTGAAGAAAGAGTCTTACATGTAAGACAATGAAAATATTGGGTATAATATTCAAAGCTCCTTAATGAGCTAGAAGAACTTCTAACTGAGAAAAAACCCAATCTTATTGAGAGAACTATGGAAATAAAGAAGGTATGCCTTGTTGAACCACCATTGGAGGTTGTAATTGAGGATCAATACGAGAAGGTTGAATATATTTGGATGAAATAAGAGTTAATTTCCATATATAAAATATTTGGATCTACTTGGTTCTCATAGAACATCATACCAATGAAGTTGGCAAACACCATGAAGAAGATGGAGTCATCAATGTCAAGGATCAAAAGACTATATGTCTCATTCATTCCTTCATGTCATGAAGCAATAAGGGTTTCAAATTTCCCCTTTGATACAGGAGGTATTTTTCATATTAGGTTAGTTATTTTTTGATTCAATTTGTTTAGTTTGGTGTGTGTGTTCCTTAAGTGCTCATGAAGCACATATGTGTTTGATTTTGCTTTATGTGTTTTTTGTTTTGTGTGGTTGAGGTAGTCAAGTGGTCTTGTCTTGATTAAAGATTGTTTTCAAAGTCCTCTTGTTATGTCTCAGACTTTAGATGACTCTATAAGCCTAATGGATTGATAAGGCTACTGGTCTAGTTAGTATAGTAGGGATACTAACCCTATGAGTTACCAATTTGTTGACTAAATTTGACCCTACAGGTCAAATTAGGACCCCTATAGGTAAAATATTGGTTTTTTAAGATGTTTTAGGGGTATAATACTTGTCATAGGATATTTTATAATCCATTTAATGTTATTTAATGACTTTTTAGCCTTAGTCATGGTCTAATAAGTTTATTTGTCATTTTTGGTCATTTAGTGGGCTTTTAGGGGCCATAAATGCAAGTGACATGATTCTCAAGGTTTCAAGGTTTAATATTTTCCTTTAAAATGTCTAGGAGGTCAGATTACTTCTTAGGAATGTTATTTCAATTAAGATCTTGTAGGTTATCTAACTAAAATTCAAGAAACTAAGTAAAAAAGTAGAGTTTGGCACTTATTCAACCCATGGGGAAAGGTGACACATGGGAGAAGGCCATGGAATGTATATTCATATTCCTTAGGTTCATTTACATGCTTAAAATTCTATGAAAGTGCCTTTTTTAAGCTAAAACTATTGTGCTCCTTCTTTGCCTTTCTAGACACATAAAAGTGGTCAGTAGGTTTATGCTTGGTACAGACATTTGAAGAGGTTTCAGGTCAAAATCCTTTGAGATGTTGTATTAAACTTAGATAGATTAATTTCCATAACAATATTTCAAATATTAGTCAAATGTGCTTTATGAACCATACTTTAAAAGCTAACTATGTTTTTCTGCTCACTATTTCTTACACCCTATAGTTTTTCATCTATTTTAGACAAGTCCATACAAACTGGTTGGTGATTTTGACTCTAGAGGATGTTAGTTAGCTTATAAAAATATATTCATGATTTTTTTCATGTTTCATGGTGTTTTGATGAGCAAGTTATCTCATGTTGTAGGAAAGTGTTAGCATGTGAGGTTTTAGTACAAGATCCTTGTTTGTAGAATGTTGGCTCTTAAAAGAGGTCTCATATGAATGTGATATGTTTTTTAACATGTATTAATGCCATATTTATCATCTTAAATTTATTTTTATTCTCATAACATCATGCTTAGATCAAATTTTTAATCTTTCTATGCTCACAGTCAACTCTTTACTCAATTTCACTTGTAGCCATGTTGAAACACATGTGTAAAACCTATTTAGCATGTTCATGGAGGTTTTTTAAAGTATAATTATGTTTAAAATACTCTAAAATTAGGAACATAAAATAATAACCTTCACTTGGCATAAGAAAGGACTGTGCTAGTACCTCAGTCACACAGCCATATGACAAAAATATGCACCTACAGGAAGTGAAAACGTCAAAAGTGAGATGTATGGATTTGTCCAAGGCCTAAGATATCATGATGTTTCATGTAGATAATTTGGTGAAAAGATCAACTGATTATGAATCTAGTCCCTTTGGTGCATGAATCATTTCATGTTTACTACCTGCATATAACCTAAGTCCACATACAGGGGTCTCTCTTTGATGACATCATGATGGAAGAGGAGATTTCATAGTTGATCCAAATAATTTGGAGTCCTAGAGTGTATTGGAAAAATTTGAGAATGACTAAAATTGGTCACACGAGCACACATCTTGTAGATTATCTAAGTTTGTACTCACTGATTATGTATGAAATATGTACCTATAGGTGGTCTAACAAGGGATTAAGAGTACTTGTATGGGGAAGCTGAAGCATGATGAAACTTTATTGAAGTCCTAGTATGATATATTAAACATGGAATACTTGTTTGAAGTGTTAATATGGAAAATGGAAGCATGGATCACCCTCAAACATAAAGTGATTAAGTATAGGGACTTTTCCCCTAAAGAGTGAAAATAGAGATCTAGTCAATTTTGCCAAGGTTATACAACAGGGTTGCAAGGAGTTTTGAAGCCTATAAATGTGTTTTAGTTGTATCCCACACTTAAAAAATGAACCATGAAAAGTTTAGAGGGTAGATGATCATTGGAGGATGATTGTTGAGGAGCTCCAATATGCACTAAGTTTAGGTAGTAATATCTATAGGTTTTGAAACTCCAAGGTCATTTTCCATTTCAAATTTGTAATGCAAACCATTTTTCATGATTTAATGGTATTATATGGCCTAAATAAGTATTAATAACATAAGTTTTAGTGATAAAGGATAACATATTATGTTTTAGAGCCCAAACACACCTACAAGTGTGTCTAATTCTAAATACCCAAATACAATTGTATAGAGATGAAAGGGTACTTTAAAGAAACAACTCAGTAAGGCTAACTTTGAAAGCATGTACTAAACCTTATGGGATTAACATGATGTAAATATTAATCATGAGAATTATATGAGAATATTTTTGGGCATGATCTCAAACCTAAAATAGGCCTACATAGGATTTTCTAGGCCAATTTCACCTACAACCAACTATGTTTGATTGTGTCATTCAGTGAGCTTAAAAAAATGGTTGGAAGGTATAAGTATGGAAATGATTGTATAGGTATGTATAAGAATTTTTATGGTTATAAAAACCTTGATAATGTATTTAAACATTATACCTGGGGTCCAAATGTGCATTATGACCTACAAGATTCATTGTTGAGGAGGAGATGCAGGGAATACAAACAACTCCTTAAGCAATCAAGTCAAGGGTATGAATTGAAGAATGTTATAAATGTTTTAAAATAATGATATATTATTATTAAATGATAATGTATTCTTCATGGTACACCAATGACATGTAAACAGATAAGGAGGGAACCCCAATCAATCAACACAACCTATATTCCAAACATACGCATAGTCTACCTTGGAATTTGAATCTTTTGGATGATCTAATATTGGGATAAAAGGTTGAAATTTTGTGTATAAGGTATATAAAACTAGGAAAAAAAGATCCAACATTTGGTTTTCCTAAGAAAATAGGGTAAGAGCACTCTATTTTGTCTCAGACAGAGGGCACTTCCCTAGGTGCACAAACTGACAGTTTTGGAGAAAAGTGGTAAATGGATGGATAAGAATCTATTTGAACCTTGAAATGAGATGTAGGAGGTTATAATAAATCTAGGAAAACATGTAAAAACAAACATATAGTTATGAAACTCAATAGAATATTTGAAACCACAAGGGTTGCAGTTAGGTCTATTTGGCATGTTTAGGCCTAAGGACCAAATTTGAAACCAATGTCACTTCTAGCTCTAGGAGTGGATTAAAATATACCAATAATTTCTTATGATTTAATTTCAGACATGTTAAATCTATTTGGATGTAGGGGAAGCATAAAAAAATCCACTTTTAGTTTCACATACCTATAGGGAATAAGAAAACAAGCTTGATACATCAAATTTAAATGCTCATATCTCCCTTGGTGCTTTTCATGGAGACTCAATACATTTAGATATGTTATATAGGGTCATAAAAAACCTTTTTGTGGCATTGAATTAGAGGTTCAATGTCAATTCTATATAGACAAAGCTTAAGAGGGTAAAACTATCCAAAATCCTCCTAAACCCTTGGTCTAGACCTGAGGAAGATAATGAAGGAGATAGTGCATCCAAATGGAAAAATTTTACCATGATAGTGATTGTAATTTTTATAATACTCTCTCAGTATCCTCTCCATCCTATTGGAATATGTGGAATTATATAGACAAGTTATAAAATAGGGTACTTTAAACTATTTTATGTGTTTTGTAGGTTCTAGAAGGAGTCTGAAGATGAAATCAAATTTGGGAGGAAGATATAAAATTATAATAGATAAACATGGTAATTTAATTCCTTGAAAATAATCCTAAGTTTTCAAAAAATAGATCTCATCTTAGACAGTCAAAACTGGCATGTGGATAAGATGGTGAGAAGTGTGGAAAGTTTAAGTGGATGGCTTTTTGAGGTGTGCTTGAGTAGTCTAAGGCCATGGAAAGTATTACCAAGTGTCATACACTACCTCCCATGGATTTTTATGGAAAAATGATGCCATTTTTGAGGCCAAGTGTGAGGGGTGTGTGAAAGAGGAGTTTCTTAGAGTACAGGTAGTGATGGCTCACTTCTAGGAGATTTCAGATGAGTAAGACTATAACTAGTATATGGAGAGGCATTTTTTAAATCCTTCCCTCAAATTCCAATCATAAAACCTATCTCTAGTCAGTTTTGGGATGTTCAAATAGATTTGAATCATGAATTCAATTTTTTGAGCCAACACAAATAATTTTATGCCACTTTGCAATAGTTTCATGACTTGTATGGACACTTGTGATTTTTGACCTTGTATAGTCCATTCCATACTCTATTACCCTGCACAATTAACTCATTCTCTCATATTTAAAAGTGTCCTTGAGACCTTTGGACTTCTTCTCCTCTCTCTCTCAAGTTATATAAGAACTAACCATTTTGGCCTTTGTAACTTATGCTGCACCTAAGTATGGCGAAGCCTTGCACATTTGCTAAAAATTAAGTTATAAACTACATGATAAGAGACACAAATATTATGAATACCTTAATATTTATAAAGGACATTAGTATGTGATAACAAGCGATATAAAACTAACTCTTTTAAAAAATATCTACAAACTCTTGATTAATAAAGAGATTATAAATTTGGGGCAAAGATACAAGTATGACACTACCTATTTTTCTATTTATTTATCCATCAAAACATGATCACTATTTGCTCTGATATGAATGATCATTTTGGTATTATATAATACAAAAAAAACTTAATTATTTTAATCAATGATGGAGATGTTTTTATATAACTTTATTTTCCTATAAAATAGGAGTCTTCTTCTATCTCCTAAAACCACTCAATCTAATCTAGGTGGGTTGTTTGAACAATCCATAGAAATTTGTACCTAGTATTATAAAAAAAATATGATGTACTAAATTAAAATTATTAACATGGGTTGTGACACTTATTATCCCTAGAATGATTTAAATGTACATGTGATATGTCAACACTTTAAGGAACACAAAGTGACTTTAAGGACCTACAATAGAGCTAGTGAATAGTGTAATTATCTTGTTATTTGTTTGACCTTTGAAGGATGGGAAATGTGATATAAAAAATAGTAAATTACATAAAAGATAAATTCAAAATATAAATTTCATAACTTAGATAAAACCCTAGTTCGTACATCAAAATTTATCCATAACAAATGCTATCTTTAGTCAATGATAAGTACTCTAATGATTTCTTGATCTCTACTATGGGTGTTTATAATTATATTTGTGAGTGCTCAATTGATAGTGTATGAATTCTTAGTGTGCATATTACCAAATGAACTACATGTCTATTTATATATAATTGAATTCAAAATAGGACTCTATTGGCAGGTGAACCTAAATTAAATGGCTAGAAGCAAAAAATATGAGATGAAGGGGATGAGTGCACTCTAGCTTGTAAAAGACCAAAATATGGAACCAAAAGCACAATGGGTGCTTCTAATAGGTGTTAGTTGTAGTAAATCATTTTTGGGACACATACCAAAAAGAACATGAAGAAAGAAAGAGATGTATTGGGGATGAAAAGGAGTAGACACATCAAAAGCTAACAAACATGCCAATAATGCCTAATTTTGACAAATAATGAAAAATATAAAAGTGCACTAAAAACATATCAATAAAAAATATAGTAGATGCTTTGGAACCATTTTAAATATTGATACTAATAAATATTGATGAAGATCTTGAAGCAATGGTTCAAAATAACTATTCCTCCTGTACTAAAAAATATATTAAAGTGATTTTATGTTAAAAAATACAAATACATTAATTCTTTTCTGTTAAGTTCATTACCTTATTTTGTAATTATAGAAAAAATAAAAAATAAAAAAAATCATTAATATCCACTCAGTAAAATTTCACAAAATTTAATAATCTAATTACATTTCGCTATCAAATACTCAAAACATATATATTTTAATCTTTCCACGTGGTGAATCATATGTGCATTATCATAAGAAAAAAAAAGTATATTAATTTTTCTATCTCGCACTTTTGGAGCATATGAAAAATGATCCCCATTTGGTAAGTGTAGGTGGTATAGTATTATTAGTACCTATTGGTATTATTGTTTTCACCTAAAATAATTAATTTGTATTGAAAAATGTTTAAAATCAATAGGAATTCCTTTTCAATAAAAAAATATTATAATTTTTGAATGAAAATTTTAATAATTTATTATTTTTCTTGTTAACCATAAACTATGATTAATATGTATGTGTTCCCTCTAATCAAATCTTCCTAATTTTTCATGAATTCAAATTATTCAATGTTTTCCATATTTAACCTACACATTTTATAAATATATTGATTTTATTTCAATTTTTATGAAAAATAAAAAAGAAAGAAACATTTTTTATGGTTGCAACTTCTAAGGTAGAGAACAAACAATAAAAAAGTCATTATATGAAAAATAAAAAAAGCAACAAAAATTTATTACTATCAAAACTTTCAATGCAAAGAACAAACATTCAAAAAATTCAACTCAACTCACCTGCCATAGTGTAGGACACTTGTGAGTCATCTTAAACTCAGCGTAGGGTCTAAATTTGACAATCAACAATCTATGTCATGAATTTTATTTTATGATGGTTATCTATTAAACATTGCCCTCCAAATGTTAATCAATTATGAATTTGATTAAGAGCAGAAAGATGAAACATTAGGAGGTGCATGTGCATGCACACACACGCACGCGCGCGCGCGCGCGCGCACACACACACACACACACACACACACTTTATAGTTTTTACTGAATTGCCTAAAATTCATTAGATTTAATATGACATTCTAAAAAAATTGATTTTAAGACTTAGAAATGTAAATATGGTCATATGGCATAAAATTTAGGCATTGTCTACATTTGGATTTAATTAGTGACCTGAGGCTACATAATCTTCCATTTGTTGAAACATAGGACTCCCTATATCGTCAAAGTGGATATGATTTCAAAGAATTTTTTTATAATGCGTGGAAGTTGTTATCCCTTTTTCCCTACATACAATGATAAATTTAGATTTTGGCCACATACAACACTTGATGTTCTAGGTAAACAAATAAAAATAATTGTAAAAAATGTATACAATTTGAAGAATAATGTTTAATAAATACTTGGCATCAAAATAATTGGAAAAATGTAGGGTCAACCATCAAATTTACTTCCTATAGACAATAATATTTTCCCCTCTGATCTTCCTTGTTCATTCTTAATAAATCCACCAACCAACCTATGATTGAGACATATTCGCTCTACATGAAAAAAAATATGAATCTATAGTAATAAATAATGTAATTTTTGGTAGAATGAGGGCTTAAAATATGATAGAATGATGGTTTCAGATGTTGGAGAAACTAAAGGTTGAGCCAATACAAACTTACCTTTGCTATCAACATGTGGCATGCAAGAGAGCCTCCACACTATAGTACCAACATTTTTCCCCATATTATTTATTCCCTTCTTATTTTTATATGAACATGACACATTTTTTAAACCATAACAATATATGCATAATATAATTATATATTACATAGCAATATATAATATCAAATTAATTAAAATTAAAATTAATATATTACATATTAAAATATAATTATAATATATAATATATAATTATAACTACTATAATATAAATTATATATATTATAATTACAAAATATAATTATATGTTTTATATTAATATAATTATTGTATACAGTGTTATTATCTATTTAATATTAATAATTATTAACATACTATATTGTTATATTTTGTAGTTTATATGTAGTGTATTATTATATTACATTACTATACATTATATATATATATATAATGTATAGTAATGTAATATAATAATATGTAGTGTGTATACACGCGCGCGCGCACACACACGCACACACACACACATATTATGTATAGTATGTAGTATATATATATATAATGTATAGTAATGTAATATAATAATACACTACATATAAACTAATATATATATATATATATATATATATATATATATATATATATATATATATATATATATATATATATATATAGTAATGTAATATAATAATACACTACATATAAACTACAAAATATGATAGTCATGATGCTGATTTAGTCCTTTTTGAAATTTGGCTTCAACTTTGACCGATTGTTTCTTTATTTTTGGTCTTATCTCTTCTTGGGCTTGTCTAGCCCGATTTGGTTTTGGTAGGATTTGGTCATCTTTTGCCTTCTTTGGCTTCTTGTAATCATTGATTTTTGGTATTAATAAAATGGGTGAGGGACCCCTTTAACTATATTAATAAAAAAAAAAGTTATATATATATATATATATATATATATATATATATATATACATACATACATATACATGACATACATATATAATTGCCTAAACCAAAGGAATGACATACATCATCCATGCATTTAGACATGGCTATGTAAACTGCTAGCCACCATGTGACCAACCCAAAATCTACCAATGAGAGATCGTACCAACTGGGGGAGGAAAATCCAATCCCATCATTCCAAATAATCTCATAAATATCTATACCACTAAAAATACATAACTCAACCTCTAAAGGGCCAATACTATGTCTAGGGACACCATGGGAGCTTGAAAGACCTCAACATGTAAGATCAATATCAAATCCCTCACAAGTGATAAATTACAAAGTGATGATTGGTTCTTATTTGTGAAGGCCAAAACTATCATAAAATACTCCTTGAGCTTCCAAAAAGTGGCAAGGGGAATAAGTCCCACACTCTCATTACTATAAAATAGTAGAGATTACACTATAGACCCTTGATAACCCTCCAAAATAGTGGCTAGGCTGACCCAAAATAGTGGTTTAACTAGCCTTTTCATAATTTCACAAACCACTACCTTGTATTTCAACATGAGAAATAGCTTCACAACAAACATGGAATCTATTTCAAAATTTACCTTGGCTTGATATGTAGTTTCAAGATAAACTAGACTAATGATGCTACAAATTTTCTCTAAAACAAGCCCAAACTAAATTAAAAAACTCTATTTAGATGGGAATCTATCACATGGCCATCAAAGGCCATTTCCCTCTTTGTAGCTATCAAGCAAAGGATAGGCATGCTAAGGGCACATTGAATAATCTCATCCATGGCATAAAAGAGTAACTCAAACCCCATAATAAAATAACCATGCAAAAACTATAAGAAGCTAGTGTTTCTATGCAAAATTGCTTTCTACATTCAAAGAAGAAATAAGAAACTGAAATAAATGGTTAAGGCTAGAAGTACCTGATAAAGTTGAGCGCACCGAAATCAGACGTTGGAAGATTCTCCTCTTTGGCTGTGGAGGAATGACACCTGCGAAAAAGAGACTAAAACACAGAAAGATGTTAGTCAAAGATATGGTGGGTTGTCAGGCGAATGCCCGATCCCAGAAGTACGAAGACTCCCTAGAAGGATATCAACCCACTGATAAAAAAGTAGAATATTGGATGAAAGTAGATTAAAATGACAGAAATAAATGATAGAAAATAAAAAAAATGCGTACCTGATAAGCGGCACTATTTTGCACAGTCGCCGGCATCGGTCTCTGTGGTGCCGGCGTCGGTCAGGGAAGGTGCCGATGTCAGTTGAAGTACCGTCGTCGGTCGGGGCAGTGACCGGCGTCAGTCGGGGTAGGTTCTGGACAGAGTCTGGGCGAGTTGCAGAAGGTCTTGACAGGTTCAGGACAAGGTTTTAGACAGAGTCGGGACGGGGTTTTTGGTCGAGTCTGGGGGTTTGAAGTTTCGGGATGACAGAAATAACGAATAAATAATCAGAAAGAAAATGAAAATAAACACAGGAGATACTTACCTGTTAGAAGCCGTGATGAAAGCCATAGTCGAAGTTGCCTGTGCAGTGTCGGAAGAACGAACGCTGGAGTTGGTGGATGCTGGAGTTCGGATGCTGGAGTTCAGAGATTGGAGAGCCTGTCGATGTCGAAAATGGAAGCGAGATTGACTGATCGGGGAGGGGAGATTGAATGAAGGCCCTGGGGACGATTTCGAGAGACGATTTGATAACCATTTCAGAAAACTGATCGGGAACCGAATGGTAACTGATAACGGATAACGGGATGGTGACCGACGTCGGCAGGATTGCCGACGTCGGCCGATAAGTGACCGACATCGGCGACATCGGCTGGGTAAAGACCATCGTCGGCAGATGCATAATGAGGACAAAGTCTAGCTTTTAGCTCTCTGCTCATTGTTACATGCTGCTAGGGTCAAGGTTGGTGGAACAAGTGATCGACAAGGGTTAAATAGGTGAAGAAGAATAAGACGGGGAATGACCAGGGGAGTCGATACGATTTCGGTGTCTACATTTGCCCCTTTTTGTCTTGTTGGTTGTTCTGACGAACTGCAAGACAAAAATAGGAGTGATTGCCCCAGGTGAGGGATAAGGTTGATTTCATCTTGTTGGTTGTTCAAATGAACTGCAAGACAGAAATAGGAAGCGGATAGGTTGCCCCGATTATGGATGAGGTATTCCCCCTCAAAGCAGGAGTCAAGGGAAGGGAACCGAGAATCGGGTGCTGATTTGACAAAGAGTGGATGAAAAAGGGGTGAGGGTGAACGCTGTAAAAGTCGTGATTGCGCGCATACCACTGCACGAGATGGTCAGGTCAAAAGTGTCGCAGGTCAAGGGTCGAGGAGTGCCAAAATTGAAATAACTGGGCCCCAGCATTTAGTCGTCTGCTGATCGGGTCACTCAATCTAAGCTGAAGCTCCAAATGGTCGTCGTGTTCCAGGTATCCCAGGCTCAGGAAGTGCTCCTAGAAACACGAAAAAGTCACAAGTAGGGCGGATCAACCGGTTTGCGATCCTATACTTGTGAGGGTCCAAAAAGGTCTACGCACAATTCTGCTAACCAGTCATGAGGTAGTATACATGCAAAAACAACCAAGGCAACAGTGTCTGGGAAGTAGTCGAGGTCAGAGGAGATAGGCATGATCTCTAATGGTTGGTGGTCGAGGGGAGGAATGGACGAAAGGATGTGGCCGAGCTAACCCCAGAAGACCCCATGTCAACTGAGTGCTGCCTACATAGCCCTGGTGATAGGGCCTCAGGCCAATGTAGTTCTCCCTAGAAGGGAGGGAGGGTCAAAGGGATAAAATGGGTCGTGGTCAAGGACAAGGTTATGGTTAAAAGAAGGAAAGAAGGTTTGTCCATCAAAGAGATGAACAAATGAGAATGGTCGAGCTAACCCCAGAAGACCCCATGTCAACTGAGTGCTGCCTACATAGCCCTGGTGATAGGGCCTCAGACCAATGTAGTTCAAACAAAGGGTCCGAGTGGTAGACAGGTGGTTAAAATGGTTGATAGATTGGTCGATGATTGGATGAAATGATGAAATGATGAGGAAAAACGATGTTGCAGCCTTTTCCAAATGGTGTATTCTGCAACATTGGTTGAGGGATTTTTCATCCCTAGCAATATTCCATATTCGTGATGGATGTATGCTAAAAATGAATTGAGGTTTATTTATGCTTCAGCAAGTATTGGTTTATGCTGAACATAAATTGTGGCGGGTTGATAGTTTCTATGTGTATTGGTGTCCATAGAAACTAGGATGAATAGGCTAGGTCATGTTGATGGTCTGAAAAGAGAGTTGAGTTGAGTTGATTACTAAGTGATGAAGGTGAATGTGACCAAAGTGTAGAAGAAGTGAAAAGCATATTGCTCTTTCATTGACAAGGACCAAAAAGATAGCATAGATAGGGGTTATGAGAACCAAGAGCCCCATTCATGCGTGACGTCGTTGACCGTGGTTATGTTAGAGCGGTAATCGAATCACTTCGACATTAAAGTGAGCTCGAAGTCCCTTGAGCGGGTGATAGGAGGAGGAAGAAGGGTAACCCATTTTAAGAGCAAAGATAACTTTGCCCCTTTTTATAGGAGACCCTGAGATAACTATAAGTCAAGTCCATGACTTTTTTTTTTTTTAGCGCAGACTGATCAATGCGGGAAGCCTGCATAGAGATGTCGTTTGTTTGGTGGTCAGGTTGTGAAGCTGATCAATGCGGGAAGCTTCTAAAATAGTGCTGTTTAGTGCCAGATTGAGTCATAGCCATCCTTCAAGGGAGTGGTCTAGATTTTTGTTTAATAAAAGGGCTTTTGAATAGCTGTCCTTCGAGGGAGCAGTCTATTAATTACAGCAATGATAGTACAGCTGTCCTTCGAGGGAGCAGTCTGCTTTTTGATTTTGATATTGATATAGTGACCATGGATATTGTGACATCTTGATTTGTTTTGACAGAAATGTGAGTCATGGACAAGATTATAGAAGGTCAAGGGTTCCCTTTTATGAGGAGAAAGCATCCATACAGCATAAAAGGGTTATAGGAATTGTTAAGAGGAATAGGGTTGAAAGGAGGTAGGATTAAGAGGACGGGGATTGCTCAAGGGATGAGCTCAAGTTAAGTGTCAAGTGGACGAGTACTCGACTAGCAATAGAATGGTCGCAGATGCAACACATTAAGAGGCTCAGGTTCTGGGCGTCCATCAAGAGAAGACAGACGATAAGTCCCTGATCCATACTTGTGTGTGATAATAAAAGGTCTGAGCCAATTAGGAGCAAACTTGCCTCGTTTACTTTGCTCCATATTGGTCATGTGTTGATTCTCTTTGAGGATGAGGTCTCTGATGTTGAAATCTCGTTCTCGTAGATTTTTGTCATAGGTGCGTTTGATGCGATGTTGATAGACATGGAGATGATTAAGGGCAGCAAGACGGCGTTCGTCAAGTAACTCAAGTTGAGCTAAGCGATCTTGACGAAAGTCATCATTGGAAAGGATATCATGTAGAGAAATGTGGAGAGACGGGATCTGTACTTCGAGAGGTAAGACAGCCTCTATTCCGTACATGAGAGAAAAAGGAGTAGCACCCGTAGAGGTTTGGATGCTAGTGCGGTAGGCCCACAAAGCGAAGGGAATGTGAATGTGCCAATCCCTGCATGTGTCACTGACCACTTTCATGAGAATTTTGGTGAAAATTTTGTTGGAAGCCTTGGCCTGCCCATTTGCTTGTGGGTAGTAAGGCGAAGAGAAACTGAGTTTGATGCCGAAGGAGTCGCATAGCTTTTGGACAGTTTTGTTTTTAAAGGACTTGCCATTATCGGTGATGATTTTATGAGGGACACTGAAACGACACATGATGTGGGTGTTGATGAAGTCGACGATCTTGTTGGCTTTTGTGGAGACGAGAGGAATGGCTTCCACCCACTTGGTGAAATATTCAGTGGCTGTGATGATGGATTGATGACGAAGAGACGAATGAGGATTAATCTCACTGATGAGATCTAAACCCCATTGAGAAAAAGGCCAGAAATCCTGAGCAATTTGTAAGGCGTGACTGGGGAGATGAAGCAAGTTAGAGTGCTGCTGACACTTGATGCAACATCGAACATAGTCGCTACAGTCTTGATGAAGGGTAGGCCAATAATAGCCCAAATGAAGGATGCGCTTGGCAACCGAATTCCCACTGAAATGTCCGCCACAAATCCCGTCGTGGACTTGTTGAATGGCTTGAGATGCTTTAGTGGAGGTGAGACAGTGAAGAAGGAGGCCGTCGAAGCCTCGCTTATAGAGAAGACCCCCTAGCATGGTATAGCGAGTAGTACGCTTGATAAAAGCTCGTCGTGCATTACTAGAGAGGTTGGGAGGAATGACAGAGAAAGATAAGAAGTCTACAAGTTGCTTATACCAAGCATCTTGTGGGCTAGGGTCTATAGTGTTGACATGATGAATGTGAGGAGAGATATATGAAGGCAACGGAAAACAACGCACCGTGACAAAAAGTCTGGATGCAGATGAAGAAGATGGGATATGTGAAGCAAGAGAAGCCATGGTGTTAGCAAGCTTATTCGTGGATCGAGGAACAGTCTGCAGGAGGAAATGGTCGAAAGATGCAAGGAGAAAGTCGACACGGTTTTTGTACCTTTGCAAAATTTCATTTTTACAGAGGTATGAACCGTTGACCTGATTGACGATGAGCTGCGAGTCGCTGAAGATGTTGATGGACTTGATGCTGAGAGAGAGGGCGGTCTGAAGTCCCAAAATTAAGGCCTCGTATTTGGCCATATTATTGGTACAATCAAAGTCGAGTTTAAAAGATAGAGGCATGGGCTCTCCATCGAGTGGGATTAGAATAACCCCAACACCCCCACCTAGTTGACATTTGGAACCGTCAAAGAACATAGTCATTTGATAGGTGGTGTCATCGGAGGAAAGCGCAGCGATAGATTCGTCAGGGAACACACACTACGAAGGTTGATTGTCAGGAAGAGGGGCATCTGCTAGTTGATCAGCGATGGTTTGCCCCTTGATAGATTTCTGTTGGATGAATTCGAGATCGAACTCAGCAAGCAGCATGAGCCACCGAGCCATACGTTGATTCTGATATGGCTTGGAGTGCATATACTTGAGAGGGTCGGTGTGGGTGATGACAAAGGTTTTGTGACTAAGAAGATAGTGGTGAAGCTTAGTAGCAGTAAAGACTAACGCCAAACAGAGTTTCTCGATATGGGTATACCAAGTTTCATAGTCGACCAGTGTTCGGCTGATATAATAAATGGCTTGCTCACGGTGATGCTCGTCTCGGTGCACGATCATGGCACCTAACGAATGGTGAGTGGCTGAGATATAAAGGTAGAAAGGTTGGTCATCTTTAGGTGGAATGAGGACTGGTGGAGAGACCAGATAGCGTTTTAAGGCTTCAAAAGCCTCTTGACAGTCCTTATCCCATGTAAAAATGACGTCCTTTTTAAGGAGATGATGAAAAGGTTGATAGTGGTCTGAAAGCTGCGAGATGAAGCGATGAATGGACTGGAGCTTGCCTTGCAAACTGTGAAGCTGCTTGAGATTAGTCGGGGGAGGCATTTCGAGGATAGCGCGGATCTTGGCGGGATCTATCTCGATGCCACGGAAGGAAACGATGAAGCCGAGAAGCTTGCCAGAGAGGACCCCAAAAACACATTTCTTGGGGTTAAGACGAACATGGTACTGAAGAAGACGAGAAAAGATGATTCTGAGAATGGTCAGATGGTCACGGCGAAGCTTGGACTTGCCGAGCAGGTCCTCCACATAGTCTTCCATGATTTTGTGGAGGAGATCGTGGAAAATGTAGGTCATGGCGTGCTGATAAGTGGCACCTGCGTTTTTCAAGCCGAAAGGCATGACTCAATAGCAGAAAGTCCCCCATGGGGTGATGAAAGTAGTCTTGTGCTGATCTTCCAGAGCGATCAGGATTTGATTGTATCCTGAAAACCCGTCCATAAGAGATAGCATCTCATGGCCGGCCGTAAGATCAACAAGCTGGTCAATGTTAGGAAGAGGAAAGTCATCTTTGGGACAGGCTAGGTTGAGGTCGCGATAGTCTGTGCAGATCCGAATCCCCCCAGTTGCCTTGGTGACTGGGATGATGTTAGAGACCCACTGTGGATAGTCGATGGGCTGGATGAAGGAGACAAAAAGGAGGCGCTGAAGCTCCTCTTTAACAAGGAGGGCAACGCAGGGATGCATCTTTCGAAGCTTTTGACTGACAGGCTTAGCCTCTGGTTTGGTGACAATGTTATGGGTAACGATGGTGGGGTCGATGCCAGGCATATCACTGTAAGTCCAGGCAAAGGCCTTGCTATGGTCGGAGAGGAAATGGGTATAGTCAAGCTGCTCCTGAGCGTCTAAAGATTGGCCAATCTTTAAGACATGAGGAACATCAGAAGAAGGAAGGTTGATGTCAATGGTTGATTCATTTAACATAACCTGGGTCTCAGAAGGGAGGGAGCGCTGGATGAAAGAATCGTCAGTGCCCATGTAAGAAAGAATGGCGTCATCGTCAACGCAATGAACAGTGTGGATGGTTGCCGACTCATCTTCGATCATGCTAGGAAGAATGAGAGGGAGAGATTTGGACACCCCATTGAGCTGATAAGTCAAGGGGTCTAGGCAGATAGTGTTTATGGAAAAAAAAAAAAACTAGGAGGAATGGAAACCACTGACTCCGTAGGTGAAGGTGGTGAAACAGGCGAGTGTGGAGGAAATTGGTCAAGGATTGGTTCAGGACAAAGGTCTAAAGGGTCTTGAATGGGGTCGTGATATCCCAGACCATATCGTTTCTTGGCGTCGTCATCATTGAGCGGTTGGATAGGCTGATGGGAGCCCTGCTCATAGCGTCCAAAACCAAAACCCTTCCATGTACACCTGTAAAGATAAGTGTGTGCAAAGGCGGGGTTGCCAAGAAATGAAAAGTCTGATGTGAAAGGTTGAGGTGAAGAAAGAGGATTACCGTCAAGAGGAGCTTGATTAAGCCCCCCATAGACGAGGTTGGTGCGAAGGTGAGGGGGACCATAAGGTATGATCATCCCTATTCGATGGTCGTAGCTGGGGACGTGATGAAGGCGTCCATACTCTTGTGGAGTTTGGAACATGTCTAAAGCCAGCAAGCGATATTCTCCCAATGAAAGTCTTTGGAAGACGTCTTCCATGGGGTCTGTGGTTGTCGCTTGAAGGGGAGGTGTAAGGGCGACCGCCTGTTGCGAACTGGTTGAAGCTTTTGCAGATGGAGGCAGTGCCGGGGTTGACGGCTTGATAGGAATGAGGACATCATTTGGACGGTAGGTGGTGTTGCATGTTTTGAAGGTTGAAGGGTCAGCAGGAATGGTGTGGACTTGTCCGTCATGCTCAAACTTCACACAATGGTGCAGGGTGGAGGGGACACAGGACATGGCGCGGATCCAGGGTTGGCCCAGCAAGATGTTGTGTTGGAACTCTCCTTCGATGATCTAGAAGAGCTCCGGGACTGTGCGTGGACCAATGTGAATATGAAGGATGACTGTGCCAATGGTCGTGGCAGTAGTGTCATTGAAAGAGTGCAAGATCGTGTCAATTTTGGAGATGCAATTCTTGGGAAGAGCCAACTGATCAAAGGCATGGGTGGAGATGATATTGATGCTAGCGCCTCCATCAATCATAACGCGTTTAATGCGTGTTCGATCGATATAGGTAGTGATGAAGAGGGCGGCGTCCTGATCTTCCATGTTGGATGTGGGAATCTCAAAATCGCTGAATGTAATGGAGGTGATAGGGGATAAGGAGTGGACAAGGGTAGCAAGTGGCTGGGGATCCTCGGGTTGGACCTTCGCTGCCTGTAGGGCTTGGATGAGGGCCTGACGATGTTGTGGCGAGGTTTGGATGAGATCGTAGAGGGACATCTTCACAGGCGTCTGGTGAAGCTGTTTCAACATGGAGTCGTGGATTGGTCCAGAAGAAGAAGAAGAAGAGGAGGGTTGAGGCGCGCCAAGGATAGAAATCTTAGGCTTAGGCGGTTGAGGTGGATTGACAAAAGGGTAGGTCCAAGGAATGGCGGCTTTTTCTTTCGCCTTGTCCTTTTGTGACCTAGTGGTGATGTGAGTGGCATTGATTTCAAAGATGGGAGGTGAAGATGATGAAGGGGTTGTAACTGGTTGATGAGATGTGGATGGATTTGAAGAGGTAGAAGGTTTATGAGAAGGAGTCAGGGGGCGGTCGAAAGTGTCCTCAAAGAGAAGAGTGTCTTTCTCCAGATAACAGCGAATGACAGCCTTGAGGGCACAGCAGGTCTCGGTGTCATGTCCTGGTGTATGATGATATAAACAAATCTTCGTGTCGTCGAACCAGGAGGGTTTAGACCTGAGAGGTTGGAAAGGCTTGATGGGTGGAAGAGTTATGCTAGAAGTTTGCAAAAGTCGTTGCAAGATTAAAGAGTATGAACCCACTAAAGGATCCGTGCTCATTGATGTATACGATGTCGGTGACTTTTGCATGGGCGAAGTTGGAGGGGGTTTTCGTACCACCTTCTGGGTTGATGGTGCGATGATAGGCTGAGACGGTACACTCTTCATGAGAGGTATCGCCCTTTTGGGAGAGGGTAAGCTAGTGGTCGGCAAAGGAAGCAAAGGAGGCAATCAGTTTTGATTAGAGGTTAGAGTGGAAAGGATTCTGGTTAGGGTTGAAGGATGCGAGCCCAAAATGGAGGGCAATGGTGACGGAAGAGGAGGCGTTCACCTCTGCGGTCTGGCAGTCTTTTGTGATTTAGGTTGAAGATTACTAGTAGTTGAAGTCTGGGTTAAGTCCACCTTCACTTGTGGATGAGTGAGGTTGGAGACGGGGCGAACGCCAAGCAATTTGATAGGTTTAGGTGGAGTAGATGAGGGTTTTGGTTTTGATGAGGTTGATGGAGATGTAGATGGTCTAGAGGTAGAAATTTGATTTTTGTTGATAGTCTTAGGAGGTTCTGCCATGGGAGGATTAGCAGCATGAGGTGAGAGGGCTCGGGCTTGTTGAAGAGCTGTGAGACAGTCCCACAATCCCTGATGTTCCACTTTCCTAGAAGGGAGAAGTTTGAGTCTCTCCACTAGTCGGGAAAATGGCTGAGAAGATGTGGGATGAAGTTTAGGCTCTTGAGAAGATGTTGACGGTTGTGGGACTGAAGGTAAGACGGGTGTAGTAGTCTTGGGGCCAAAGCATGGTGAAGTCGTAACAGGTTCATGTTTGCTTGGAGACGAAGGAGAGATAGGTTCCTCCCTGGGTGGAGAAGAAATTGGAGAATGAAGCTCCTCAAGCAGGTAAAGGGCAAGGATGATAGTGCCCTCCACTTGTGGTTGAGGAGTAGGAAAGGTTGGGTCTTCCATGGGTAGCAAGAAGGAAGATGGTGAAACTGGCGGTGCTGGTAAGGTCGAGGCATCCTCTAAAATGAGAGAAGTTGAGGGAGAACTAGCCGGTGAAAGAGGTTCATCCATATGTGATGGACTGATGGATGAACTCACCTCTTGGGGTAGGTTAGAAATGAGGGGCGAGACCGTATTGACTGTTTGAATATTATGTTCATGGGTATTGTCAGTCAAAGTCTGGACGTTGTTTTGGGTTGGTGGATGATTAGGGAACGGTTGTTTGAAAATATCGATACCCTGATTAGGAGGGGCGTTAGGATTGTCGAGGATGAGGTCACCCTTTTCCAACATGTCTTGGACTATGTTTTTAAGGGTTTTACAGTTGCCCGTGTCATGACCTTTAACACGGTGGTAGTTACAGAAGTCATTTTCCCTATACCACGCAGGGATGGCGCATGAGGGATCAAATTGTGGTGGAGGTTGGATCTGAGGGAGATTGATGGCCCCTTGTTTGACGAGTTTTTCTAGCACAGACGCGTATGATTCTCCAAGTGGAGTAAACTATCGCTGTATGTATCTCTGCTGAAATTGACGAGTGGCGCTCATAGATGTGGATGGTTCAGATTGATTAGTTGAAGGTGAAGAGGAAGAAGATCTAACAACCACAGCATTTGCTGAAGTTTTAGATTTAGAATTGGACGAGGAAGGCTTAAAAGAGGGGTCATTGGTTTTGGAGTTGGGATTCTTACTCTGCAACTTGACTTTATTCTCCTCAACGGCACGTAACTCAAGTTTACGAGCCATCGTGAAGGCTTCGTCAAAAGTGCGGAAGGTTTGAACCCTCAAGGTAGAAGAAATATGTTTAGCACAAGCTTGAGAGAAAAGTTCAATAAGCTCAGGCTGGGGTAAGGAAAATGAAAGTTGATTGATAAGGCCCCTCCACCGAGCGACGAAATCAGCAATGGATTCATCCTCGAACTGGCGAATAGAATAGAGGTCTGTGATGGAGACCTTCTTGGTGATATTGATGGAGAAATGATCGAGGAAGAGCTGGGCCAGTTGAGTGAACATGAAGATGGAATGGCTGGGAAGAGAGCTGTACCCGTCAAGTGCAGCACCCGAGAGAGACATGGGAAATGTGCGTAAGAGTAACGCATCGTCGTGGGCAATAAGGTAACAGGCGTGTCTGAATGCCCGTAAATGTTGTTGTGGGTCTTCCTTGCTCTGGAAACGAGAAAACTTAGGAAGTTCCCATTGGCTGGGATATGGTCTAATGGGGACAGAAGGATGGATGGGCTCGTTGCAGATTTGTTTGTACGAGAGAGTATTGTGCGAGCCGGTAACGGAAGTCTCTAGGTTGGACATTTTATCCATCAGCATCTTGATAATATCTACTGACGGATTGGCGGGTGAAGCGCCTCCTAGATTATAAGGAGCTTGAAAGAGGCTGGAAGAGGTATACGACGTAGTCGGTTGTACCAATAAGGGTGCAATGTATGGATGACTAGTCGTAGGGACAGAAGAAGTGACTAAGGATGGTTGGATGGAAGACATGGCTAGGTTTGATGTGGTCATGGGAGGTTGACTAGAGGTAACATGGGCCAATGGATGGGTAGCCACCCTAGTGTTGATAGGAGTAAGGGTAGGCGGAATGGAGACGACTAAGTTTTGAAAAGGGGGAGAAAGTGGTTGAGTGGGTTGAGATTGATTGGGGGGCCGAAACCCCGGTGAAAGTGGGCCCAACGATGGAAGGAGAAGCCACACTTGGATGGTTGGTAAAAGGTTGGTCATTGTTTGAGGTAACAGCCTGGGTATCTAAGGGTTGGACTACGGACGCTGTTGATACGGCCGCAGTTTCGAGGAGAGAAGTCAGCATTCCATAGATTGGATTGCCTGAGGAGTCTCGCATTCGGCTATTCGCGAGATAGTATTGTAAGGCTGCGGTATTGAGGTCCAAGAATCATGTGAAATCTTGGTCCCCTTCTGGGATAATAGGCGTTTGGGTCGGAGATGGTCTGGTAGGATTTCTTTCAATTTCTGAGTTGAACTCCATTATAGGGTTAGTTGTAGGCGGGGTAGATGGAAGAGGATGATGCCTCGCGTGATCGACTAGAGCCTTGGCTTGGCTACGAGTCAGAACCATTCAAAGCAAGGAAGAACGTCCTCACAAGCTCAAATAAGCAGATAAGAACCAAAAAGATGAAGACACAAGCAGATCCTAAAACCCTAGAAGTAAATTATTAGGATTATAGTGGCTTATGCCTTAGAATGTGTGTTTGGGGAGGTTTGCTTTGTGAGTCGGGTCCTAGAAGAAGCAGTCTATGGAAGGTTTCAGGTTTTGTTATGGTGCTCAAGAAGTCTGTGTTAGGGTCTGGTACGTGGCCTGGTGCTAAGGAGCAAGCTCCCCTCACTTCACGATTCCAGTGGTTAGCTGGTTTCGCTTAGCCAAGATATACCTCGCCTAGAGATTATACTCCACCAGAGAACGGAGTGGGCTTCCCCCTTGGTGATGAAATCCAAGTAGGGTTACCGGGACGGGTAAGGTATCCGCTGGGGGATGAAATCCCAGTCGGGCCTTGTCTCAGGTAAGTTAAAATGTTTATTTTGTGCAGGTGGTTTGGTCGTGTAACATCAAGTGATCTAGATTAATTCAATATGTGGTTTAATTACTATGTGTGGTCTAAGAGATGCAGGCAAACAGAAATGAATGCAAAGTGTTTTAATGTCCAAGTCAAAATGTTTGTTCGTATGAAGACGAATGGAGAAAGAGTCAAAGAATATGAGTTTTAGCTAGTCTAGAAGTGCAAGAAAGAAATGTTCATTTTAGTTCTGCTTATGATGTCGTTTAAGAAGAGACGAAAGGAGGTGAAAAGGAAGAAACCTAATGCGCCTAAATGAATGAAAGAAAGAGAGAACCCAAGGAGGACCTTGGGTCCCACCGGGCGTGCCAGAATGTTTCTATGCAAAATTGCTTTCTACATTCAAAGAAGAAATAAGAAACTGAAATAAATGGTTAAGGCTAGAAGTACCTGATAAAGTTGAGCGCACCGAAATCAGGCGTTGGAAGATTCTCCTCTTTGGCTGTGGAGGAATGACACCTGCGAAAAAGAGACTAAAACACGAAAAGATGTTAGTCAAAGATATGGTGGGTTGTCAAGCGAACGCCCGATCCCAGAAGTATGAAGACTCCCTAGAAGGATATCAACCCACTGATAAAAAAGTAGAATATTGGACGAAAGTAGATTAAAATGACAGAAATAAATGACAGAAAATAAAAAAAATGCGTACCTGATAAGCGGCACTATTCTGCACAGTCGTCGGCGTCGGTCTCTGTGGTGCCGGCGTCGGTCAGGGAAGGTACTGACGTCGGTTGAAGTACCGTCGTCGGTCGGGGCAGTGACCGGCGTCGGTCGGGGTAGGTTCTGGACAGAGTCTGGGCGAGTTGCAGAAGGTCTTGACAGGTTCAGGACAAGGTTTTAGACAGAGTCGGGACGGGGTTTTTGGTCGAGTCTGGGGGTTTGAAGTTTTAGGATGACAGAAATAATGAATAAATAATCAGAAAGAAAATGAAAATAAACACAGGAGATACTTACCTGTCAGAAGCCGTGATGAAAGCCATAGTCAAAGTTGCCTATGCAGTGTCGGAAGAACGAACGCTGGAGTTGGTGGATGCTGGAGTTCGGATGCTGGAGTTCAGAGATCAGAGAGCCTGTCGATGTCAGAAATGGAAGCGAGATTGACTGATCGGGGAGGGGAGATTGAATGAAGGCCCCGGGGACGGTTTCGAGAGACGGTTCGATAACCGTTTCGGAAAACCGATCGGGAACCGAATGGTAACTGATAACGGATAACGGGATGGTGACCGACGTCGACAGGATTGCCGACGTCGGCCGATAAGTGACCGACGTCGGTGACATCGGCCAGGTAAAGACCGTCATCGGCAGATGCATAATGAGGACAAAGTCTAGCTTTTAGCTCTCTGCTCATTGTTACATGCTGCCAGGATCAAGGTTGGTGGAACAAGTGATCGACAAGGGTTAAATAGGCAAAGAAGAATAAGACGGGGAATGACCAGGGGAGTCGACATGATTTCAGTGTCTACAGCTAGTACCGACACATTATGCAATCAATTCCATCACATTTAAGCAACATGTAAATCCCTTATGCTTGTGAGTCACATGCATGCTAACTAAATGACATGACATTCAAGTGAGGTGAGAGGAAGTATACAATAAGATGACCATCCCAAGGGTAAAAATGAGAGGATTTCAAAATTACAACTCAAAATCAATATTGGGCCATGCCTCCCATAGGTTATCAACAAAAAATGCCTCCTTCTAATTTATACCTCTATTGACTAAAAAATCTTCCACCTCATTCACCTCTCTATAACAATGCAAAACTTCTAAGACTAAGAAGGAATATAAATACTCCCAAAAATGCTTGAGAATGTTATTTAGGTTCTAAGATCTAGCCATGAATTTTTGAACAAATTGATAATGATCATCAAGTCATATTCAATGGATAACTTCTCAATGCCACATTAAATTATAAGTCTAATTACCAGTGTTAATGCCTACGCTTTAAATTTTTTATTTACACCATCCATAAGTTTCATGTATGCTACTATAATAAAGGATCTAAAATGATCTTAAATAATGTATCTAGCCCTCGAAGCTCCTATATTTATATGGGTAGCCCCATCAAAATTCAACTTGAACATGCCTAAAGGGGGTAAGAACTAAGAAGAATTAGTAACCCTCTTATAGGCTTTATATAAAATGAATGAGATATTAATGGGAGGGACTTTAATAAAAATCCATGAGGTAGCCATCTGTGAATCCTACACCATGAAAGAATCCCTTTTGTGTTTAGCATGTTGGGAGCCAACTTCAAAGATGGCTACTTCTACTTTGTGAATGATAACTTCCATAGGGTTTTCCAATCCTTCAAATATGAGTAGATTACATTTTTTACATAATGTATAGACAATAATAATTGAGCAAATGAATTAGAAACACAAAATTGTATCCCTAAAATTTCTTACCAACCATGAAGAAAATGTAGCTTGTAGAGACTTTGACCAAGTCTATTTCCATCCCAGCATACCACAAAGCCATGAATAACACAACATATCCAAGGGGCATGAAAAAAAAAGTGGTTAACATCTTCCTCCTCAGAGAAAAACATAAGATACTAGGAGGGACCACACTCAAAAAATTTATTAAGTTTATCAAAGGTTAAGATTTAACCCCGTATTGCTAGCCATATAAATACCCCTATCTTAGGGAGCCCAATATTGTTACAATAAAGCAATTTCACCCAATGAAAGGAGGAGTCCACTTGTTCCACCATTTTATAGCCTAGATTTACCAAATACAATCTTGATTTTGCATCTATCCATTGTAGGAAATCTTTATAATTATCAATGAAAACCTTCCATTTAGCTAGTAAATATTTAAGTAAAGCATGTTGATTCATTGGGATAGAAAGGTTGTCACACTCATTGCACTTATAGTTGACTAGACTAAAGTCCACCTAAGGTAAAAAATAATCACAAAATTTACTCCCTCAAATATCTAAGAGGAGGATTGTTGCCTCTTCTAGCCCTAGAGTTTCCTAAAGAGGTTAATGCCCATTCCATGAGTTATGCCAAAACTTTGTAGATGAACCATTTTTGATCACCCACGAAACATGATCCTTGATAATTAACTAACATTTAAGAATAAACTTCCATAAATGTGACCCAAATGGTGGGTTTATCCACATTGATGATGTTTTAAGTGAATTCTTACCCAAAGTATTTTAATTGTAGCAACTTGTTCTAATTCTTAATTGGTTTATAAATCATACCCTAAACCATCTTGGCCCTAAGAGCTAGATTTTGAGTACAAAGTATTTTAATCCCAACACCACCTTTCTCTCTAGGAAGATAAACCATGTCCCAACTAATTAGTGAAAATTTCTTTTCTTCACTCAAACCTTGCCAGAGAAATTCTTTCATTATACGATTAATATTATTAATGACTTTAACATGGGGTTATAAAACAAACATGACATAGATAAAGAGTGCACTGAGAACTGACTTGATTAGAGTGATGCAGTCAGCCAAGGATAATAATCATCCCTTCCATGTAGATAAAAAAGAAGAAAAATAATTTATCAAATTATCCCACATCAATGATTTATCAGCTCTAACAAACAAAATAACCCCCAAGTATTTAATAGGAAGATTACCAACTTTGAAATCTAAAATATGTATAATATTCTATTGAGCTTGATTGGAGACATTTAGGAAAAAAAAATGATTTGGTAGGATTTAATAATTTAACAAAATCAACTTCATAATATAAAGGATACACTTATAGGACCAACACCTCCCCAAAAATGAGTGTGTTATCAACATACCATTAATGCATGATATTATCTATCCGTTCAATAATATGAATACCCATAATCCTCCCAACCATAAGAACACTATTCACATCCATACCCAACACTTATGCCATGATAATTAATAGGAAGGATGATAGGGGCCACCTTGTCTTAGGTCCTGCATGGGTTTAAAAAATCTACATATCTCTTAAAACTAAGAATCTAGGGGAAGAGATAAAACTAAACACCTAATTTCACCACCATTTGTCAAAACTAAACTTCTCTAGGGTTTTACACAAGAACTACCAATTGACACGATCATAAGACTTACTGATATCAAGCTTCAAAATCATAACTTTCTTATGTTTAGAAGCTATTGAGTACAAAGGCATGTGAGTAGTGATAATTCCATAATGAATATTACATCCAAGAACAAAACCACTATGATCTCCTTAAATTAATAATTCTAAAAGAGTTTTCAAATTATGAGTAATTACTCTGGAGATGATTTTGTACATCGTAATAAAAAGAGAGATTGGTCTAAAGTCACCAAAATTAGATTGATTATATCCATTTGGAATTATAGTGATGAAGGTATAATTGATATCCAGGGCCAGTTTATGTTTACAACAAGACTCTTCTACTATTTACATAATATCCTGTTATAAAATATCCCAAAATAATTGGAAAAAGTAGCTAGAAATCCATCTGAGCGAGGTGATTTATCCTTACCCAAAGAGAATACATTAGCTTGAAATTCATCCTTTAGAAGGGGGGATATTAGTAGCTCATTATATTGGGCCAAAACAATGTTGGGAATGATTTCAAAACACCTAGATTACACCCCAGATTAGAGGCCTCCTCCCCTAATAATAACTCCTAAAACAAATGAACAACTTCATATTTAATAAGAGAATTTGATCCTAGAATATCCCCATTTTGATATTTAATAGATGGGATTTGATTTTATATCCTATTAAACATTTTAGTGTTATGAAAAAAGTAGGCATTCCTATCCCCCTCTTTCAGACAAGTTTCTTTGGCTTTATGGTGCTAGAAAATTTCTTTCCTAATGAACCATTACTCAAGTCTTGACAAAAACATATTCTCCTACCAATATGTAATTGATTCCATACCTGATATAAGAAACATCTAATTAACATATGCTAGTCTAGATTCAACATTAACAAGTTCCTAAAAAATATTTTTGAAAGACTCCCTATTCTAGGATCTCAAGTAGGATTTAAGAAAGGCTAACTTCTTACTAAATTTAAACATTTTCAAACCTGACTTAGGGAGGATGTGTTCCACTAGAATTTGACCAAATAATGGATATGTGGATCATGGAACCACATCACCTAAGACTTAAAAGGGTATTTAGGGGTGGCCCCATCAAAGATGATCCTTAATTCAATCAGAGCATGGTCTGACCCAAAAACTAGTAGAATGTTACTTTCCATGATCTAATGCAAGTCATAACAATTAAGGGAGATCAACAAGTGATACAAGAATTTAAAATATTATATAACCCAACCCTTTCTCTAGTCCATCAAAAAAATCCATCCTGAGGGAGTCTAATAATCCTGATGTAGAAACAAAGCTGGAAAAATTAATATAGGTTTGAGATTTTTTACAAACTCCCATTTTTTTAGAGCTAGAAAGGATGCCATTAAAATATCCTTCAATAATACACTTATGCCCACTTAATGCAATCAAATGGTGATGAATTTATTCCCAATAATGAAACTTTAATTGGACATAATTAGGACCATAATCATTGAATAGAAATAAAATAATATTAGAGCAAAAATAAAAAAAATCTTGCATAGCTACCAGTTACTTCCAGACTCACATTTCCACACGTAACTTATGAGGGGAAAAAATGATTACTAGTCCCCCCTAAATCAAAAAAATACCATGCCACCTATGCCAACCTTTAGACACCAACCCTATTTCTTCTTCCTTAGTTTAGTTTCCTAAAAAAATGAACACATCAAATCCTAAATTCATCAATTGTCCTTTAACAAGGAAACAATTTTTAGGGGTATTTAAGATTTTAATGTTTCATGAAATAATTTTCACTGGGATAGTGAGGGGGCCTCCTCCCCTCACTTTTTAAAATTAATAAAATTATCTAGGGTAGTGTGGGTACCCGCTAACACTTTCACATTTATGGTTTCCTTGGACACCTCCTTTTTATTCTTCTTCCCTCATATCTTCTGAGTTATACAATTTAGCTGAGCAATTTTGATCACCTTTTGAGATAAGGAAAGAAATTAGATGAGTTCATATCTTCTTTATCTTCCACATCCTCCAAAACATCCTCAACTAGAGGTGAGAGTTAGAGATCCCTAAGTAAGCCTGATGGTTTTCCCAAACCTTCCAACTCATAATTACTAAAAGAAGGGATGGTATATTTACTATTGGTAATATTAATAGCTTATTTAAAGATAAACATACACTCATTGAGTATTGTGAATAAATAAATAAATAGAAATGAACCCCCATCTATCTTGTCTTTGAGGGCCTCAGTGGCTTCGACATTCAGAACTGGAACCAAACCACTCTTATCTACATGGTCCATCACATGACTATGATGAAGGAGGTTATCAAGAGGTAAATATGGTTGAACCCATGAGGAGGGTCTTGAAGGCTTCTCTTTAAGAATCAACCTTCCCTATGGATAGACATTCCTTATATGACCTACCTTATGATACTTGTAACAGTAGAAGAGGTTACCCTTTCTACATATATATTTTGTTCTAAGGTTATACAAAGTGAGTTAATATAGATGGGCTCCTCTATATCTAGAAAAAATGTATATATGGGCATAGGATGTCAAAACCCCTTTATTGGTTAGTGGGTAAATTTTGACAAAATCACGTAGCAACACCCCTATTTTCCTAAGGCATTCATCTATTTATTATTTGATTAGGAGACTATAGAGATGGATCTAAAATGGAAAACTTGATTTATTATTAGATTATATATCAAAAATGGGAACCATTTATATAGCCAAATCCCTACTCAATCTATTAGTTATGGACTTCCTTCTAGAATCTCTTGCTTTTTCCTATGAGAAGATAACATTGCTACAAAGAAGCCTTTAGATAATAAAATGAGGCTAATTGATATAGGAGGTCCTGATACTCTTGATGTAGATGAATTAATATAATTTCATAATTCATTTACTTGACTTTTATTTATACCTTTAATCACTTCTCTAATCTCTTATTTGCTTGTCTCTAATAGGTACTCTAATTGTCTCTTGTTACCCTTGATCACTCTTACCTTTTGGATAGACACCTAAGCCTCTTTGCATACATATTTATATTATATGTCTTTAACACATATCACCACTACATCATATTATGTACTTTATCCTCTTAGGACAAACACCATCCTCTCATGCACAATTTTTAATACCTCACTCTCCATTCTCGCTTCAATCTTGCTCATTCTCATGTAGATTCATAGGCCTAAAAGCTTAATACATGATTCCATTGTTATTTTATCCAATACAAGGCTTATATTTCCATACATATAAGTATTTTTAACTTCCATCAATCATCTAACCAAATAACTGAATCTCCAATATTGAACTCTCAACCAATCCCCTCTTTCCTCTTTGAAGCTTAGTCTTTTGTAGCCATGTTTTTAGCATAAATAAAGTAGATTTTGAAGATATAAAAATATTAAATAAAAAATAATATCTATTTTGGATACCCATTATCCCCTTTCTACTTCACACAAAATTTCAAGTCACAAATCTCAAGGGAAGTCCTTCTCTCACACTCATCTTGTCAATTAGCTCTTTTTAGGTGTAGTTCAAGCACACAGTCTTGGTGACCATACTGTAAAAAAATTTACAAATACACAACCAAAAAAATCCATTATAACACATAAAAATACATTATAATCCAATTTATTTCTAATTTTGATGGGTGGAATCAAAATCTACTCAACTTTCTAACTCAAAACCCTAGTCTTGGTTTTTACAAGCCTATGCAAGGTCGAGAGCCTAAAAAAAGGGATATAATGAGTTAAAAGACACTTAAAACACTAATAAGACCTGTATATGGTCTAAAAATACTTATTTCAACTTATAAAATATCTATTAGTTCATGACCAATCCTCACAAGGCTATAACAAACAATTGTACATAATTTTGAGTGCTTTTCTTGACTGTGTTAGATGAATGAAGACTTAAGCTCAATTTTTCTCACACATAAGAGTATAAAAGGTTTATTATCACTATTATAGATCATACACTCTTTAATAAAATTTATAAAAACTTAAAAAAATCTTAAAAATCATCTTAACACCTTGTTAGTCCTATTCTTTGGACCGTGTAAACATAGAATTACTCCCAAATGGGATTGTGTTGTAGATTATCACCTTGTTATCTGATAAATGATAATAATATATCAATATAAACATTCATAAAAAAAATATAACTTAAATTCATATTAATCACTAAGATTCAATAATGTCTCTTAAAAAACATCTCTTTGTTCAATTCTCTCAAACATATACCCAGTCCATGTATAAAATTTTGTAAGGCAAGCACTCTACTTTAAAATTTTGATCTTTTCTCCTCCTTTTTTAGACTTTACAACTCTATTATTTTAATTTATACTAATATACATATCTTATACAACTCTTTCCTTTCTTACGTGAATTTAGTCACCTTTCATAACACTAAACATGCAAAATAACTCCTTTTGGCCAACTCTACATAGGATGGTAGTTAAAAATCAATTTTATTTACCTTAAATTTATTGTTATAGTTTTTAAAGTTTAAAACACATTATAAACACACACCTAAAAAATTATACTACCCTTCAATACCATTCATTAACATTTGGATTATATACAAAACCTCAAAACACCACTCAAAGTCTAATTACAAATTTAATTTTTAAATTCTCCCTTTTGGAAAGAAATTACAAAAGGATTAAAAAAACACACTTACAAGAATCTAAATGACTCCAACACAACCTAAGTTACCCTAAAAGACCTCTCACACTCACACAAGAACAAAAATGGCTATCATGAAACTCTGCATCAAGCTCTCTAACTGGTAAAATTTGAGCTCTTGCTCAAATGCACTTTATCCAACTTCTTAATTGATTTCCAATTCTTCTTCTAATTTTATAATCTCCTATTACTAATTCTCCTCTTATCTTTCTCATTTATTCATAGCTGGTACTTATGTTTTTATCTCCTAACCTTGTCTTGCCTCTTTTCCAACACATCTACATTCATGAAGTACATGATCAACTGCAACTCATTATCTTATTCATATTCCATCTCCTCCATCTTTGATTTATCTTCATCATAATTTTACTCCTATGTCTGATACTTATTCTTCACTCTTATTCCCACTCCATAACTTCCTTCTATATTTGTCATGGTTTGTTCATGCACTCCTTGCTAAGCTATCTTCTTAATAATGCTTTCTCCTTTATCCTCACGATCTAATGTATTATTATGCATATTTTATTTCTTCACACTTTTCATACTCTCATTTATATCCTATTTATCTACATCTTCATGATAATCCAACTTCTCATGGTGATTCTTCTCATAGTCTTCTTTCTCAAGTTATAATGACATCTTCTTGACCAATTCAAGTTTATCATAACACAACACATCTTGTCAATATTTTCTCTTACTATTATCATGCATACCTTCAAACAACTCAGATAAAATAGTACCAATTGAATAGATTAACTTCTTACCTTGGTCTTTATTCATTTGCTTGTTTTATTTCTCACCTGATTGTAACTCTCCATCCATGAGTCTTTGTTCTTCATCTCTTAGTATATTAATTGAATTAGTTATTGGGCTAAGTATTCCCTCTCTTTTATCTCTAAATGATAACATACTCTTACTATTTCCTTGAATCACCTTTGGACTGATCTTGTCCTCCTCTAAACATTCATTCTTCATCCAATCATCTTCTTTTTGAGGAATATGGGTGTCATCCTCTTTTCTTTGATCTATCTTGAGATCTAGTGCCTCATTGCTTATTTTCTCCATTTGAACATGGAGTAACTCCATATCTTTCATCTCCATACTTTAACCATCATGCTTAGTACATATCAAATTACTTTCATGAGACTAAATAGTCTCTTCAAGGATCTCATGGTTCTTTCCATTCTCTATTTCTCTTGTATTCATTTTCCAGGCCTCTCTAGGCATCCATTTAATCTTCTTAAGTTCCTTATTCTATAATTTTAACCTATAATATTTACTTTAATAATTATCTAACAATATTTGTTCCTTGATCAACTCACTTGATTATGTGCTTAACTTGTTCATAGTTTTAGGCTTAACTTGGCTTGAAACTTGGTTTGATTCACCTTGTACCAATACTTATCCATCTTCTTACCTATAACTCATTATTTGTTTATAATTTTATGCCCTTATGTGACCTAAAATTTTATCTTATTTCTTGTGATTGTATTCATACTTTTTGACCCTAGTTATCTCAAACTTGACTACATCTTCTTGATTGAAGTCCATGAAAAAGGACTCCATTTCTTTGATTGCAATATCTTCAACACCTTCTATATCATTTTATTGATTCAAAATATTTATTAGCTCTAGATTAGCTACTAGTATGTATTCCTCATCTCCTATGAGGTCTACATAATCTGATTCTTGCATAATTTGTTGCCAAATCCTTTATTATTCCTTTGTGTACTTTGTCATCTATTATTTTACAATTGTACCTTCTTATACATATTGTACAGTAACTTATTTTTGGGTTTCATTCTTAATGAGTGTTAAATTAGACTCTTTATATTATATATCAAGTTATTTGAGCACTTTATGAGGTGCTTCAACTTCATTCTCTATTTTCATAAAGCTATCCAATAATTCAATTGCTTTTTTATTCATGACATCTTCACTAGTTGATATGTCAGTATATTCATCATCAAAAATAGTATTGAAAACAAAATCTTAAGACTATTTAGCCTCTTAAAATTCACCTTGATTCAATTATATTTATTTTATTCCTTTAAAGAGGCATCCTTCTTCTTGAAAACCTCCTTTTCCAAGCATCTCTCCCATTTCAAGGTAATAAATCACTATGTATCCATACATTACTGCCCAATCAACTTCTTCAACATAAAAATGTTGTTCATGCTTGATCTCTTTCATGATTTAAAGTTTTGTGTCTTCAAAGTGGACTTCTTATTTATTAACTTTTATACTTTCATACACATATGATAAGAAATCATTAAATTTAAAATCTTGAGGCTTTTTTGCCTCCATATTTTATTTCTTAGGTTGCTTTTCTAATGTTCTTAACCATTTACTCTTATCATTTTCCATGACTATATTATTCTCCTCAAGGTGTTTCCTACGTTCCTCTTGTCTACCAACCTATTCACCCCTCATGAACTTCTTAATTTCCTTCTTGGGTTGCCTACACAGAAACCTATTTTGATTTTCATTGTCTCTCATGATAATCTTTCTTCTTTTCTCTATGAGTAGCCTTATAGTCCACTTAACTCTCTTCTTCCTCATTACCCAACCATACCATTGGATTTTCTCTTCTTGCATGAGATTCAATAAAAGAATTATACTTTATATCCTTTGATCTATATCACTCATCTCCTCTTCAACAACCAACCCTTTTCTCTTTGGTTCTTCCTTACTCTTTTTTATCATTGTGGTACTCTTAACCAATCTAAGCCCTTCCTCACTTTTGCCTTCTCTATCTTCATCTTCTCTCAAGAAAGTATTTTTTACCTTGATTTATCAAATCTCTTTCACCTTACCTTGGTGTCTCACCCTAGGTTCTCTCCTCTATCTAGTCTATTGACACTCCTATATAAATCATTTCCACTTTATAACTACTACTCTTCTTAGAGTCTTTCTCCTTTCTTCTTTAGGGTTACTCTTCTACCACAAACTCTTTGAATCTCTCTTTTCCTCTTTCTCTAATTAGTATCAAACTTTCTTACATGTTTCTAATTACTTAATTTTATAAAATCTCCTTCAAATCAACTTACATTCTCAACTTCTTGCATGGTATCTATACTTGTCTTTAAACTTCTCCTCATTTGCAACTTAACTTCATGCAACCTCAAATAACAACCCTTAATACTTAAAATCATAAACTATTACAAGAGTTTACCTGATCTGATATCACTTAATTTATGAGGATATAATACCATTGATGTAGAGGGATGCCTACACTTTCATAATTCATTTACCTAACTCTAATTTCTACCTTTAATCACTTCTCTAATCTCTGATTTACTTGACTCTAATAGGTACTCTGATTGTCATTTGTTACCTTTGATCAATCTTACCTTTTAGATAGACACATAAGCATCTTTGCATACATAGTTATATTATATCTCTTGAATAAATATCATGAATTCATTATCATCTACACTCTCTCCTCTTAGGACAAACATCATCCTCTCATGCATGATTTTCAATAGCTCACTCTCCATTCTTGCTTCAAACTTGCTCATTCTCATATAGATTCATAGGCATAAAATATTAATGCATGATTCCATTATTCTTGTCTCCAATATAGGGATTATATGATCATATATCTAAATTTTTTTAAATCCCTTTAATCATCCAACCAAATAACTTAATTTCCAAGATTGAACTCTCAACCAATCCCCTCTTTCCTCTTTGAAGCCTAGTCTCTTATAGCGCTATTTTAGCATACATATAGCAAGTTTGGAAGATATACAGATCTTAAAAAAAAACCAAGACCTATATTGGATACCTATTATCCTCTTTATACTTTGCACAAAATTTCAAGTCATAACTCTCAAGAGAAGTCCTTCTCTCACACTCTTATTGTCAATTAGGTCTCTTTAGGCCTAGTTCAAGAACATAGTCTTGGTGACCATGCTATATGGACCGTACCAATATAAAACCACAAAAATCCTTTAGATAACATAAAAATAAATTATATTTCATTTTTTTTTCTAAATTTGAAGTGTGAAATCAAATTTCTTTCAACTTTCTAACTCAAAACTCTAGTCTTGGTTTTGAAAGGCCTAAGTAAGTTTGAGAACCTACAAAAGGGGATATAATGAGTTAAAATAAACTTAAAATACTTGTAAGACATGTATAATGTCTATAAAAACTTGTTTCAATTTATGCAATAGCTATTATTTAATGAACAACCCTAAAAGGATATAACAAATAACTATACACCTAAGCCTCTTTGCATACATAGTTATCTTATATATCTTGAATAAATATCACCAATTCATTATCATCTACACTCTCTCCTCTTAGGACAAACATCATCCTCTCATGCATGATTTTCAATACCTCACTCTCCATTCTTGCTTCAAACTTGCTCATTCTCATATAGATTCATAGGCATAAAATATTAATGCATGATACCATTATTCTTGTATCCAATATAGGGATTATATGATCATATATATAAGTATTTTTATATCCCCTTAATCATCCAACCAAATAACTGAATCTCCAAGATTGAACTCTCAACCAATCCCCTCTTTCCTCTTTGAAGCCTAGTCTCTTATAGCCCTATTTTAGCATAAATATATCAAGTTTGGAAGATACACAAATATTAAAAAAAATAAAACCTATTTTGGATACCTAGTATCCTCTTTATACTTTACACAAAATTTCAAGTCATAGCTCTCAAGGGAAGTCCTTCTCTCACACTCTTCTTGTCAATTAGGTCTCTTTAGGCCTAGTTCAAGAACATAGTCTTGGTGACCATGCTATATGGACTGTACCAATATAAAACCACAAAAATCCTTTAGATAACATAAAAATACATTATATTCAATTTTTTTTCTAAATTTGAAGTGTGAAATCAAAAATTATTCAACTTTCTAACTCAAAACTCTAGTCTTGGTTTTGAAAGGCCTAAGTAAGGTTGAGAACCTACAAAAGGGGATATAATGAGTTAAAATACACTTAAAATACTTATAAAACATGTATAATGTCTATAAAAACTTGTTTCAATTTATGAAATAGCTATTATTTAATGAACAACCCTAAAAGGATATAACAAATAATTATACAAACTTCTAAGTGCTTTTCTTGCTTGTGTTAGATGAATGAAGAAATAATATCAAATTTTCTCACTTAGAATAGTATAAAAGGTTTATTTGAACTATTAAATATATTTCACTCCTTAATACAACCTATAGAAACTTAAACAAAGTTTATCAATCTTATTAACACCTTGTTAGTCCTATTCTTTGGACTGTGTAAATGTAGAATTGTTCCCAAATGGGACTGTGTTATAGATTATCACTTTATTATCTGATCAATGATAATAATATATAAATATAAGAATGAATAAAAATAAAAAATAGAACTTAAATTCATATTAATCACTAAGATTCAACAATGTCTCTTTAAAAACATCTCTTTATTCAATTTTGTTAAACATATACATAATCCATGTACAAACTTTTGTAAGGCAAGTAGTCTACTTTCAAATGTTGATATTTTCTCCTCCTTTTTAAGAATATAAAAATATATTATTCTAATTTATCCTCCAATTCCTACATGCATTTATTCACCTTTCATAACATGAAACATGTAAAATAACTCATTTTGGCCAACTCCATGTAGAGTGACAGTTAAAAATTATGTTTCTTTACCTTACCTTTCTTGTTCATGTATTAAAATTTAAAAACACCTTATAAACACATGCTTAAGACCTTATAGGACCATTTAATATTATTCATGAACATTTAGATTATAAACAAAACCTCAAAACACCACTCAAATCCTAATTACAAATTACAATTTTAAAATTCTCCTTTTTGGTGGGAAACTCTAAAAGGACTAGAGAAACACACTTACAAGACTCTCAATAACTAAAAAATACCCTAAGGTACACTGAAATACCTATAAAACTCACAAAAGAGAATAAATGGTTATCATGAAACTCTTAAACCCATTAATACCTTATGTACCCTTGTGATGCTTTGCATCAAACTCCCTAAGTGGGAAAATTTAAGCCCCTACTCAAATGCACTTTGTCCAATTTCTTCTTTGCTTTACAATTCTTCCTCCTCTAAGTTTTTGAGTTCCCCTTTATGATTCTCCTCTTATATTACTCATTTATTCTCATTGGTTCTTTTATTTTTGTCTCCTTGATTTGTCTTGCCTCATTTTTGACTCATCTACTACCTTCATGAAGTACATGATCTACTACATGTGAACATAGGATTGCAATAAGGAGATATTAGTATTGAGTTATTATAGGAAATAAAATCCAAAATCAAATCTTGAGGCTTTTTTGCCTCCATATTTTATTTCTTAGGTTTCTTTGCTAATGTTCTTAACCATTTCCTCTTATCATCCTCGATGACTATCTTATTTTCCTCAAGGTGTTTCCTACCTTCCTCTTTTCTACCAACCTATTCACCCCTCATAAACTTCTTAATTTCCTTATTATGTTGCCTACACAGAAACCTATTTTGATTTTCATTGTCTCTCATGACAATCTTTCTTCTTTTCTCTATGAGTAGCCTTATAGTCCACTTAACTCTCTTCTTCCTCATTACCTAGCCATGCCATTGGCTTTCCTCTTCTTGCATGATATTCAACAAAAGAATTATACTTTATATCCTTTGATCTATATCACTCATATCCTTTTCAACAACCAAACCTTTTCTCTTTGGTTCTTCCTTACTCTTTTTATCATTGTGGTACTCTTAACCAATCTAAGCCCTTCCTCACTTTTGCCTTCTTTATCTTCATCTTCTCTCAAGAAAGTATTTTTTACCTTGATTTATCAAATCTCTTTCACCTTACCTTGGTGTCTCACCCTAGGTTATCTCCTCTATCTAGTCTATTGACACTCCTGTATAAATCATTTCCACCTTATAACTACTACTCTTCTTAGAGTCTTTCTCCTTTCTTCTTTAGGGTTACTCTTTTACCACAAACTCTTTAAATTTCTCTTTTCCTCTTTCTCTAATTAGTATCAAACTTTCTTACATGTTTCTAATTACTTAATTTTATAAAATCTCCTTCAAATCAACTTACATTCTCAACTTCTTGCATGGTATCTATACTTGTCTTTAAACTTCTCCTCATTTGCAACTTAACTTCATGCAACCTCAAATAACAACCCTTAATACTTAAAATCATAAACTATTCCAAGAGTTTACCTGATCTAATATCACTTAATTTATGAGGATATAATACCATTGATGTAGAGGGATGCCTACACTTTCCTAATTTATTTACCTAACTCTAATTTCTACCTTTAATCACTTCTCTAATCTCTGATTTGCTTGTCTCTAATAGGTACTCTGATTGTCATTTGTTACCTTTGATCAATCTTACCTTTTAGATAGACACATAAACATCTTTGCATACATAGTTATATTATATCTCTTGAATAAATATCATGAATTCATTATCATCTACACTCTCTCCTCTTAGGACAAACATCATCCTCTCATGCATGATTTTCAATAGCTCACTCTCCATTCTTGCTTCAAACTTTCTCATTCTCATATAGATTCATAGGCATAAAATATTAATGCATGATTCCATTATTCTTGTCTCAAATATAGGGATTATATGATCATATATATATGTTTTTTTAAATCCCTTTAATCATCCAACCAAATAACTTAATTTCCAAGATTGAACTCTCAACCAATCCCCTCTTTCCTCTTTGAAGCCTAGTCTCTTATAGCGCTATTTTAGCATACATATAGCAAGTTTGGAAGATATACAGATCTTTAAAAAAAAAAACCAAGACCTATTTTGGATACCTAGTATCCTCTTTATACTTTGCATAAAATTTCAAGTCATAAATCTTAAGAGAAGTCCTTCTCTCACACTCTTCTTGTCAATTAGGTCTCTTTAGGCCTAGTTCAAGAACATAGTCTTGGTGACCATGCTATATGGACCATACCAATATAAAACCACAAAAATACCTTAGATAACATAAAATAACATTATATTCCAAATGTTTTCTAAATTTGAAGTGTGAAATCAAAAATTATTTGACTTTCTAACTCAAAACCCTAGTCTTGGTTTTGAAAGACCTATGTAAGGCTAAGAACCTACAAAAGGGGATATAATGAGTTAAAATACACTTAAAATAATTATAAGACATTTTATAAGGTCTATAAAAACTTGTTTAAATTTATCCAATAGCTATTATTTAATGAAAAACCTTCACAAGGATATAACAAGCAATTATACAAACTTCTGAGTGCTTTTCTTGATTGTGTTAGATGAATGAAGACTTAAGATCAAATTTTCTCACTTATAATGATATAAAAGGTTTATTTAAACTATTAAATATATTTAACTCTTTAATATAACCTATACAAACTTAAACAAATTTTAACAATCTTATTAACACCTTGTTAGTCCTATTCTTTGGACTATGTAAATGTAGAATTGTTCTCAAATGGGACTGTGTTATAGATTATCACTTTGTTATTTGATCAGTGATAATAATATATAAATATAGTCATGAATAAAAATAAAAAATATAACTTAAATTCATATTAATCACTAATATTCAACAATGTCTCTTCAAAAACATCTCTTTATTCAATTCTGTTAAACATATACATAATCCATGTACAAACTTTTGTAAGGCAAGTAGTCTACTTTCGAATATTGATATTTTCTCCTAATTTTTAAGAATATACACCTATATGATTTATCATCCTATACCTACATTATATAACTATCTCAATTCCTACATGTATTTATTCACCTTTCATAACATGAAACATGTAAAATAACTCATTTTGGCCAAATCTATGTAGAGTGGCAGTTAAAAATTAAGTTTCTTTACCTTACCTTTCTTGCTCATGTATTTAAAATTAAAAAAACCTTCTAAAAACATGCCTAAGACCTTATAGGACCATTTAATATAATTCATGAACATTTGGATTATAAACAAAACCTCAAAACACCACTCAAATCCTAATTACAAATTTAAATTTAAAATTCTCCTTTTTGGTGGGAAACTCTAAAAGGACTAGAAAAACACACTTACAAGACTCTAAATAACTCAAACACAACATAAGGTACCATAAAATACCTATAAAACTCAAAAAAGAGAATAAATGGTTATCATGAAACTCTTAAACCCATTAATACCTTATGTAACCTTGTGATGCTTTGCATCAAACTCCCTAAGTGGGAAAATTTGAGCCCCTACTCAAATGCACTTTGTCCAATTTATTCCTTACTTTAAAATTATTCCTCTTGTAAGTTTTTGAGTTCCTCTTTATGATTATCCTCATATCTTTCTCATTTATTCTCATTGGTTCTTTTATATTTGTCTCCTTGATTTGTCTTGCCTCTTTTTTGACTCATCTACTACCTTCATGAAGTACATGATCTACTACATGTGAACATAGGATTGTAATAAGGGGATATTAGTATCAATTTATTATATGAAATCAAATATGAAACACACACTAATATCTAACACCTTAATCCTAGATCAAAGGGAGGAGCATAATAACAAAAATATAATAAAAACACAACTAAAACATACAAGACAAATCCTTTTACCTTGTGTCTCCAAGATGGCTTGTTCAAGTGGATTGCTTGGTTTGTGCTCAATAGGTCTTCATAAATGGGGATTAGCTATCTCCATCTCCTCTTGGCATCATGTTCATGCTTGGATTTGGATTTGATATAGCTTAAAATGGCTTGGCTCAAAATTTGGGCATAATAACACTACATCAAGATAGGCTTGGGGCTATTTGGGCATGATAACTTTGGCCTATGAGAGCTTGAAATCATGAGTGTGAGGCCTTCTATTTATATATTTTCCAAATGGGCTAGGATCAACCATGACCATCCATATCAATATGAATATGTGTGGCCATGAATTAATCTAATTATGCAAATAAAATCCATAAATATATTCATCATGATTTGGAGGAAGCAACATTAATGAGGCATGGGAGGCTTAATCAGATATTTGTTGAGGTTATGGCCTAGGGATGCCTTCCAAAAAAATGATGTCATATGATGATGAAAATATTAAAACCAATTTAAAATAATGAAATAGTCAATAACCTCCATGGAAAATCCATTTAAGCTTTTGATTTGAATTAATTAGCCTTTAAACAAGATTAATTCATTTTAGTGTAATTCTTTATAAATTGGTGCACAAATTAATCAAACTAATTAAAATGTAATATTATTGGGTTAAAATTTTAATGGAGTAGAATTAGAAGATGATGTTAGTTGCATACATACCAATATCCCATTCAGGATGTTGTTGACATAGAATAACACATGCATATGTTATGTGCTATTAAATTAGAGGAATTTATTGGTTTAGAGCATCAAATTGCATTTTTGGCATTTTAGCTCAAAATGATTCAAGAAGAAATAACAATCACATAAAATTAATTACCCCATTTAGGGATACTTTAGCCTAAATCAACACTTGTCTATGATAATATTGAACCATTTAGCGTGTTTAAATGTTTTTAGCCCAAATTATACATTTTGGTAGAAATTTGTCTGAATCTTGGTTGAAGGTCATTGATGGCCATTTTTAGGTTTCTACAATTTTCCCCTATTTGGGAAGGTGTTGATATATATATATGTACAATAACATTTTCTCAAATAATAAAAAGGTCCTATATAACTAAAGATAATGGTTGAAGAAAAATCTCCAAATAATGTTTGGGAAGCTTATAATGATGCCCCCTCGAGGGAGTGTCCATCATATACATTTGATGGATGGTCCCTCAAAAAAAAGTAAGAAGAGGGATTAGATTAAACCATGGGTGAGATTGATCCAAATGAGAAAATGATTACATGCATTGATTTAAAAAGTACTAATTTGCCTAAAGGTGGTTATAATTAGTGGCAACAACATATGCCCCAATTAGGGCTAATGAGTAAAAATAATGATTTACCCACATGCAGTTATAATCATTAGAATAACCAAGAATGAATAAATATTTTTGATTGTGCCCTAGTAGGACTGATTAGCAAGCATAACTCAAGGATATAACCTATTGTATAGATTAAATATGAGTGAAAAAAATGTAGATGCGATGGGATAATGATTTAAGAAGCCACAAATAACTAGGTAAATAAGGATGTGAAAAGTGATAAAAGAGATGAATAAAATAATAAGATTTGATTAATGGAAAAGATTCAGATGTACCTACCAATGCAGAGATGCTCATCCTAATTAGAATGCTCAATGGGTTGATTTAATCAAGATGAGATGGGAGGATTTTCCAAGGTACCAAAGAGAAACTTTTATGACTCCATTGCTTGAAAAACTTCCTAAGCTAATTTTTGTTGTAGCACATGATAGTATGCCTCATGATAGAACACCATGAGAACATTTATGAAATATGTATAAGGACTAACTCCCAATCCAATACTCAATGGAAAAAAATGCACCAATGATAAAAAATAATGATGATAAGGTTGATGTATGAATAGGGGTAGACTCAATAATAATGAGCAAAGAATCACCTAATGAATAATATAGAATGAGTTGAGGTAATAGTACTAAAAGTAAAAAAATAGGAAAGTGAAGAAATAAACAACAACTGATTAAATAAACACAAAAAAATTGAAAGAAAGAGAAATAAAAAGCATCTTGATAATAGTTTTGCCCCACTAGGGTAGATCAAGGATGATTAACTAGGCTCAAACATGATAAATGTTTTTTGGATTTTAAATTTTTTAAATGTTTTTATAATTTTTAGATATCTTACCTGGTTATAGCTTGACAAGGTAATACTCACAAAATGGTGAGTGTCAGCTTAGTTTACTCAAAAAATGATGAGAGCATAGGGAAAAGAGGGACTGAGCTAACCTCTATGTGAATCGAGCACAACCTACATAGTCCCATTAAGACCTCAATTCATAGTAGTTATACCAATATGAAAGGTGGTGAGAACTGATGAGGTCACAATAAGTTCTAAAATTGAGGCAAATAGCTAGGCAAATAAGAATAATAATGGCAAGGAGATGCGACAATGCATGGTAAAAGGTGTTGTTCTTAATTTACCCATAGGAGGTTATAATTAAGAAAAAAAAACATAGGTTTATGATTCTAATTTCACCATAGATGTTTTTAATTAGTAATACAAGATGGGATACTAATTTTCCCATAGGTATTTATAATCAGTGGCACCAGTCAAATGACAATGAAAGATAACTTCCCAAATCCACTATCACACTACTTTCATAAACTATCATTTAAACAAAAAAAATTTAAAACTACTAAAATTGGATCAGAATCCCCTCATAAAATGTGCAAGAAAAACCAAATGAACCAATATCAAAAAGGGGTAGGTTAGGATGGCTAAAAATAGGATTTGGTCTAATATAGATGGTATGGTAGAATGGCATAGGGTATTGCTTAAGATGATGATGGCATGAAAATTAGATATAATGGTAAGAGGGTTTCCCCCAAGTGGTAAGGTAAGGGAAATGGTAGGGTATGGAATAATGGAAAAAGGAATGGAAAATGAAAATGTCAAGGTAAATGATTTTGGCCATGGGAAGGGTATTGTTTTTAGCCAAAGTATGGCTTGGGTAAATGATTTTGACCAAGGCAAATTATTTTTGGTCAAGTTCAGTGTTATATTGTTTTTGTTGGTGCAAATATGCATGTCTTGATAAACATATGATACAACTAGAAAAATCAATCATGCAAATTTATATCCCACATTTCATCTATATATTTGCTCTATCAAGAACCCACTACAGATTTGGATGCCAAGAATGTTGTGATCTTCATTGGTCATTGATTTTGTTTCCTTCGATCATCGAGACAAGATATATTTGTAGCCTCTATAAAGGAAATTATGGCCATGGGTCATAAATAGGGATACATTTTGGATGATAATAGAATGTATAATGGTTGGGAAACAAATAGAGATCAAGATTTTTAGGTACACACAATGTCACTGATTCTAGATTTGACATAACTTTGGGTGTGGTAGGGTTGAAGACTTCTACATATTTTCTCGATAGGAACACCAAATTATTCTATTGTTTGGTCATGAGAGTATCTACCATATGATTAGGACATATATTAGAAGATATATTGATTTTATATTTGATTTTGTCTTCATCAAGAAGTGAAGAAATTTTGTGCTCAACTATTGGCAGCTCGAAGAGGTTTCTACTAATGAAGTTGTATTGATTATCCTATAGTGCCTCTAAGAAGGTTTCACTAATGAATGTTGATTTTTGAGTTTGATTGTATTCTAGCACCTCTAAAAATGTTTCACTAAAAGATGTTGAGTTTGAACTTTAATTATCCCCTAGTGCCTTTAAAAAGGTTTCACTAGGAGATTGTTCTTTTTTTACATGAATTTAGTCTTAGCCTCCTTGATGTTATTCAACTAAAATGTCACCATGGATGTAGTTCAAAAAAGTATGATTCTATTGGTCCTAATTGACACTTGTGGGAAATGGAATGTCAATAACATGGCTATCTTGGGTAGTGATGATGGAATGATGAATAACTACATAATCCTCATAACAGATACTAGGATAACCTATGTCGATGCTAAAGTAATCATATTCAAAAAATATATAAAGATAAAAAATGTATTTAAATTGATCTACAAGGATTACATAACCAATATTGTAATAGTCACAAACATATTTTGATTTTGAATCTAATTCTGACTCAATGGACTCTAAATCTAATGTCGAGACTTTTGATTCTACTTCTGATGCTAAATTTGATGTCAGTTCAAGAATAGAACTAGACTCCAATTTTGATTCTTTATTTGATATCAATGTTTCTACAATGATGTTTTGTTGAATGTTTGGTATTGGAAAAGTAATGGCTTGTGATGGCATAATGGGCTCCACATAGACTAGTTTGTCAAAGTGAGACTCCTTTATGATGAGAAAGAGGTCAAGAGATAACTCCTCAGAGACTGGATTGTAAAAAGGAATATCTTAAAAATTATACATATGGTCAAGGTAATGATTTTCCCAAAGGTGTTTATAATCATTAACAAGTAACTCAATGAAGACTGGCTTATCAGAGTGAGATTCGTTGATAATAGGTATATGATCAAAAGGTGATTCATCATAGGTTGACTCATCAAAAATGGTTGGTTAAAAAAAACATCATGGATTGGTTATTTTTTTTGTCCTTAGTTCAAAATTAATTATAAAATACCAATTTTGAATATATCTTGATCTTTAAATGATTGGCTTGGTTGAAGAGGTATTGATTGGCTTGGTTTTGGCTTGACAATCTGTAGGGGTTTTCTAAAGTAGGGAATGCTTGATAATGGATGAAGAATGATTGGTAGTTAGATAATGATATGGCATCATGGATCTTGGTTTCTTTCACAAGCTAAAGGATAAGGTCTTGGTATAGAAATGGTATGGCATTATGGAGCCTAATTACTCACACTAACCAAAGGATGAGGTCTTAGTATGGTAATGGTATTCTTTGGAAATTATAAAGCTTGGTAGCTCATGTAATCCAAAAGAGGTTAATGGTAGCTGATGATTAGATAATGAAAGGGTGTTATGGAGATTTATAGCTTGTATGAGCCAAAGAGTGGGGTCCTATAATAATAAATCTAGGGCATCTTGAAGCTTGATTGCTTACATAAGCCAAAGCATCCAAGTCCTCCTCATAAACCATATCATCCTAATTGGTAACTTGATTTGGATCATAATTAGGCTCTTGACTTTGTTACCTAGATTGATTATGGTAAGGAGGATAATAATCCACCTCACAAACCATATTGTCTTCATAAGGGTCTTCTACAAAGCCATAAAAGTCATTTTATGTAGCCATTCCATCATATTATGGATTGTATGTGAATCCACCATAAGTTTAGCTAGACATATCCATGTTGATGATAATGCTTTGCAACAAAAAAAGGCTTAGAGTTCTACAAACTCTAAAAAATAATGTCCAAAGGATAAATGGTTCAAACTTAGTCTAACTAGGTCTAGGGAAGCTGTATCTCCAAAATGGTCTATGCTAAAACTTGGTATAAAATAGTCTAACATCAAATGTCAAATGTCTTAAATAAATTGTCAAGTGGATGAAAAAACTAGCATGCCAAACTCTAGGTATAAAGTGTTACAAATAGGTCTAATATAGGAAAATAAAAGTTGCTAGGTCTTTTGGCCAAACACAATGATAAAAGCTAGGATCAAATAAAGGCACGTGCTAGGAATTTTAGCCAAACATGGCATCAAAATCTAGAATTTGAACAAAATTGAGATTTTAATCTAATAAATTTGGAACACTTTGGTAAAGACTCAACATATAGAATCAAATATAAACTTGGTCAATTGGCATAAGGCATAAGGCAAAAGGCACATAGAGAGAGATTATTTTCTCCCAAATAAAAGGCACAAACAATGATGAAAAATTGGCTCTTTTAGACAAATAATTAAAAAAATTTAAATGGCATGAAGGCATTAAGAAAATATCCAATCAATAGTTTTCAAAGTTGGGTAACAAATTAACCTAATTTACGTAACCCAAAAGATAAAGATCTGTGTATCAACCCCTGCAAGATGAGGCCTAAATAGAAATCAATCAATATTTGAATCCAAAATTGTCAGAGTTAATTAAAAACTCAACTTAGAAAACTAGGAATGTTCAAACAAACAAAAATTAGATAAAATAGAATGCCATAATGGTACAAGGTACAGGGACTCAAATGACATACGTGGTATTGGTTCCATAAAATGGCATTGGACATAAGTCAAATAAGTATTGAAATAAATTGAGTAGCGTAATAATGTTAGAGCTCTTTAATGATGTGAAAATGTTTTGTTTTAAATACTTAAATGCATAAAAGACTTGATATGATTTGGGAAGCATAACATTACCCACCTCAATCAAGACACACAAACAAATAAGTTTAGCAAAAAATTGAAGGAAAAGGTGTGTGACAAAATGACTAGCATAATGCCTCCTCAAACAAATGAGTGACATACAAACAAACTCATTTTGATATGATTTTAAACAAACAACATTTTTAGACTCAAAACACTAAGCAATAAAAGAATACATGAAAAAATACAACTAAGTATATCATCCTAGATCCTATTAAGGTGTGGCAAAGTGGGGTTGACTAAAAACTATAAGTTTTGCATATTTCTAGATGGATCCCATGTGTACCAAATTTAACATTATGCACACAAGATAAGCAACACATAAATTGAGTTTGCATCAAATGGCTTGTTGTGAAAAGGTCTTGTCCTTTTCACAACCACTACATCTATCAATTGATCAGTGTAGTGCGATGTCTGAAATGATCATACGTCCTGAGCTTGATATCATTAATGAAGATGGTTTAATTATTCAAACAAAAATCCCAATTATTCTCCCCTAATTTGTATACCCCCCATGGAGAGGGGTTAAAGATCATGCTAGGAGATGAATCCCTGGGTCAAAGCTTCCCTCAAGAACCCATGGGAGGTAATTAAGTCCCCATCACAAGACAAGATGCATGAAATAAAGACAAGTCGAAAGACTTTAGAGTTAATTTTAGATCACCCAAACCATATGGGTTTTACGGAAAGCCTAAGAAAGTTTATTTATACACCTTTGGACTAAGGAAAAAAATGCAATGGAAAGTCCTTTTTGATTCCACAAGTTACCTATACTGGATAGGGGGAGAGCATACACACACTATCCTTTTTGCTAAACAATCAATCAACAAACAATTATGAGTGAAGTTTGATTTTTAAATACTAAATTCAAATGTGATGTTATTCATTACTAGGCCCCTTAGATTAAGCGTGAAAATGGAAATATTTACACAAAACCAACTTAAACAAAAATAAAATCTATGTTTTTTTTTAGCCCAAAATCTAAATTTGTAAGATTTAGTCTAAGTTCATTTTACAACACCAACTTGAAATGTTCACGACTTAGGATGTTCATTTTTAGAGCCCAAAATGAAATGTGTGATTTAATTAAGTTACTTTTAAATCCCAAATTTAAATGTTAGACTAGTCTAAACATGCAATTTTGTCTTCAAACCATTCCCTCATCCTAAAAGTGTTAGATAATGACCCCTGTTTAGAAGAACTTTTAATTATGAGCAAATGAACTTTGAAAAAGAAGGTCTCAGGTTTGTGTTTCACCTATGAACCTGAAGGAAAAATAATTATGATCAAAAATAATTATTATCTCAATAAAACAAAAAAATTAATATTAAACCTATGAAAACATGCAAGCAAGTTAGAAGGCTAAAAACAATAAAACTGAACACAAAAAACATAAAAACCTACAATCAGTATTTTGATCATTACTTTTAAAATATATATTAGTTTGTCATAAATTTTTTAGAGGTTGTTAGTAACTCTAAGACAAACCTATATGTATTAAAAATTAGATAAAAGTTATGATCTATGTACGAGATATTTTTAACAAAACAAATAGAAAATAAAAGTGATAATTACTAAAATGATCATAAATGCTAAAATATAGAGAGTTTTATTTTGAAAAATTTAGAGAATATTAATAAAAAATTTAGTTATAATCCTAAAAAAATTTATAATTTTTTTTTTAAAGTATATAAAATTTATTAATTATTTATGGGCCATTTTTAATCTAACAAAGCAAAACTAAAAACATAATTAACAACTATAAGCAAAACAATTTTGTGGGTTGTGTGCTCACAAAGAGTCCCAATGGGTGAGCTATTTATGAACATAGGATTGAACTAAAGGGAGATTATTATCATGTTAGTATAGGAAATAAAATATAAAAAACATACTAATAACTAACACTTTAAGCCTAAATCAAAGGGAGGAACATAATAACAAAACTATGATGAAAACACAATTAAAACATAAAAGACAAATCCTTTTACCTTCCTTGTGTTTCCAAGATGGATTGTTGAGGTGGCTTGCTCAGTTTGTGCTCAAGAGGTCTTTATCAATGGGTCTTGGCTATCTCCATCTCCTCTTAGAATCATGTTCATGTGATTATAATAAGGGGAGATTAATATCATGTTAGTATAGGAATTCAAATCCAAAATACACACTAATAACTAACACCTTAATCCTAGATCAAAGGGAGGAGCATAATAACAAAAATATGATGAAAACACATATAAAAAATAAAAGATAAATCTTTTTGCCTTCCTTGTGTCTCCAAGATGGCTTGTTGAAGTGGCTTGCTCGGTTTGTGCAGAAGAGGTCTTCATCAATGGGGCTTGGCTATCTCCATCTCCTCTTGGCATCATGTTCAAGCTTGAATTTGGATTTGATATAGATTGAAATGGCTTGGCTTAATATTTTATCATAATAAAACTACATGAAGATAGGATTGGAGCTATTTGGACATGATAACTTTGGCTTATGAGAGGTTGAAATCATGAGTGTGAGACCTTCTATTTATAGATTTTCCAAATGGGATAGGATCAACATTAACCATCCATATCAAAATAAATATGTGTGGCCATGAATTAATTTGATTATGTAAATAAAATCCATAAATAACCTGATCATGATTTGGGGGGAAGGGGTATTAATGAGGCATGGGAGGCTTAATCAAACATTTATGGCCTAAAGAAGCCTTCCCAAAAAATTATGTCATATGATGATGAACATGTTAGAATCAATTTAAAATAATTAAATAATTAATAACATCCATGGAAAATCCACTTAATCTCTTGATTTAAATTAATTAGAATTTAAACAAGATTAATGTAATTTGGTGTAATTCTTTGGAAATTAGTGCACAAATTAATCAAACTGGTCAAAATGTCATATTATTGGGTTGAAATTTCATTAAAGTGGAACTATAAGATGATGTTAGTTTCATATGGACTAATATCCAATTTAGGATGTTGTTGACACAAAATAACATATGCATATGTCATGTGTTTTTGAATTAGAGGAATTTAGTGGTTTATAGCATCAAATTATGTTTATACCATTTTGGCTCAAAATGATTCAAGAAGAAATAACAATCACATAAAATGCATTGCCTTATTTAGGGATACTTTAGCATAAATTATCATGTGTATATGATAATCTTGAACCATTTAGCACATTTAAGTGATTTTAACCTAAATTGTGCATTTTGGTAGAAATTGGTTTGAAGCTTGGTCAAAGGTCATTAATGACCATTTTTAGGTGTCTACACTACAACTACTTGTATTATTAATATTACATCTCCTCCATATCTAATTTATCTTCATCATAATCTACCTTCAATGTTTTGTTCTTATTCTTTACTCTTACTCCTACTCCATATCTTCCTTCCACATTTGTCATGGTTTGTGTATGCACTCCTTGTTGGGATATCTTCTTAACAATTCTTTATCTTTTATCTTGATGATCTAATGGATTATTATGAATATGTTCTTAATTAAACCTTACCATACTCTCATTTATATCTTCTTTGGATGTGCATTCATGAAACTCCACCTTCTCATGGTGATTATTCTCATAGTTTTCTTACTCATCTTATAATGACATCTTCTTGACCAATTCAGGTTCATAATAACACAACACTTCTTGGAAATATTTTTTCTTACTATTATAATGCATACTATATGCAATGAGAAATGTAGTAGATCTATAAATCATTCCTAGCTTAGAGAAGATAAATACTACTTACACTTTTGATTATTGATACATTAGATATTCGAGGTTATGATCAAGATGGATCTGCTAGACCTAGCTAAGGGATCTCTTACCATAGTAAATTCACTAGGGAGGGTTCCAAAGCCTTTAGTTAAGAAAAAAAATGCAATAACCATAATTAGATTGTATGTTTTCATATTCACTAAACTAATAATAAGTAAAACAAACTCTAATCTAGTGCTCACCAAAGCTTGTGACACAAAGTGGGGGTAATAAACATGAAAATTAAACATGCATTGAAGACATATACTCACATATATATATATATATATATATATATATATATATATATATATATATATAGAGAGAGAGAGAGAGAGAGAGAGAGAGAGAGAGAGAGAGAGAGAGAGAGTCATAATGCATATGAGAGAAGTAAACATGAGTATCTCTCTAATATTATAAAGGATAAACAAAGTTAGGAGTATTTACCTTCAAAGATGAACCCATTGAGCCTCAATCTCTCCCTTGGCCAATGTGCTTCATAAGAGGTTATTATGGTATGTAAGGATGATAGTGTTAAATTAGCTCTAAGATACATAACCTATCTATACATACAAAAGATTTTTCCACAAGATAAGATCTATATTTATAAATAAAATATGAAACCCTAAGCTCTCCTCAAGTAGAATGGTGGATAAGCAGATGCACAATATACATCTCTTCTTCTTCTCTTCTTTTACAAATGATGAAATGGATGTGTTTATATAGGTGAATTTATCCTTAGTTCTTTCCAAAAATTTAGGCTGATAAGGTTGACCCAATCAACCTAGTATCGTTATTGAAAAAAACAAATTAGGTTATGGTCTAAGTCAGTCAAGGGCTGATCTTGATCCTAATAAGTTTTATCAATTAGAGTACAAGGTTGATGTGGCCGATAGTGTAATGTAAACCATGAAAAAGGGTTATACACTAGGGAAGGGATAATGAAGGTGGAAAATGATTAGAGGAGGGTGAAAAAAAAGAGAAAAAGATTAGGGGATTATTTTTAGAATATGGGTGTGTAGATAGCAAATGTATTAAGTGGATAACAATCCTATGAAGCACCAATGGTCTGCCCACCTCTTTCTTAGTGCACCCCTTAAGGCATGCACTAAGATAGATTGATACTTGGTGAGTTCTTGAAAGATAGAAAGCATAAATAATTATAAAGTTTGAAAATATTATGTGTATACATATGCCCCACTTGAAGCTCATCACGTGTCATGTAGGTAGTGCATTAGGAAAAGAACACAACAACACACAAGGCTAGAGCTAAATAAAGTGTAGTATGGAGAAAATAAGATAAATGAAAGGAAAATTTTGAAAAACACATACCTTTAATTACCTAGTGATGTAGATACAGAAGGAGATGCAAGAAATGTGAAGGTGTCCAAATGTAGAGAATATTAGGTGAACATGTAGAGATTAGTGAAAAGTTCAATTTTTTTTTTTTTGAAACATAGACATGTAATAGTTGAAAATATTCTCTATGATGTCAAGATTCTAAGACATTTAACAGTTTATAAAAAGAGCTCTTAGAGACAAAGATATGATCAAAATAAAAAAAATTGATAGTAAATATTTAAAAGGTAAATAATTTGGAATAGTAAATATAAATAAGGTGAAAAATAATTCATTTGGAATTTTTAGTATTATAATAAAATAGAGCTCTAATAGACCTAGTGGGAGACCAAAGAGCCAATATGGTGAGGAGATGATAGCTGAGATGAGGAGGATGCATAGTAGCGACAGTGAGTACATCACAGATAAGAAACTAAAATTTTCAAATTATTGAACATTTTTATTTTAAATTGAGTGAATTATAGAAAATTGACTAGTAAAAAAACTCTAAGCACCATAATGAACCCTAAGAAAATTTTAGGGACACTAAGGGTAAGATAGGGTATTGGGTAGGAAGAAATAAGACTAATAAATACTCAAGGAATTTATGGTAATTGGTCAAAAAGTTATCATTGTGGATGAACAATATCGACCAGGTTAACTTAGTCTATAAGATGAAAGAGAACTAATAGACTGACTGCATAGTAGTAGGTTGATTTAGTTGGCTAAGATAGGGGCCAAATGCATAGTAATGGGTCGAATTAGTTGTTTTTAAAGTGGTTAATGTATTACTATAGGGTAAAAGGTGGTCGATTTAGTACTACAGGCATAAAGGTGGCTGATTTAGTACTAAAGAGGCCAATTTAGTATTCCATATAAAACATAAGGCCAATATTGAATAGACCAATTTTATAAAAAATAAAATCAAACTAGTTGAGTTTTATGAAAATTTAAGAATGTATTTTGATTATTAATGACATGGAGATCTAATACATCCTTTGTTGTTTGATATTTTATAGAGACACCAGAGATATTGGAAATTGATTAATGCTTCATGGATGCCAAATTTGTTGGATCAGTTGATAGACGTGGATAAAGTGAGACTAGTTGTATTGGGTTTGGGAGGTATTATGGAGATGAGGCACATCCCAATAAGTATTGATCTCATTGTCATACTCATAGCATGGGAAAAATTAACCAAAGATTTTTAATGGGTTTTGGATGGGGATACCATAGAGGTGGGTATCACATTAGAGGATGTCCATGCATTGCTTAGACTATCGATAATAGGGACATCAGTGATCATAGAGACACTAGTTAATCTTGAAGAGAGATGAGCACTATCCAAGTGGGTGATGTGATCATATAGGATATACCTAAGGTTGAGGGTGAGTTTATTTGATGTGTATATTATGTAGATTCTAGACATTTAGAAGGCCATGATCAGACTTGTGACAACATAAGTGCTATATCACAAGTCAGATGACAAGGTACCACTGTATTACATAGCCTTATGCTAGTATATTTTTGATCAGGGGTGCTATATGATTTTGGTTCTACCATTTAGGTCTAGCTCATGCATGATATGTATGGGATGATTTCCATAGGGAAGAAGACCCTGGGACTAGTGGTGTTTCTTAATGCATGGATATATGAGAGGTTCCATATATATCAACTAGCTAGGTTGACCCATGTGATTGATGATAGGTTACATTAGGTGACTAAATAGAGGAAGGACTAGGTATAACAAGCTATGCTTCACATGTTAGTTTTGTGGATGGTCACATGAGGAGATATCATGTGGTGACCATACACACATATTGCTACCATTTAACCTAGTTTGGTGACCATGGTAATAGAGATAGTTTAGGGTGGATCACATGCCACTATACCTGGTGGGTAGAGCTATATATGGTGGCATGCTTTTTAGCGAATTTTGGACTCTCATACCTAGTGGCTCTACTAGTAGTGCCTAATTTTTGGGCATAAAATGTTAGAGAGATGAAGTGTAGAGGAGGATGAGGAGTATAATTCAAGATACCAATTATTAGGGCACAATGTATGAGACCATGGACTAGTCAAGCATAATAATAGGCACTCAAAGGAGGAGAGGAAATGTATGTTGATGTAGGATTGAAATATGTACTATAATAAGCACTAGAATAAGATTAATAGTGACCACTTTGATCATATCACATCATCGATCATGAGGGTAATCATACAAAATGACCCAATAACTGACCTAAGATAGAGCTAGTTGATAGAGGCACATCTTAGGAGAGGGTTATGATGTATATGAGTGGTGAATCTTGGCTTTGTATTGATAAGAATTTGATCGATAGATCAAGTTATTTTGGGGATGAGAAGATGAAGAGATCATGCTCATTAGGTGAGAAGATGGGTAGATGGTGGTTGGCGACATTAGGACTGGTAAGAAATGTTAGAATTTAGATATTTGACATACGATACTAGTTTTATGTGATTGTAGTAGATATATATATATATTTTGAGATGTATATGTGATATAATATCTATCTAGTTTTGGTTTTATAGATCTTGTGATAAAAGAGGTCAGATGGGGATCCCTAGTCATGGGTATACACCATAACATTTTACATGGGGTGTTGGTACCATATGACCCTATCATGTTGGATGATACTATGGTACCATCTACCCTAGCTCAGGTAGGCTAGTTTAGACTAGTGGGGGAGGTCATGAGGTAGTTATATACATGAAAGTATGGATTAAAACCATTGTTAGGGTTGATATTAGGAGAGGCATAGGCCTAACATGCCTTTTCTTAGGAGAGATAAATACACATGGCTACCATGATTCAATTTGGATAGGTATAGGTCCAGTGGCCAACCTAAAAGAATAGGTGATATGATTGAGATCCTAGACTAGCTTAATACAATGCATCATGTAGAGGTGATAATCCCAAACATCTATGAGTAGTGTGGCTAGACCACATGATAGGCATGATGAAATCTAGTCATAGAGTTGGAGCTATGTATTTTTATATTTTATACCATGTATTATATAAAACATATGATACATAGAGATATTGATTTGATCTCATGAGTTGTATGTGGTTATGGTTATTGATGCATGGATATAATTTGTTTTAGCACATGTATTTTGTTATTTGTTATATATGTGATGAGAAATATATGTGGAGTATTTTATTTTCTAGCATTATGTGCGACACATGCATGGTTAAAAATAAAAAGGCAGAAATTACTTGGAAAAGTATAATTAATCAAAATTAAATGCACTACACACTATATGATGATGGGAAATATGTAATTAAAAAATATGACTAAGTATAATAAACCAAAAAAATAGTAGAAAGGATAACAAATTTTTTGAACCATGAAAAAGATTGGCACTAAATTAAAACAAGTAAAATCACACTATATCACATTGGGAAGTATGAAAATAATGTAATAAAATATAAAGAACTTGAAATACAAATGGTATAAAAATAAAATTGTTAAGTCAATCAATTATACTAAATCATGTTGGGAAGTGTAACAATGAACTTAAATTGCTCACACTATTCAAGCTGGGAAGTATGCAAAATTTAATAAAAATAGTTGTAGTCTTACATGCAAGTGGAAAATAAGAAGATATGTTAGCAAAGGTTCCTAAAAAAGAATAAATAACATGATCAACCTATTTGACAGTGTTTGTTGACATGTATGCTGACATACAGAATAAGATGACAAAGTCCAGCTATTTGACTCTGTACACTAATCTAGAATTGAAAAGAGTACTGTGTTGACCTATTTGATCCAATAACATATAGCTGATGAATACCTACATAGAAAGAACAGAGTCATTTTAATATGATTGTGTGCTAAACCTATGCATATAAAGTTATAACTATACGGACTGGTTCAAGACAATACTATAAATATGGGAAAATATAATAAGATGATAAAAATGATGGCATGAAAGAAAACCTACAAGGGTTAGATTCATGTTAGGTTCACCAGAGTGTATGCAATGAGAAATGCAACAGATCTATAAATAAATCCTAGCTCAGAGAAGATAAATCCTACTTACACTTTCAATTATGGATACATTAGATATTTAGGGTCATGACCAAGATGGTTCTACTAGACCTAGCCAAGGGATCTCTTACCATAATAAATTCACTAGGGAGGGTTCCAAAGCTTCTAGTCAAGAAAAACTATGCAATAACCCTAACTAGGTCCTACGTTTTCATATTCACTAAACTAATAACAAATAAAGCAAACTCTAATCTAGTGCTCACCAAAGCTTGTGGCACAAAGTGGGGTTAATAAACATGAAAAGTAAACATGCATATAATACATATACTCATGTAAATTTATATGGAATCCTAATGTAAGGGAGATAAGTACAAATGCATATCTATTTACTTTTACAAAGGAGGAACAAAGTTAGCAATACTTACCTTTGAAGATGAACCCGTTGAGCCTCAATCTCTCCCTTGGCCAAGGCAATTTTCAATAGGTTATTATGGTATGTAAGGATGAAAAGGATAAATTAGCTCTAGGCCACACAACCTATCAATACATCTAAAAGACTTCTCCATAAGATAAGATCTATATCTTCAAAGAAAGTATGAAAACCTAAGCTATGCTTCTCAAGTAGAATGGTGGATAATCAGATGTATAATATATATATCTTCTTCTTCTCTTCTCTTAGAAATGATGAAATGGATGTGTTTATATAGGTAAATATAAAATTAGTCCTTTTAAAAAGTTTAGGCCAAAAATATTGACCCAATCGACCTAGTATAATTATTGATGAAAACAAATTAGGTCACAGTCTACTCTGGCCAAGGGCTGACCTAGACTCTAATAAGTTTTATCAATTAGAGGTCAAGTTCAATTGTGTAGACATTATAACATAAATTGTCAAAAGGGTTTTAGGATAGGGAAGGGATAATGAAGGTGGAAAATGACTTGAGGAGGGTGTAAAAGAGGAGGTAAATCTTAGGATAATGTTTTTAGGAGATGGGTGTATAAATAAAAAATGGTAGTAAGTGGACAATAATCCTATGAAGTACCAATGGTCTACCCACCCCTTTCCTAGTACACCCCTTAAGGTGTGCACTTAGATATATTGAGAATTGATGGGTTCTTTCAAGATATAAAACATCAATAATTGATAATGTTTGAAAATATTATGTGTACACACATACCTATTGGCCAATTCTGACCCACATATAAAGATTTTACATAGGTTGATGGAATGAGTGGACCATAGGTTTGAAATAGGTCTAGAGTTATAAAGAGGAGGATACAAGCAAGTTCTCATATGTTCCAAGCATTCAGGAGCATAAACTAGGTTGTACAAACCTTAGAAATTCATCAAAACTATGAAAAGATGATCAAAAGATGAATTGTGCAAGTTTAAGGACCAAACCATCACCAAGACATCTTCTAGAATAAATGGACCAACTTGTTTTATTACTTTTTTATCTTCACTCAAAAATACCTACAAACCAAAGGATTTTAATGCTATATAACTCTTTGTGTATAGATCATATCTTGAAAATTTCATGCATGTACGAGATTTATATCTCAAGTTATAAGCATGTAAAGATAGACTTGTAGAGTGAAACATTCGTGATAACATCAAAATTAGGCTCTAACAAATAACCATTTTAATTTAAAAATAATTTGACATTCATGTAAATGTCAGTGATGGTTATGTGGATGTCAAAATAAAAGCTCAACAAAAATGCCATCAGGGTTTAAATTCTGATGGGCTCATGAATGTATTTGATGGGCTCACGAACATATTTGATGGTCGCATAGACATAAAATTTATGACATAAAAATAAAACCATTGGAACCTAAATTTGATGATCATACAAATGTAAAATACGGTCACATAGATGTCAGTGATAGGAGTGAGGATGTCAATTTTAATTGCATGAGTTAGTCATTTGGGTTTAAATGATGGGTCCCAAAAAGATCAATCATCAACATTAATTTATACATTATAATCTAATGGTACAAGCTAAAGTCAACATGTCAAAGGATATTCATGGAAAAAAATCAAAGGCCAAAATTTGATCATAAAAATTGATTTGATGGTGTGAGTGAAAGTCAAGAAGTCAAGATTTGACAGCAAGGATCTACAAGACTAATAAGAATAAAGAGAACTAGGAGAATTTTGATTGGTCTGAGTCAATTTTAATGGGTAAAGTCAAACTAAAGGGAGCCATTTTCAACTAAAGAAAATAGGCCTTGTAGAGATCATCCCATCTCCATTAAATCTTGATCAAACACTAAAGAGCAGACATATCCATATAGTTAGGTATCAAGGACATAAAAAGACCACCATCAAAGCTTAATATGGACTTCTAGTTTGACTTTTATAGCTTGTAGGGTTCATTCTATGATTGTGTTCTCCATTCAAAAAGGGATCCATGCATATGCTGAGATATTGGTTCCTACAAGGACATAATGGATCTATATGGACCTATTAAGATCAAAAAAGGGGCTACATAGTTTATAAGTTTACATCAATATGAAAAATATAGGAAAACCAATAATCTTAGATTGGTTTTCCATCTATAGAATGGACCTATGATCCAAACATAAAAACAGAGTAGATATGTGATTAATGCAAAGGGTATCATCTATCCACGTGGCTCTATCATTGACAAAATAGGTACTAACCACCATTCATGGCATGACACTATCATTTTCAAGATTTGAGGATCCGATCCTCATGAACAAGTCAAGTGGGCTTGGAGTCCCAAGGTGGTGAACCAGTGGTTGGAGAAGTAGTTGGGGCATTTATTTCACTCAAATAGACCTTGTCATCATGCTAAACAAACCCTTGTATTTTGGTGGGATCTTTCAACCAATGAGAGGAACTCACAGGTTATTGGAGCAAGAAAAGGTTAGTTGGTTAGAGGAATAAATGTATGTAGAAAGCAATCAATGAGTTTCCATCACATGACTAAGATATTTTACCCACTCTTATATGCATTATTACCATCTCTATTTCTCCATTTATGCTATATATAGAGGCTTTTGAGCCTGAAAAATGATCCCTCTATTCCCTCTCTTGGGCATGACTAGACTATGCCAAGATTGAGCTTGTAACCTCTTGAGATGAACACAAGACCATTTTTCAGATTTCATTACTCTGGTATAGTTTGTACATGTTAGTTTGATTTGCATATGTGGTAAAAATCTCTCCCTTTTCAAGTCCAATCTCACCTTGTTACTAGTTGACCTTGTTATATAGTTCATGTCTAGTGTTTTATATATTTTGATTGAAGCCCACATTAAATACTTTGACTAGTTAGTGTCTTACATTAGACCTCTCCATCACTTCCCTTAGCTTCTAATCATTTGGTAAACCTTTTCATGAAATACTAATGCATGACAAATACTTGAAGTCTTAGATCTTTTCTTTTGCTTATCTCATTAGTGTTTAATAGGAGTTCAAATGGAGTGGATTACCCATCTTTTAAGTGCATCACCATTGTTATCTTAGGTTTAATTTTGATGTTATCTCTCTCCCTTTTTCCTAGTCATTAGTAGGTTTTAGTAGTGGAAATGAGCTGAATTAAGGCATTAGAGGAGCTAGCCTCATCAAAAATCTTAGAGGTCTAACCTCATTATAGGATACCCATAGCCTGGGGTCAGTCCCATGTTGAGCTAGATTTGAAAGTAGGACTTGAACACTTCTATTTCCAACTAGGGTGAAATATATACTTCCAATATTTCTAGCATGCCCAGTGGGACAAAGGTCCAAAAGAGTGGGAAGATCTTAGTGTGTCTTTCATCTAATCAACTTGTAAAAGAAAATAGGTTAGCACCAATGGCGACTCTCAATCAAAGCTTCTAGTTATGAGTAGATCAGGTATGTCTCATTATAATTTTAATCAATTTTTATATCTCATTTGACATATGAGGTTAATATGATTAGCTATGGTGAATATCCATATTATCCACCTCCTTATTAGCAGCCCCAATTTGGTCCTCATGATCCATATGAGTCTAATTAGCCCTACAAAGATTTATATCAAAGCTATGAGGAGTTTTTTTAGGTTTTTCATGATCCTTTTTATCAAGGGAATTTCTCTTACCTTCATCATGATCTCCATAAATAATATGAGGAACTATATTATCCATACATGTAAGGGTATTTGCCTAATCCTCCTTATGAACATCAAGCCCATAATAATATTATTCCTCATCAACCTTATCACAAGCCATCTATACCAAAACTTAAGAAGACTTTAGAAAGCCTTAATAAGCATGCACTAGAGTTATGCTCACAAAATTATTATGGCCAAGGTGTCCCTACTCATTAGATCTAACATGTGAGGGAGTCATTGCAGTAAGTGAAATAAGAATGGGAACTTGTTGAGAGAGCAAATTGGAACAATCTCGTGGTGAGATTATGGATGTATGTGGTTACATCCAAAACATTAAGGATAATATAAAAGGATTTAAAGAGAATCAAGTCCAACCTCACCAATATTATGTGCCTTCATAGACACCACCTCAACTTTCTTATGTGCCACCCATTCCTCTCCAAGAGACCATTCTAAGTCCTCATTTGAGTATGCCAAGTTCTTCATGTGTTCCTCAAACCTTCCCTTCTTGGAAATCTATCTAATAAAGTTGTCAAAGAAAGAAGGAGATTATTGTGGAACAGCCTATTGTTGATATCTAAGACTCCATCCTTCCTCAAAAATCCCTTAAGAAGTTATTTAAGGTTCCAAGCTGGAATCAAGTGGTGAAGTAATGGGGTAGGAAAAGTGAGACAAATCTAGATTTGAGAGCCCAAGTTAAATAAGAATCCAAACCTATACCAGTCTCTCTCACCCCTCCTCAAGATTTCTCTTATGTTCCCTATCATGAAGCCACTATCCACCTTAAATTGAAGCTATTCTAAGAGAATATTGATAGGTAAATCAGAGAGTTAAATTGAGGCCAAGGAGGAAGACAACCAGAATCAAAATCTTAAAGAACCTCTATATTTTCTATCTTAGAACCAAATCATGTAGTCAAGCAAACCCAAAGATACTCAACCCCTATCCCTCTCTCCTCAAGAATCTAGGTCATTTCCATCTTGAAAATCCATCCAGAATAGTATGTAAAACTAGGATAAAGGCATGACTATCAAAGACAAATAGTTGGACAAAGGAGGTGTCACATATATCTCATCTCTCTTGGAGTCATCCCAAGAATATCCTATGCCACTCCTTAAAGAGGAAAGCAGTGAACTCCATGTTGAACTCATAACTAATAATGATGGATTGTTAGATTTAAAAGAGGAGATCATTATTAGAATACCACTTGGAAAAAACATCCATGTTTTATCCTTTCATAATGCCAAAGAAGATGATTTGAAATAACAAGTGCAAGTTGGATATGAGATCTAATAGGAAGAAGTCTTAGATGTGAATCAAGAGGTTATTTCTTAAGAACCTATCAATCACATATCAATTGTCCAAAATTAAGAGTTTTCTTAAGAACTTATGGTAGTTGATATAGATCAAGTGTAGTCTCATCTTTCTTTGGAAAGTATCCATGAAGACAATACACATAGAACCATTATTGAGGTAGAGAGCATTCTAAAAAAAGAAGACCATTGATAGAAACTGTACCATGATTTCATGAGTGAGATTGATGAAATTAAGATGGTAGACTTGGATGATAATATGGTATAGCCATTTGAATCCTCTAAGTATTCCATTAATGTTTTGGATGTTTAGGAAGATAGTGCTACTCTAGGGATGCCCAAGCATAATGAAAAGGCTAAACCCCATGAGAGATTGGTACAAATGGAAGACATGGATGAGATTGAGATATATTTATTGAAAAGGATAAAGTGATTGAGAAGGTGGATAAAGAGTTTCCCATGAAGGACAAGGACTAAGATTGCATGGATTATACAAAGCTCCTAGATGAGCTTTAAGAACTTGTAGTCAAGAAAAATCCTAGTCTTATTTAGGACACTGTAAAAATCAAGAAGGTATGCCTTTTTAAACCACAATTGGAGGTCATAATTGAGGATCCATATGAATAAGTTAATATTGTCTAGATGTACATAGCTGACCTATTTGGAGCTACTTGGTTCTCATTAGACATCATGCTAAAGAAGCTGATAGATATAACAAAGAAGAAGGAGGCATCAAGGTTAAGTGTCAAGGAGTTTCATGCCTCATTTAATTCCTCACCCCATGATGCAAGAAGGTTATCAAACTTTCCTTTTGATCTAGGAGGAAAGGTACACATAGATTTAAGCTATATATGTTAGGATAGTTTTATTAAAATTCCTCCAAGTTCAATTTTTAGAACATTTGTTTTTTGTCCCTATTTTGTTCTAGGTTAGTGCCACTTTAATAAGTGGCTTGGGAACTTTGTCTATTTTGTTCTTTTATTTTGTTACTTATTTATTTCAAGAGGGGTTAGATCAAGATTAACATCTAGTGTTGTATTTAGGTCAATATGTTGGACCTACATAGAGACTCCATGCCCAATGGACTAGATAAGGCAATATGGTCTGGGTTCTCTTTCATAAATAGGCATGCAACCCCTGTGAGTCACCAAAGATGTTGGCCAATTCTAGCCCACATATAAATATTTTACATGGATTGATGGAATGAGTGGACCAAAGGTTTGAAATAGGTTTAGAGTTATAAAGAGGAGGATCCAATTAGGTTCTCATATGTTTTGAGCATTTAAGATCATGGACCAAGTTGTTAAACCTTAAAAATTCATTAGAACCATGAAATAATGATCAAAAGATGAATTGTGTGAGTTTAAGGACTAGACCATCACCAAGACATCTTCCAAAAATGAATGGACCAGCTTGTTTGAGAATTTTTTTATCTTCACTCAGGAAGCTCCACAAGCCATAAGATTACAGTGCCATGGATCCCTTCATGCGTAGATCATATCCTAAAAATTTCATGGCTACATGAGATTTCCAGCTCAGGTTATAAGCATGCAAAGATAGACTTATAGAGTGAAATGTTCATGCTAACACCAAAATTAGGCCTCGATAAATAATTGTTTGAATTTAGAATTAATTTAATGTTCGCATGAACATCAATGATGATCACATAGATGTAAACATAAAATCTTAACAAAAATACCACTGGGGTTTAATTCTGATGGGCTCACAAATGCATTTGATAGGATCACAAATGTATTTGATGGTTTTACAGATGTCAAATATGATACAACAAGAAAACCATTGGAGCTTAAATTTTATGGTTTTACAGATGTCAGATATGATCATGCAAAGATAAAATTATAGGAGTAAGGATGTCAATTTTAAGCTCATGAGTTAGCCATTTTGGTTCAAATGATGGGTTTCAACAAGATCAATGATCAACATTGCTTCATAAATTATGATCTAACGGTGTAATCTCAAGTCAATATCTCAAAGGATCTTCATGAAAGAAAATCAAAGGCTAGTATTTGATCATACAACTTTATTTGATGGTGTGAGTGAAAATCAAGAAGTCAATATTTGACAACAAGGATCTATAGGACCAATAAGAATAAAGACAACTAGGAGCATTTTGATTAGTTTGAGTCAGTTTTCAATGGGAAAGTCAAACCAAAGGGGCCATTTTTAACCAAAGAAAATATGTCTTATAGATATCATCCCATTGTCATTAAATCTTGATCAAATGCCAAAGAGCAGACATAGCCATGCATTTAGGTATCAAGGACATAAAAGGACCAACATCAATGCTTAATATGGACTTCTGGTTTAAATTTTATAGCTTATAGGGCTGATTTTACCACTATGTTTTCATTTTAAAAAGGGATCCATGCATATGGTGAGATCTTGGTTCCTGAAAAGATATAATCGATCTATGTGGACCTAATATGATCAAGAAAGGGGCTATGTACTGTATATCTCTACATTAATATGATAACTATAGGAAAACCAATAATCTTATATTGGTTTTTCATCTATAGAATAGACCTATGATCCAAACATGGAAATGGAGTAGATATGTGATTAATGTAAAGGGTCTCATCTATCCACGTGGCTCTATCATCGATAACATAGGTACTAGCCACTATTCATGGCATGACACTGTTAGTTTTAAGATTCAAGGATTCGATCCTCATGAACAAGTCAAGTGGGCTTGGGGTCCCAAGGTGGTGAACTGGTGGTTAGAAAAGTAGTTGGAGCATTGATTTCACTCAAATAGACCTTGTCATCATGATAAGTAATACCTTGTCTTCTAGTGGGATCTTTCAAAAAATGAGAGGAACTCATAGGTTATTAGAGTAAGAAAAGGATATTTGGTTGGAGGTAGACACATATTTAGAAAGTAATCAATGAGCTACCATCACATGACTAGGATATTTTCTCCACTCTCCTACGCATTATTCTCATCTCTCTTTCTCCATTTTTGGTATATATAGAGGCTTTTGATCCTAAAAAGTGATCCCTCTATTCCCTCTCTTGGGCATGATTAGACTCTGCCAAGATTGGGATTGTAACCTCTTGAGATGAATACAAGACTATTTATAATATTTCATTATTTTGGTATAGTGTTTACATGTTAGTTTGATTTTCATATGTGGTATAAATCTCTCCCTTGTCAAGTCTTGATCTCACCTAGTTACTAGTTGATCTTGTTATGCAAGTCATGTTTAGTGTTCTATATCTTTTGATTAAAACTCGAATATGGATGCTTTAACTAGTTAGTGTCTTTCATTAGACCTCTACATCACTTCCCTCAACTTTTGATCATTTGGTCAACCTCTACATGAAATACTGATGCATGATAGATACTTGAAGTCCTAGATCTAGTCTTTTGCTTGTCTCATTAGTGTATAATAATATATCAAATGGAGTGGATAAACCATATTTTAGGTGCATCACCATTTTTATCTTAGGTTTATTTTTCATGTTCTCTCTCTCTCTCTCTCTCTCTCTCTCTCTCTCTCTCTCTCTCTCCCCCTTTTCCCTAGTCGTTAATAGGTTTTAGTAGTGGAAATGAGCTAAAATTATGCATAAGAGGAGCTAGCCTCATTAAAAACCCTAGAGGTCTGACCCCATTATAGGATACCCATAGCCTGGGGTGAGTCTCAAGTTGAGTTAGATGTAGAAGTAGGACCTAAACACTTATTCCATATAAGGTTCAACCAAGACCTCCAATAATACCTTCAACTAACTCAACTGAGACATTACCAATTAAATAGAGCAACTTCTTAACTTGCTCTTTCTTCATTTTCTTGTTTTCTTGCTCACTTACTTATAGCCCTCCATTCATGAGTCTTTGTTCTTCATCTCTTAGTATATTACTTAGATTGGTTATTATGATAAGGCTTCCCTCTCTTTTCTCTCTCAATGCTAACATACTCTTACTCCTTACTTGAATCACCTTTAGAATGATCTTGTCCTCATCCAAACATTTAGTAGTCATTTTCTTTGTGAGAAATATGGTTGTCCTCCTTTTTTATTTGATCTATCATGAGATATTTTGCATCATTGCTTATTTTATCCATGTGAGCATGGAGTGACTCCCTCTCTTTCATCTTCATACTTGCACCATCATGCTTAGTATATATTAAATTATGTTCATGAGACTTGATAGTCTCTTCAAGGATCTCATGGTCTTTTTCATTCTCTCTTTCTCTTGTATTTTTCTTCCAAGCCTCTCTAGGCATCCATTTCATCTTATCAAGTTCCTTATTATATCATCTTAACCTATACTCTTTACTTTCATAATTATCTACCCATTCTTTTTCATTGATCAACTCACATGGTTCTATGCTTATCTTGTTCATAATTTTAGGCTTAACTTGGCTTGCAACTTGGTTTGATTCACCTTGTACCAATATTTGTCCATCTTTTCTAGCAACTCATTATTTGTTTCTAATTTTGTAACCTTATGTGACCTATAATTTTATCTTCTTTCTTGTGCTTGTATTGATGCCTTTTGATCTTATTTATCTCAAACTTGACTCCATCTTCTTGATTTAATTCCATGAAAAGGGATTTCATTTATTTGATTTCAATATATTCAACACCTACTATATCATTTTATTGATTCAAAATATTTATTAGCTCCAAATCAGATGTTAGGATGGATTCCTCATCTCTTATGAGGTCTAAGAAATTTTCGTCTTGCATAATCTGATGCCAAATCCTTTCTTCTTCATCTATATACTCTATCATCTACTATTTTCTAGCTTCACCTTCTTCTGCATCTTGTACAATAACTTATTTTTGGTTTTCATCCTTAATGACTGTCCAATTAGACTCCTTCTTCTACTCTATATCAAACTCTTAAATCAATTTATGAGGTGCTTCAAATTCATTCTTCATTTTCATGAACCTATCCAATAATTCAATGTTTAATTATACATAACATCTTCACCAATTGATATGTTAGTATATTCATCATCAAAAATAGTATTGAAAACAAAAACTTGATATCATTTAGCCTCTCCAAATTTTTCATTATTAAATTTTATTTATTTAATGTCTTCAATGAGGCATCCTTATTCTTGAATATATCCTTATCAAAGCATCTCTCCTCTTTTAAGGTATCAAATCACTATGTCTCCATACATTTCTCCTCAATCAACTTCTTCTTCAACATAAGCATGTTGTTCATGTTTGCTCTCTTTCATTCTTTCAAGTTTTGTGTCTTCAAAATGGACTTCTTATTTATTCAATTTTGTACTTGCATACACACATGACAATAAATCATGAAATTAAAAATATTGAGACTTGTTTGCCTCCATATTTTCCTTCTTAGGTTACTTTGCTAATGTCTTTAGTTATTTCCTCTTATCATCATCCTTGACTATCTCATTCTCTTGAAGGTGTTACCCACCTTCATATTTTCTACCAAACTTTTCACCTCTCATGAACTTCTTCATTTCCTCCTTGAGATGCCTACATATAAACCTATTTTATGTTTCATTGTCTCTCATGACAATATTTCTTCTTTTCTCCATGTGTAGCCTTATAGGCCACTTAACTCTCTTTTTCTTCATTACCCAACCATACCATTTACTTTCCTCTTCTTGCATGAGTTTCACCAAGAGAATTATTCTCTCTATCCTTTGATTTATATAACTCATCTCCTTTTCAACAACCAACCTTTTTATATTTGGGTCTTCCTTCCTCTTTATCTCATTGTGGTACTCTAACTCTACTAATCCCTTCCTCACTTTTGATTTCTCTATCTTCATCTTCTCTCAAGAAAATATTTTTCACTTTTTTATAGAAAATATCTTTCACCTTGCATTGGTGTCTCACCCTAGGTTATATCCTCTACCTAGTCTATTGACACTCCTGTCTAAGTCTTTTCCACATTGAAACTACTTCTCTTATTGTAGTCTTTCTCCTTTATTCTTAAGGTTGCTCTTATACCACAAACTCTTTAAATCTCTCTTTTCCTCTTTCTACAATCACTCTCAAACTTTATTTCATATTTCTAATGACTTGAGTTTTTATGAGCTCCTTCAAATCCACTTATATTCTCAAATTATTTCATGGTATCTATACCTGCATTCCAACTTATTCTCATATGTAACTTAACTTCATGCAACCTCAAATAACAACCTTTAATACCTAAAATCATAAACTATTCCAAGAGATTACCTACTTTGATACCACTTGATGTAGGAGGATATGATACCATTGATGTAAAGGGATGCCTAAACCTACCTCATTCATTTAACTAACTCTAATTTCTACCTTTAATCACTTCTCTGATCTTTGATTTTCTTGTCTTTAATAGTTACTTTGATTGTCTCGTATTACCCTTGATCATTTTTTCCTTTTGTCTAGACACCTAAGCCTCTTTGAATGCATATTTATCTTCTCTCTCTTGAATCCATATCACCAATTCATCATCCTCTACACTTTCTCCTCTTAGAACAAATACCATCCTCTCATGCATGGTTTTCAATACCTGACTCTCCATTCTTACTTTAAACTTACTCATTCTCATGTAGATTCATAGGCCTAAAATCTTAATGAATGATTCCATTGTTATTATCTCCAATCTATGGATTATTTGGTCATCTATCTAGGTATTTTTAACTCTCCTTAATCATCCAACCAAATAAATGAATCTCTAAGATTGAACTCTCAACCAATCCCCTCTTTCCTCTTTTAAGCCTAGTCTATTGTAGCCCTATTTTGGCATAAATCCAGTAGGTTTATAATATATAAAAAGTTAAAAAAAATAAGACCTATTTTATATACCTAGTATCCCATTTTTACTTCACACAAAATTTAAAGTCACAATTCTTAAGGTAAGTCCTTATTCTCTCATACTCTTCTTGTCAATTAGGTCTCTTTAGGCCTAGTTCAAGCACACAGTCCTAGTGATCGTACTGTATGACACTATACCAACCCAAAAATACCAAAATTTATTAGATCACATAAAAATACATTATATTCAATTTTTTTTTCTAAATTTGAAGTGTGGAATCAAAATTTATTCAACTTTCTAATTCAAAACCCTAGTCTTGCTTTTGACAGGCCTATGCAAGGCCGATAACCCACAAAAGGGGATATAATGAGTTCAAAGCCACTTAAATCACTTATAAGACATATATAAGGTATAAAAAAACTTTTTTAAATTTCTCCAATAGCTAATATTTCATGAACAATCCTCATAAGGCTATAACAAGCAATTATACATAATTTTGAGTGTTTTTCTTGACTATGTTAGATGAATGAAGACTTAAGATCATATTTTATCACTTGGAAGAGTCTCAAATATTTATTTTAACTATTAAATATACTTCAATCTTGAATATAACCTATACAAACTTAAGAAAATCTTAACAATCTTCTTAACACCTTGTTAGTCCCATTCTTTGGACTATGTAAACATAGGATTGCTCTCAAATGGGACTATGTTGTAGATTATCACCTTGTTATCTGAGAAATGATCATAATTGATCAATATAAACATGCATAAAATCAAAAAAATATCACTTAAATTCATATGAGTCATTGATATTCAATAATGGCTCTTCAAAAACATCTCTTTGTTTAATTCTTTCAAACATATACATAGTCCATGCATATAATTTTTTAAGGCAGGAAGTATACTTTCAAATATTGATATGATCTCCTATTTTTTTAGACTCTCCACCTATATTATTAAAATTTATCATTATATACCCACCTTATACAAATTTATCCTTTCCTACATGAATTTATTCACCTTTCATAACATTAAACATGCAAAATAACTCCTTTTAACTACTCCACATAGGGTGGTAGTTACAAATCAATGTTCTTTGCCTTATATTTCTTGTTCATTTCTTAAACATTGAAAACACCTTATACCCACACACATAGGACATCATAGGAACCTTCACTATCATTCATGAATGTTTGGATTACACACAAAACCTCAAAACACCACCCAAAGCCTAATTAAAAATTACAAATTCTCATTTCTAGTAGGAAACTCTAAAAGGACTAGAAACACACACTTTCAATACTCTCAATGAGTCCAACACAACCTAAGGGACCCTAAAATACCTATCATACTCACACAAGACCAAAAATGGTCATCATGAAAATCTTAAACACATTAATACCTTATGTAACCTTGTGATGCTCTACATCAATAATGTCTACACCCCAGTTCTCACAAACCTATCTTTCAACTACTCCAATATCTAGTTATTTTCCAAAAAAATTTCCATTAAGATAAAGTTACTTATTTTTCAAAATATTTTCCAGAAAACTCTTAATATCAAAGGAAACTAATTTCATCACTCAATATGAATCTTGTTATGGGCAATAATATCCATCTATTTAGTTTGAAATAAACTCTTCAATAGTAAAGAGAGGGGATTATAGCTTGTCCTAATCTTGAACCTTGGTCTTGATGTCACTAGAGCTCCTCGGCTTGTTAAGAGGTCTTCTATGCCTTTTGACCTGACATACCTTCAAACTTCCCTCTAACCAATCCCCTATCTCCTAAAAATTATGCACCTCCAAAATATCAAGGTGAATTACCCATTTCCCTATTGCCTTTGAGCACAAGTATGAGACACATGTAGAATGCCCACACCCCCTCTACTACCCTTTGGAATGTGTCATATTTTATGGTATATTATAATATATATAATAATTATTAATATATATAATTATATTAATATTATTACATTATAAATATTTACTACATATTATTTGAAATACCATGTCACATCCCTTCAACTTCTCCACCCAGTTCACCTGGAGAAATTTTTGTATGACATTGCAGTTTCTTTAGGGAATCTGAGTATTATGTCTTTGTATGTTCTTAACCCTAATGTAATTTCTATGTGTCTATATATTTTCACCATCAATGAATGAAAACTATAAGATCAAGACCTTGATGTATCACTTTGTATCAATAGTTGTACAACATTAATTCAAGTTGCACAACAAATTTGGAGCCTTATCACAATCAAATTAGATCTGATGACATCCCCATCCACCATTGACAATAAAAAATGACAATCAAATATGTCATCACCCTTCAAGTTTTAAACCCCTTTGCAGTGGGTGCAGGTCATGTAATTCCAACCCTTGTAACAATGATGTGACAATATTTCCAGTTGTAATTGTTATTTTACAATTAAAAAATGCATATAAAAAACAAAGTGAATGTTGAATCTTAGCATAATTTTATGCAACTATTGCTTATCACCAATTCATCAGCTTCAATTAAAATTTGCATTCATTATTTACTAGTAGAAATTATCTCAATAATAATACTATTGTTATTGTTATCAATAAAACTATTTCAATTATTACCAACAATGAGCAATAATTAACATTAAAACTTGAAAAGTAAATGTGTTTTGTAATTTTTTTTTACCTATTTGAAATATAAAAATTATTTTTAAAAGTGGCTTCATTCACTATTTTTTATTACCAATACTATATAAGCCATTACTCTTAATAATATAAAAATAAAAAATTATAGTCAAATTTAGTGCTTACCATTAAATATAAAAGTAATAAACAACTTATTTAAAACTACACATAAGGTAATTAAACATTGTCACAAAATAGACGTCGTCATAGAGTACACAAAAAACACCATTTAAACTTCATCAAAGCACCGATTACATTTTCAAAAAAAAATGAATATTTAGTAATAATAGTAGGTATTGATGCCACGACATGGCTCTTGTTAGTCTAGGCATTATGTATCTTTATATTTAGACTTTAGTATAAAATGTGTATATTAAAAGAATAGAGTTCCATATTTGAAGTTTTTTTATGAAGAGAATGTGTCTTAAATTTTTTAAAATTATTTTACTTTTTCTACACAAATATGAGGGGGTGGAAAATAATAATAAATATTAAAATTTAAATATTGAAATAAAATACTTCATTTTTCCCTTAGTATAATAGGTTTGTCGTAACATTAAGGAGATACACACATGGAATTTGAGTTAGGAACTATGTAGAAATATTTTTGGAGGGGGAGTAATCAAATTTATAGATTTAGTTGTTCACTTGTTATCTCAATCACTATGATATAATTGATGAGAGTGCAGTTTAGTAGTAAAAAACATGGGTGTGGTTAGTTTTGTGTAAATGTGAGAATTATAAGGTGCTTAAAGGCCTTATCAAGATTTCCTAATAAGGAGCATGATACAAGTAACAAGTGTGTCAAAAATATGTCTCAAAAAATGTCTCCAAAAGATCAAGGCATAAAAAATAAGATTACCAAAATGATGCCCCTTGAACCCCTAAGAAGTGCAAGGGATGGAAATAAATGTGGCAAATACACACCAATTATAAAATTTCCTCAAACAAATATGATAAAAAATACACGTGTGTCATAAAATTTATACCTCAAGATGAAAAATATAGTTGTGACAAGAATAGTGTAATAATAGATAACCCCTAAATCTATTTATGTTGATGCAATGTTAAAATAACTTTCCATTATACATATTTATTGAAAATACAAAACAAAAAAAAATTATTTACCATACAATATAAATATATATTCTGAAAAGTTTGGATTTTTTCCCAAAAAAACACATTGTTTCAAATAACACTTAACTAAAAATGAAGCTCTGATTAAAGAGAAATAAAATTTTGAAGATTTGTACCAATTATGTTGACCACCATCACCTAGAAATTGTCTCAATGGTTGTGATATCTTGTTCCATATAACCCACCCTATAGTCTTCAATAGTGGTTGATTTGAGTTTTAAAAAGTACACGCCCCTAGGATGTTGCTTAGTAAGAAAAGCAAATGGGCATTAAAAAAGGCCAAAAGATCCTTCTTTCTCAACTAAAAGGCCTAAACACCCTTGAAAATATGTTCAAAATTGTAATAAAAGCTTGTTGTAACATTTAAAAATGGGTTTATTTTATATAATAAAAAATAATGTTGGAGGCTTAACCATTTCAGGGAGGTCACCTAGGGTAGTAAGGAACAAATAAGTTAGGAATAAACCTCAATATATTGAGTCACTCAAATTATTGGATCCTAGGCTTAGGGGTTGTTAGCCAAAATTTATCCATCATGAATGGGTGTCATTCAAAATTTTGATGTACCTAATATCAACTTTATTAATAGCCATTATGAAGGTACTACATTGGTCATAATGATATAAGTTGATAGGTAGTGTGTCCTCCTTGGTAGCTTACAAGGTCCTTTAGGATGGTCTAGTGAGTAGCACGATTAAGTCACCCTATCTTATCATCAAATGGTCATTCATTATAGTCTTCCTTATGTCTTTAGCATTATTTAAGGTAAGTTTGAAAAAGTTAAGGTTAAGTGTGAAATCAAGTCAATGAGGAATCATGATCAAGAAGGCAAGGTGGTGACCCTTCTAAGAACAACCATGATCTAAATCTAACCAAATTGACCGAGGAGTAGAAGTAGTAAGCTGATCACATTGTATTTTCAATAAATTTAGAGAGATTAAAGTAGTTTTGATAAGATTGAGGTCTTTAATTTACTTTAGTCTCATTGTATACTTCAATGTTGAGATGATACTTACTAGGAAAGAGCAAATGTAAAAGTTATATCATGGAACATGTTTTTTTTAAAGTAATCTAACACCTTTGTAATGATATCATGTTGTACTTATCCATACATATCCTACAAATGTCTTAAGCAATTGTTTCCCAACATTAGAATCTATTTTTAACTTCCCATTCATCATTTGATAACATCCAAATAAATTTTTTTCAAAGATTTTTAGGCAAAGAGAGGTGGGAAACATTTTTAATTACTCTTACATCTATGTAAAAGTCATGGGAAGTTAAATAGTCGCTTGGTTCACCATCTCTAATAGTTTCAAAGGGTAGAACATGTAGATTCTTAAAGAAAGCAATATTTTGGAGGTATCTTGTGGAGAGTTTCAATTTATGGGAACATAAAAACTCTTAACAGGTTTCCCATAGTCTTCTTATATCCAAATCCATGCTAAAATAAGAGTTATAGAGCTAAAAAATGCAAAAAACTGCTTCATTTTTCCATCAAGCTTTTAGAAGCCTCAAAAGGCCAACTATTTTGTGTATGGTACTATGAGGAAAGAAAAATATAGATCCCAAGATTTGGGAAAATGAGGGGAACTTAATTCCATTCCATTCCACTTCATGGAATTTTTTGTTTGGTTAGGCTCCTTAAATTTATGAGCAATCATTAAGAAGTTAAGGGTGTAGAAAGGTGACTCAAAACCCCACCAGTGTCAATTTTATCCAAATGTAGAGTTATGAAGATTAAGGAATGCACGAATATGATTGTGGAAAGTATTTTTAGCACTATTTGACCCTTGTAATATCATATTTTTTGAAGTTTATTCATGTTCATGTTTGGAGTAATGCCAAATAGTCTTGAGTTGGTAGTTTAAGCATGACAATCAAGTTTAAAGGAGCTATGAAGTGTCTTGGTATATGTAATGACTGAAATGGGGTGGTTTTTATTTGGTTAAAATTCATAAAGATCCCTCATACCTTTTTATATATAATTGAATTGATGGACTTCAAGGAAAGTAGATAACCATGCGTACATAGTTGAACTGTTGGAACTAGTAGCCATGGTAGAGAAACCTTGTCAAATAGGGGAGTGTTTTTATTATATAATATCCTTTAAGGATAATTAACATCTAAAATATCATTCTAAAGAGGTATTCCAAGTGAAAATCCATTGGAGTCAAATATTCTAGTCTTTTCCTTCAAGCCTAGTCCAAAGAGAAGATTGTGAACCTATAGGTTTGTAGACTTACAGGTCAAGATTGACACTAAATGGTATCAATGGAAAGTGTATATGTTATAAATAAATCATGATATAATTTCATCCTTACATTTTACAAAATATCAAAAAGTTAGAATCCCAAACTACTCAATCCAATAGTGAGAGAAGGAGGTCCAAGTGAATTCAAAGCAATATAACATATACAACAAGCATAATTATGATTATACAAGAAAATGACACTCATAATAATTTGGTGGACTTCAAAATTACCCTTTCAAGGCCCTACATGAGTTATAAAAGCATAAAAAACCCTAAGGTTATAATGATGCTTGGGAAAGGTTAGAACCATGATTGCTGCAGGTTCAATGTAGAATAGAGAATGAATCACTCCAAAGAAGGCAATTTTAGTCACTTATATGGGAATTAGGGGTCCATATTTAGGTGTAAATGCATTTAGGGGTGTCCCTTCACCTTTCTCAGATCAATCTCATGCTTAAAAAGCTTGCATAGGTCTAAAAAGGTAGTAAATGGATCAAAACTTTCTGTATGTAAAGGGAATTACAATTGATCTATAAATCAATCCTAAATCAAAGAAGATAAATCCTACTTACAATTCTGATTGTTGATACAATTGATATTTAGGGTCATGCCCAAGATAGATCTAATAGACCTAGATAAGGGATATCTTACCATAATAATATCACTAGGGAGGGTTCCAAATCCTCTAATCAAGCAAAACTATGCAATAACCCTAATTAAGTCCTATGTTTTCATATTCACTAAACTAATAAAAAGTAAAGTATAATCTAGTACTAATAAAAGATTATGGAACAAATTGGGGGTAATAAACATTAAAAGTAAACATGCATAAGAGAATCCTATTTATTCTATGTATAGGTAAGACCCTAATTCATGGAGAGAGTAATATATTCAAAAACCATTATGATACTTTTATCTACTAAAGAGATGAGTAAAGTTAGAGATAATTACCTTGAAGATGAACCTATCGAGACTAAATCTCTCCCTTAGGCAAAGGTTATTTATAAGAGGTTTTTATGGTTTTTAAGGATCACTAGAAAAGGCAAAAGCATCCAAGGATTTTACACAAGACAATATTCTTATCCAAATAGAAACCCTAAGCTAAGACTCCTCAAGTAGAATGGTGGAAGAGAAGATTATAAATAAGTGAAAATGAATAATTAACTCTTGATATCTCTCTAAGAATTGATGAAGTGAATGTGTTTATATAGATGAATCTAACCTTAGTCCTTTCCAAAAGTTTAGATGATAGGGTTGGCCCAATTGACTCTATATAATTATTGACAAAAAATAAATTAGGTATTAGTCTGTGTTGGCTAAGGGATGACTTAGTCCCTAAATGAGTTTTTTTAATTAGAGTATAGGGTTGATAGGTTCGACAATGTATCATAAACCATTAAAAAGAATTTTAGGCTAGAGAAGGGCTAATGATGGAAGAAAATGACTAGAGGAGGGTGTAAAAGAGGAGGCAAAGCTTAGGGGAATGATTTTAGGAGATGGTTGTATAGATAACAAGTGGTAGTAAATGGGAAAATAATCTTGTGAAGCACTAATGGTCTACCCACCCCTTTCCTAGTGCACCACTTAAGGCATGCACTCTGAGAGATTGAGACTTAATGGGTTTGTGTAAGAGGGAAAACATCAATAATTAATAAAGTTTTAAAATATTATGTGTATACATATATATTTTTATAAGCTCATCACATGTCACTTAGGTGTAATAGGGGATGGTGCTTTGAGAAAAGAACATAGCAACACACAATGTAGAGGCTTAAAAAAGTTACAATATTTTAAAGCATAAAATAACTAAAATTAAATGACTAAAATGAAAATAACTGAAAATAAAAGTAATGTATGCACACCTTGAATTACCTTTATCACTGGATGGTTGTCTACTATGTTTTTAGTTTTGATCGTGGAGGGAGCAAAGATTGATTTTGATAAACCCAAAGATCCAAAACTAATGAAAAAAAACAAATGCAGGAAAGCCAAGATAACTGATACTATGAGGATGAGACATACTTGGAAATTTGGCAAAATGAGGTGACAAGTGGTATGTTAGACCAAATGACCAAGTCAAAAAGTTTAGAGTAAATTAGGTAGTTGAAAATCCAAGGCTACTAAAGACTAAAAAACTCAAACAAGTATACCTTAAGTAAGAAAGGCAAACTCACCAAATCAAACCAAGGATACATGTCAAAAATGGAAATCAAACATCAATGTGAAAGCAATAACAATAATTACTTAAATAAAGATGGGAAAACAAAAGGTAAAAAAACATTGATGAGTGAGAATTAACAATATTTACTTAGTCATTAAAGGAAAAAGTGTATATAAGGGAAAACAACACTGGTGAGTGAGAAGTAACAAGCCAACCTCACTCAATAATGGAGAAATTACATGAAAGCATAAACGGACTTATGTGTTTGAAAAAAGGGGTAGTAAAATAGAAATAAATGGTAAAAAGAAAGCAAAGTGAGGATGGGATGTAAAGCAATGGTGTAAAGAAATAAATCTATATTTTCTCAAGCATATTATTTTGTTCTAAGGATAGACAAAACTAAAATAAAGTAATGCTAACATGTTTCTAAGATGTGAAGAAGAGGGAAGTATAAAAGAGGGAAAATAGATTTAGAATCACATGTGCCTATCAAAGGGAGAAATGAAATGGGTGGAGGAAAGAATTAGGGAAAACCAAGGTAGAAGAACTCTTTATTGAATTTAAAACTCTTAAATTGGTTTGTAAAAACAATAAGACTATTGACATTAAGGAATTTGAAGAACTTCTCCTAGACACACAAATATTAGGCCAAAAAATGAAGTATGTGGATCATCCCATGAAGGCTATATGCATGAAAATTAAAATGGACCTACCTTCCCACAACATTTTCCCCATTCTTTAGGACCCCTTATAGAGTTGTTGGTCTATTGTAAATATTGGGTACTTACATGAGAAAGTAGGTAGCACCATAGAGTTTGGTGGATTCTCCTATTCAATTCTACTGGCTTACCATACCCTAATGGACATCAACTCTATCATGAGGCTAAATGTGGAGTTTGATCTTTGATTGGAGATAGTAGATGTGCTATTAATCATGTATTTTGGCATGATTTTGACTTTTTGACTATGTATGTTGCCTTTTGTTTCAAATGGTTGGGTTTTAAACTTTATTGATGGCTTTTTATATTCCTCATCCATATGGATTTGGTAAAAAAAAACATGGGTGATAAATATGATTATTATTTGAATACTTTGGACTTGGTTGATAAGAAAGAGAACTTAGAGAGCATGGTGTCTAATAGTCATGTTAATTTAGGTAAAATAAAAATTCTCTCTTGACTTTGACCTTGTTTTATCTAAAGTGGAGTGAAAGGAAAGGAAATCAAGAGGATTGAAACATGAAATAATTTGAATTACTTCAAATCATAAAAAATATGATGAAGGGTGAAAAATGGATACAATGATAGTAAAGTGTGATTCTTTATCATATGAATGAGGGAAGTGTAGGAAAACATGATATCACAGTTTGTTATGCAAATTTTATCTTCAAAAGAATGAAAAGCTAAAACTAAGAATAAGGATAACAAAACCATAACCATTTATAGACACATTATAGAAAAGTAATACTAAATCAAATATGGTGATTTTATGAGGAAGGCCAAGTCCTATCCATGGTCTTATATTTCAACTTATAAAAGAGAACCCCATGAGGGTGAAAAAAGAATGTGAAAAGTAAATGAGATAAATATGTTATTTGTGAGGAAGGCTAGGTCCTATCCATGGTCTTACACTATAAATCATAAAATAAAAACCCAAGGGGTGCTAATAAGTATTGTGAATCGAGGAAACAAAGAGAAAAAAAATGGAAATCATGAGGAAGACTGGGTCCTATCTATAGTTTTACAATGAATCTCATGAGAAAAGAGAAATCAAAGGACTAAAAGGAAATGACTAAGGTTTATGGAAAGAAAGATTGATATAGAGGGTTATACCCCTGTAAGTATCCTACAAAAAGTGTTAAAAGGAATTCATATATAAATTATTATAATAGGGGAGGGATTTAGGCAACATACTTCTTTAAAAATTGCACATTGGTAGGCTCTTTAAAAATATATTCTTCATTAGTTTGAAGGCGATAGGTGTTTGGACCAAGGATGTCTTTGACTAAATAAGGGCCCCACCCTTTTTGGGTGTATTTACCTTCTTTATCATGAGTATAATATAGCTTAAATTTAGTATCACCAATATTAAAAGAGATGACTTTAACTCTTTTTTTATGCTATTTGACAATGTGGGCCTTGTATCAATGATTGTGTTGTAGGGTGGAAAGATGGTGTTCATTAAGAAGATCAAGATCATGAAGGCAAGATTCACATAATTATTTATCAGGTATGATACCATGAAGAGATATACAAATAGAGGGAATCTTAAATTCTAATGGGAGGATTAATTCATAACTATAGACTAGCAAAAATGGTGTTGCCCTAGTAGTGCGTATGCTAGTATGGTAGGCCCAAAGAGCGAGATATAGATGAAAATGATAATCTATATGGGTTTAATGAATTATATTTTGGATAATTTTACTAATAATTTTGTTGGTGGCCTTGGCTTGACCATTGCATTCAGGATGGTAGGGCATGGAATTTTTGTGATTGATTTTAAATTTAGCACAGAGCTATTTAATGTCTTTATTTTTAAAATTACCATCATTATTTAAAATGAGATTATGAGGAATCCAAAATTAGAAAATGATTTGATGTTGAATTTGAAAATGGTGGTACTAGTGACATTGACAAGGGGCATATCCTCAACCCATTTGGTAAAATACTTGGTGACTGTGATAAGAAAGACATGCCCATCCTGAGATCTAGGTAATTTTCCTCTGAGATCTAATCCCCACATTGAGAATGGCCAAGAAGAATCCACAATTTGAAGCTAAATTTGAGGTGAATGGATTAAATCATTATGAGGTTAACAAGGATTACATTTTTCATGGAATTCAATGGCATCCTTTTCAAGACTAGACCAAAAGTATCCCATACATAAACATTTGTAGGATGTAGCATGTCTGTTATATTGGCCACCATAAATTCTCCCATGTGATTATTCAAGAAGATGAAGAAATTATTATTTCATAACATAATAGAGTAAGGTAACTTTATCATTATGATAATAAAGGATGTTATATTGAAAGACATACTTGAAAGCTTATTTGTGAATGCGAGTGTTTTTGTGGGAATCAATGTTTGGAGGATAGGTTTGGTGTTCAAGAAATTGAATCATGTCTTTGTATCATGGGCTTAGTCAAATGATGAAGGCATCAATGTGGTAGATAAGTGAATCTTGTGGTTTAATTAAATATGGGGAATTTATTATTTGGATAAGGAAAGTAGAATTGGTAAAAACTTGGTGTGGATGAAAAATAGATTTTAAAGAAGTGTAAACATAGGATTGCAATACAAGGAGATTAGTATCATGTTAGTGAATAAAATAAATCAATTCAAAAACACACTAAACTAAAAACCTAATCCTATCTTAAAGGGGGATCTGAGTCAATAAAACATGAATGGAAAACACTACTAAAATGCAAAAAAACCCTTATTTTACCTTCCTTGGATGCTCTAAAGTGATTGTTGTAGTGGCTTGATCGATTTGTGCTCATGAAGTTTGCATCAATAGAAGCTTGGTTACCTCCATCTTTCCTTGGCACCTTGTGTGGCTTTGGATTGGATTTGGATCAATATTTTGGAATTATAACACTAATATGAAATGATTTTTGACTGCATTTGGGAATTATAAGTTTGGCATATAAGAGCTTTGAATTATGGCTTTGAGGCTTGCTATTTATAGACTTTTGGTATGGTTTGAGGATCAACCATGACCATCTATCTCAAGATTGAGATGTGTGGCCATGGATAAATCCAAAAATTAAATTCATTCTACAAGTATCCCCATTAATATTTGGGATAGAGGGGAATTAAATAGGCATGAAAGGGATTTTACGAGGCATGGGAGGCTTGAGTCCTGATATTTGTGGCATTTATGGCTTAGGGATGTCTTCCCAAGAAATGAGGTCACTTGATGATGTATATATTCAATATTCATTTCCAAAAATAAATTATTCAACAAGTTTCATGGAATTCTGAATTAGGCTCTAATTTGGTTTAATTATCTCTTGAGCATGATTAAGCGCTTTGTGCACTGCATTGTTATTGGCTTAAAATTTAACTGTATTAGAATTAGGATGTGATGTCAGATGCATTAGACCCATTATCCCCTTTAGGATGATGTCAACACCAAATAACAAAGGCACATTTCTTGTGTAAGAGATTTGATAGAAAAGAGTAATCCAGGGCACCTAGGTGCAAAATTAGTATTTTGAATTAAAATGATCTAATCAAATTTAGCTGGCCCATAAAATGCATTACCCCAATTAATGATACTCTAGATAAAATCAGCACTTGAATATATCAATTTAAAATATTTTAATGTGTTTTAGTGTTTTAAGGCCAAATTATGTACTTTGGTGGAAATTGGTCGAAAGTTTGGTTGGAGGTTATCAGTGGCTAGATTTAGGTGTCTACAATTTGCCCCTATTTGGGAAAGCATTGCAAGATATAGGCACAATAATGTCTTCTCAAATAATGAAAAGGTCCTATATGCCTACAACTACAATAACAATAAACTAAATGTATGATGCCCCCTCAAAGGAATGGTTGACACAAGGAAAGGTCAGTAAGTGGTCCCTCAAAAGAAAGAATGGAGATGAGGGGACCAAAGAAAATAAAAATGATGGGATGAGAACATAATGATATTGAAAAAGTAGTCAAAATCATTAAGAATGAAATTGGGATGGTGTACAATAGTTTTATTAAAGGTGGTTATAAGCATTGTACCCTGATAGTGGCAATGTGGTATGATAACACAATTATTTGCCCAAAGGTGATTATAATCATTGAGAAGATGGAGCTACCCTAGTTAGGATAGACAAATAGGATAACAACATGCCCCTGTATGGGCAAAAAAAGAAAAAGGGTGACAACATAATGATTTGGCCAAATATGGTTATAATCATTAAAAAATGTAGGTGGGATGGTATGCAATGGTTTGCCCAAAGGCAGATATAAGCATTAGACCCTAATTATGGAAGACATGACTGATTTGGTTGATGATGATAATCTGATACAAAAGATAAAAATGAATTGGGATAACTTGCTAGTAAGGAAATGGTCATCTAAACTAATAAAGGTTAAAATTAGTTCATTGTTTAATTACTCTATTTAGGATATGATTGGGATTGAATCAAGATGCTAGTGTCAAAGAGATGTCGATGCTACCATTGCTAAATAGACTTCCTCAAGCTAAGGTTTGTTGTAACACGTGTTGGTAGGTATCATGGTATAACATCATGAGGACTTGGATGAAATATGCATAAGGATTGACTCCCATAATCCAATACTCAATAAAAAATAATGCAACAATGATAGAAACCATGATTACAATGTAAACACATGAATATGTATGGATTCAGGTGTGAGTGTGAGAAAGTAATCACCTAATGAATGCACATAGATTGAATCAAGGCATTAGTACAGAAAGCAAACAAACAAAATAATCAAAAAAAAAGAAGAAGAAAGAAGTAATTTAATTTAAGCCACATGAACATTACCCCTAAAAAATAGGTGAAAACTTAACAAACTAACAGAATGGGGGAATAAAAGAAAAGGAAGGGGGTGATAGAGCTACTTCCATTTGCACTAGATAAGTGGACGCTACCTACATAGTTTTATGGATGTAATATCCAACAAAAAATTTAGGCCAAATTAAGTTCTCATAGGAAATGGGAAAAAATAATATCAGATGAAATCAAACAAAATGGATGCAATAAAAAAATAGGAATGGTCTTGAAAAATGGAAAGTGCATGAGAGAAAAGGCCAAAAAAGATGGGGAGACTAAGTGACAAGTGATTTACTTTTAACTTAGTAAGGGTCCCAGAATCCTTAAGGTAGAAAATTGGTCAATGTTTTTGGTTTTTTCTAATAGTTTTATGAATATTTTTAGAACTTTTAGAGTATCTCCACTCAATCGAGAATGAAAAGACACTAAATGGTTAAAACTCACAAAATGGTGAGAGCATGGCTTAGGTTACTCGCAAAATGATGAAAGCATGGCTTAGGTTGCTTGAAAAATGGCAAGAGCATGGCTTAAGTGTGAATCAAACACAACCCACAAAGTCTTGAAATGGCTTGAGTTCACAATAGTTCTACCTTCAGTGAAGGAATATGACCAATGTAACATCCAATTCAAAGAAACAAAAAAAATAGGCACAATTGGTATGAAGGCTTAGTACAACATAGGAAAAGGCAAGGTGGTATGTCAAGGATCAATAAATAAATGTTTCCCCTAGTTTGCTCATAGGTGATTATAACTAGGACACAATGGCATAGATCAATAGTACTAATTTTCCCATAGGTAGTTATAATTAGTAGCAATATTGGGGATAAGAAAGGAATAATAAACAAAGGGTGTAACTGCCAAAACTTATATCATACTACTCCAAAATACTATCTCTATCTAAAATACTCAAAACAACTACTAGAATAGATCAAATTCATTGGTGTTGAGAATGTGCAACTAAAGGTAAAACCAAGGTAAAAAGGGATAGGTAAATAGGATTTAAAACATGCTTGGTTGATAGAATGGAATGGTAACATGGACAAGTAATAGGCTAAGAGGAATGATAAGAATATTATATATATATATATATATATATATATATATATATATATATATATATATATATATATATATATATATATATATAAAATAAAAGTGATAAAGTGGCACAACTAAAATGGTCCTCATAGATAATACACCATAATACTCAAACATAGTATCGCTTTAGGTGAATAATAATCATCAGCTCAAGAAGTTCATCTCCATCTGGTGTAGTGAGCTTGTATGCTCCTGATCCATAATTTTTAGTAATGATGAAAGGCCCTATCTAGTTTCATTTAAATTTACCTTTATGCTTCTTCTCGATCATGGTATTATTTTAGTTTTGTTTAAGAATAAGGTCACCAAGTTTAAATATTCTATACTTGACACACCAATTATAGTGGAATTTGAGTTGGTTTTGATATGTTTGAAGATTGTTGAGCACAACTATACATTTTTATTCAAGTAGGTCTAGCTCTTATAGGTAAACTTCTCAATAGTCGTGATCATCTAGGACATGCTTGAAAGATATGCATAATGAAGTAACTCAACCTCAATGGGAAGGATGGATTCAATACCATAAACAAGTGAGTATGGAGTGGCTCTTATGGGGGTATGGTGATTGGTATGGTATGCCTAAAGGACATGAAATATATGAAGGTGCTAGTCATGATTGACATCATTGATAATCTTTTTAAGAATGTTAATAATTTTTTTGTTGGATGCCTTAGCCTGACCATTACCTTGAGGGTAATATTACATAGAGAAATGTTGTGTGATATTGTATTTAATACATAACTTGTCAAAATCGTTGTTCTTGACTGATCCTCTATTATTAGATACAATGTCAGAGGGGATACCATAGTGACAAATGAGATGGTTGAAGATGAACTTTGAAATTTGCTTTCCAATCACGTAAGTGAAGGGTATAGCTTCAACCCACTTAGTGAAATATTCAATGGTGGTAAGGATATGTTTATGGCCATTATATGAAGTGGGGTTAATATTACTAATGAGGTCAAGGCCCCATGTAGCAAATGGCCATGGTGTCAACATTGGTTTTAGAGTTTTGATGGAGGCATGAATTAGGTTAACATGCTGTTGACAATTATCACACTTATTTACCTATGTAGTTACATTTGCATCCATCATGGGCCAATAATAACTAGTATGAAATATATTTTTGAATAATACTTCCCCATTGGAGTGGGCTCCACATACTCCATGTACTTACCATAACACTAGTGTAGATTCTATTGAAGTTAAATAATGAAGCAGAGTTCCATCAAAACTATGGTGGTAGAGGGTTGATCCAAGTAGGGTATAATGAGTGGTTTGGTGGATGAAGGATTTGGTTTATTTTTAGGAGAGGTAATGTGGTAAAACTTGGTCATGAAGATACTTATAAAGGTCTAGATACTAGATAGATTTAGGACCAATAATATCACAAATCATTGCAATGGTTGAAGGTTCATGAGCTGGTGTGATCAAATCGTCAATGAGGAACTGATACTCTTAGCTTTGTCCATTTTTCAAATAAGTGAGTTGATAGTAGCCATGACATCTATATTTCTATTACTAGCCCTTAGTATATGCTCAAATTGGATATTTATAATTTGCTATTTTAGAGTGTCGACCATAGCTTTGTAAGGAACCAACTTGTCATCTTTAGTTTGGAAATGGTCTATGACCTAATTGATGATTAACTAAAAATGACCATAAACCTTGAGATGAGATATGTTACAATATACTACATATCAAAGTCCTAAAAAAAGTGGTTCATACTCAGCCATGTTGTTGGTATAAATAATATTGATTCTAAAAGACTTAGGAATTAGATCCCCCTGTGGTGTAATAAATAAGAGGCCAGCCCCTGATCCATGTGCAGTAAATGATCCATCAAAATATAAATTCTAATGCTTCTCTTCAATAGGTATGTAAATGGTGTTCATTATGGATTCATTTGGAAAGTGGAATGTGAGTGGCTCTTTGTCTGAAAGGGGTGCTTCAACAAGTTGATCTACATGGATTTGTCCCTTGATTGCCTTCTTATTGACATAATCGATGTCAAACTCACTAAGAAGAATGATCCACTTGGCCATGAAGTCTTTGAAAAATGTTTTAGATAGTAGATACTTGACCAGATCTAATTTTGAAATGACCATGGTCTTATTATTCAACATGTAGTGTCATAATTTCTAAGCTATAAAGACCATGACTAGACAAACTTTTTCAATAGGTGTATAGTTGTGTTCATATGTGACCAATGTATGGATTAATTAGTACATTGCATGTTATTTTACATTGTCATCATATTGAGATAAAATTGCCCCCAAGGCACAATCTGGAGCTAATAGGTACAACAAAAATAATTTTCCTAGCATAGGGGTAACAAAATAGGTGGATTTACTAGGTAATCTTTGAGCTGTTAAAAAGCTATTTGGTAGTGATTATCCTAGAGGAATGCAATTTCCTTATTTAAAATATGTGTAAATAGATGACACTTATTTACTAATTAAGATATGAAGCATCGAGTTGACTAGATCTTACCCTACAAACTATGGAGCTACTTCAAATTGGTTGGCAGTGGCATCTCTGTTATAGCTTGGACTTTGGCTAGATCAACTTCAATGCCTCTACAAGACATGATGAAGACAATTAATTTTATAGATATTACTACAAATACACATGTATTTGGATTCAATCAAATTTTATACTGTCATATTATTTCAAATATTTTACTAGTACTGCTAGATGGTCGGTCCTGGTTTTTAATTTGCCTAATATGTCATCAACGTAGTATTCAATAATATCATGTATCATATCATGGAATATGATGGTAATGATTATTTGATAGATATCTCCAACATTATTAAGACCGAATTACATTACCTAATAATAGAATGCCCCCATGGAGTGGTAAATGTTGTCTTGTGTTGATCTTCTAGTGTTATTCTAATTTGGGTGTATCCTGAAAAGCCATCCATAAGTGAAAGCATCTCATAACCCACCATGGAGTCAATGATCATGTCAATATTAGGTAATATAAAGTCATCCTTAGGGAAATCTTTATTTATGTCTTGAAAATCATTACAAATTATTAGTCCTTTAGGCTTTTTGCTAACAGGTACAACATTAGATATCCATTTTGAGTAATCAATGGATCAAATACATCCTGCTTCTAAGAGTTTTTATAACTCTTTATTTAATAATATAGTAATTTAAAGATATATCTTATGTAACTATTGATTAACTAGTTTGCCATCAATATTTACCACAAGGTGATGAAAAACCAAGGTAGGGTCTAAACCTGGCATGTTGGAATAAACCCATGCAAAGATATCTACAAATTCTTTCAATAGAGTTGTAAAGACTTCATGTTCCTCCTTAGTGAAATATGTGCCTAATTTTATCCATTTCAAGTCTGATAGAGTCCCAATGTTTACCTCCATTATGTTTTTGACTAGAAGGGTCAAGCTATCTTCTAGGATAGTAGGAAAAGACTTGAACTCTTAGACTATATCAAGGTCCATTATTAGGATTGGTTGTTCAAGTTCTCCTAGGCATGATGAATCTGAGTCCCCTAATGGGATATCTAGCCATGTGAGAAAAATAGTAAAAAATTCTTGAATAATTCAATCAAATACTTATTTCTCAAAATTGAACTCAGATCCATAGGCAATTTTATCATTGGTAGTCTCCTGGTCTAAATTTGAAGAAGAAAGAACACCCCCATCTAATGACACTTGAAATAGGTTTTCACCACTAGACTAACCTTTATTTTTACCTTTTCCCTAGTCAGAAAGTGCCTCAAAGAGGTTTTCACTTTGGGACCTCAATTTTTTATTTATTTATTTTTGGCTAAGGGTGTTCACCCACTCTCCAAAATAGGATTCAAGATCCAATGTGATTGAGAATCCTAATTTATGATCCCCCCAAAAAACATTATCTCTAAAGCCTATAAAATTAGAGAATACCTCATCATTCTAAAACTCATCAATCAACAAATTAGATTCTTGTTGGTCCTAATCTATAAGTTACAAATGGTTTAATGGCAATGGGATATTATGAATGATTGGGCTAAGGGTACATATGGAATTTTTATAAAACAATTTAGTCTCAATTAGGTCATCAAAGATTAAGGCTATGATCAAACTCTAATTCATTGTTGACATCATCATCACTAGTTTCCAGTGATGAAACTTGAATAAGATATGTGGGGTCACCCCTAGGTGGTTTAAATCCAAGTCCATAGGGTCTTTTGTACTTAGTCATTAAAATTGGCTCAATGGTTCCTTGTTGATTCGATCTGAGGCCTCTTACTTCATAATCTTGATGCTCTATAATCTTATTAGGAATATGATACTTTGCGCTCTTATAAAAATTAGCCAACTTGTCATTACATAACCATGATTCATCTCCTTTGAGAGGCTATTGTTCTTGGATAGATTCCAATATGAACATGATTGGTCTTAAATTATGAAGTATATCTTTACCTTTTCATTGCCAATGCATGTGTGGGGTAACTTTAGGTCTTGGGATCCTGTAGAAGATTGGCAATATTAAAGGTATCATGGGTCACATACTCCCCTAGACATTATCTAAAATAGTGAAATGATTGGAAGCTTCAGGGGGTAGCATGTGGAAAAGGGAATATAAGGTATTAAGATCTATGCAATTATCCTATAGAGAATTAATAAGTATGGCCTTTCCTTTATCCTTCTTGGAACTTGGATTCATGCCATATTGGTAATTGTAGCTTTGAAACTTGGCCTCAAGATGTTTGCAATGTTCATACAATTACAAATCTCTTGGAATATATACTTCCATCCCTGAGTAGGAGAATTTGATACATTGGTGCAACATTGATGGGACTACATGAATCTCATATAACCAAGGCCTACCTAGAAGCATATTATATGACAACTCAAGATCAAACACATGATAAAGTGTATCATGAGTCAAAGGCCCAATGATAACTAGTAGGCTAATGGTGCCTTATGATTCTCTCTCTTTATTATTTTAGGATTTGATAGTTATTATTTTTGGTTGGAGATCTACCATTGTGTACCTAAGAAGCTTGGTGAGCTTTAGAGACACTATGTTGAGGCCTAATTCATTGTCTATAAGGAAAAGTTTCTATTTATTCTAATTTATACAAAATTCTATGTACAATGGATTATTATAGAGTGGGTGAAGGGAGGACATATCACTTTGGTTGAATATGATTTTTGGGCGAGAGATAAGTGTCTAACCAAAGCTTGAAATTTATCAGGGGATATGTCACTAACAATAGTGGATTGGGTTAAGAACTCATTCAAAATGTTCTTGTGGATTATCAACATTCATAAAAAATATAAAATGGAGATATGGACTGGTGTCTTCTATAATTGTTCTACATTATCAAACTTCTTTTTTAGGTTAGTGGTAAATGGCTTATTCCAAGGTTGAATAGTTGGTTGGATAATGGGTAAAGTGGTAGGTGGCTATGGGCCTGAAATGGTAATATTTAACCTCTAAGTTATGACTACATGATCAAGACTAAATATAGGACCATGAATGCTAAAAAATAGTGGTAATAGTGTGGGACCAGATAAGACAAGTCTCATTTATTGGTGGATTTGTATGTGATCATGGGGCAAAGATGAGTTATCGATATAAGGTCTAAAAGTGGAAATCCCAGTTTGCTTGTTGCCTATGTGTAGTGCCAAGTCAAATAAAGATTATCCATGTAATTTGGTTGAGTAACATTATTTAGCAATGGTCTAGTTTGATTGGTGCTTGGTCTAGGATTAATGGAGATGGTGTTAATGATACCCCCTCCAATATGACCTACAATCTTGTTGCAGTCATGTGTAACTACATGGTAGGTTTGTTGGTTTTTACCATTTTGAACTTTATTTTATCCATTATTTTTATGTTGTTGGTTTTGATTTTGATTCTACTAGTTTTGTTGGTCTGACCTTTGATTTTGATACTATTGATTTTGTTGTTGCACCGACCGTGGTTGTTATTTTTATTGTTATTGCTGGTTATGCTATAGAAAAGGGTTTTGATAGATGCTAAGATTTTGGTTGGAGGTGGAAGCACCACCCATCTAATGTGATCTACCCATTTTCTAACATATTTTCAATTAAATTCTTAATTTTCACACATCTTCATAAATTATGCTTATTGATTCGATGATCTTCATAAAATTCATTTCCATGGTACCAATCAGGATAAGAGATGCCTTGAGGATAATGCTTTAGTATAGGCCAACTAAGAAAATTAGTGGTAGCAAGTTTATAAAACACAGACTCAATAGGCTCTCTAAGGTCACTAAAAACATGATGCATAGGCATAGTTCTCCTTGGAGGAGGGTTTTACAATGGCAAAGGTCGTGGCATTTATTGCATGGGTCTTCATTATTGTACTTGTAGCATTGGTGAGAGAGGTTTTCTATTAGGAGTAAGCTAAAAAGGTGGTGTAGGTTGAAATGATGATGTTTATACTATTTAGACATGACATGCCTCAGTTACTCCATTTCCCACAACATTCTTATCATGATTGAATTACTTTGGTCTATCTTGGTTATTGGCTTGTGTTGGTTGTGATGCTTACACTTGGATTAGATTTTGGGTTTGGCCATTTCCTTGATTGGTACCTTGATTCTGATTAGTTAAATAGGCTTGATGATCCCTTTATTAATAATGTCTCACTCAATCAATAGACCTTTATCAATGATCTCTTTGAAAGTATGCACACATTGTAGTTCTAGATGATAAGTAATCTCACTATGAAAGATTTTAGTAAACACAATGGCTAATTATTTATCTGGTAAACTATGGGTGAATTGACTTACAAGGGCTCTCCATCGCTATATATAACTCACAAAACTCTCATTAGATTTTTGTTTAGCTTATATCAAATAAACCAGTGAAATCTCATGCTCAAAATTATAGGAAAATTGCTACACAAACTTATCTAAAAGATCATCAAAATTTGTTACTAAAATTTTAGGCAACTTCAAGAACCACTCCAAGGCTTGTCCAGTTAAGCTCCTTGAAAACAAAAATAAAAGGTATATATTTCTATATACCACTGGATAGCCTAAAACAAAGAACTTGGTTAAATAGGATTTGGGGTCACCTTTCCCCTTGTATTTATCAAATTTTAGTGGCTTATATCTTGGAGGAAATGGAATCTATAAGTACTCCATACTAAAAGGATAGAAACACACATCATCTAACTTAAAATTTTTAATCTATTTCCCCACTTGGATGGTGGTGATTGCATCTTTTATTTTTTGGAATTTTTGGGATAGGAAATTAAAGGGAACATTGGTTTGAGGGGGAACATTCACTTGGGTAGATGGTTGGGAAGTCACAAGTGGAATATTTTGAAAAAGATATGATGGAGGTATTTGGTGTACATTGGATTGGTTGGGAAATAAACTAGGAATATGCATACATGGATTAGGATGTACTTGTTAAAATTACATGTTTGGTTTTTCAATATTCTAGTTTGGGTTGGCGATGAAGGTTTGACTTGGAGGATTCTAATGTTGGGATGGAGGGATATAACCATATTATGTTTGTTGTGGTTGAAAAGGGACATGATACTAACTAATCAAACCTTGATGTTGAGTAGGAACTTATGAACCAAGACCCTACTTCTACATGAGCGACACATTTTGAACAAAAGGTAATTGTTGCCTAGTAGGTACTTGAGAAATATTGGAACCTCCTTGTTGCACGAATCTTGGTTGGGAAGTGGATGTATGTTAGATATTTGGCACCTATCACTGACCAACATGAATATGTTTTTTATTAAACATCATTTGTTTTTGAATTGGTCTATTGGTATGTGAAGAAGAAGGTGCATTTTCTACTACATGATATGGTGGAACATTAGTTTCCCCTTATTGAGGTGGCTATATGTTTGATATTTGATGCATTGGTATATGCATTTGTGCCTATTATTATGGAATGTTACTCATCACCTATTGAGGAGGAATAGGATTCATCACATTCTATTGTTGAGGCATGACATTGGTTTTTGGTTGACTACCTGACCCTATTGGTTGTGCATTTAACAAAGTAGCTAGTTGAGGTTGGGGTGTAGAAGCTCCCATTATTAGGTTTATAGAGCCACTCATGGTATTAACTAAAGGAATATGTTATTGACTAGTTGTTTATGTATTAGTACCACTTTGATTTAGATTGGATGTTACTTGCATATTATCCACTATGTTTTGTTCATTATTCTACATAGAAGCAGAAGATACTTCTTTGATAATTAGCATATGCAATAAATTTCCTATCAAAGTGTTTTGCATGAATGGGTTTGAAATATGATTGTCTTGACCAATTAAATCTATAAAAACTCCTATTGAATAAACTAAGTCGATAAGAGGTATACTCACCATTATCATTTGATTAAAATTGTGTGCTAAATTCAGGTAAGTTTGATATACTACCTACATTTGGTTAAAGTGGTATTCCATGAGGTTATTTCATTTGTTAGTTATGTTAAGGTCTTGATACATGGTTTGTAATAGAGTCAAAGGATTTTTAGAAGAAGCCTGTTGATTACATAATATGTTATGAGGCATTCTTACTAGGCTTGGTAAAATTTCATGAGGGAAGTCCGTCAGAAACTTAGACCCTACTTCTATGGCTCTAACCAAAATCTCATATTTGTTCTCCAACAAATGATGCTAAAAAAATGGATCATATGTGGAAGGTGTATCACTAGAGTATGATTGTTGAGGAATTGGTTCATCAGCTATTGGTATTATAGCTAGGTATTGTGTAGTTTGTTCTTGGTCTCATTCTGAATATGGTGGAATATTAACCAAATAGTTATCCCCTATTTGAGTATTATAAGAGGGATAAGGATTAATCTCATAACAAATATTATCTATGTAGGGGTCTTACACCCTTTCTTATTATTAAACTACATTACTAATCCTTGTATTGTACATGAGTCCACTATGGGTGTAGTAATACATGTTGGGATACATAGTGAATGTTTTGTGATAGAAAGGGAAGAGAGTTCTAAAAACTCTAAACAGATAATGTCTAAAAATATAATATTCAAATTGGGTCTAGATTTTGTCAAAAGGATGGAAAGGCTTATGCAATGGTTTGTGATAAAACAAGCTAACATTAAGTATGTAATGTTACACATCTTATACAAAAACATTAAGTAAATGAACTAAAAATTAAAATGCCAAACTCTAAGGTTGAAGTGTTTCAAATCAGTCTAATCTAGGAAATAAACAATTGCTAGGTCTTTTGGCCAAATGCGGCATCAAAATATAGGCTCAAACAAGGCATGCACTATGACTCTTGGTCAAAAAACATCAAAATCTAGGCTTTGAAATAGATGAGATTTTAACCTAATAGATTTGAAACACTTCTAACAAAAATTAGGCATTTGACTCTTGGACATGAACTCGATCAAATAGGTATAAGGTATGAAACAAAAGGTACTTTAGAGATAGTTTGTTTTCTCATAAATAATGGTATAAAACTTGTTTCTTTTGACAAATAGGATAGAAAAATGTGAATAACATATTTGTGCTAAACAAAGATTCACAAAGGTATACTTGGATTGGCTTGAAAAATGTTTACAAACTTGAACTATATGTAAGAGGGTCTATGAAACAATGTTTGAAATGTTTTGGGCAGCGTAAAAATGGTATATTACTCAAAATATGTGGCAAAATGTTTGTTTTAAAAACTCTCTAAGGCAAATATGGTTTCTCACAAATTTAGCAGTATAACACTACCTTTCTTAACTCAAATGGCATACATACTTTCAAAGTTTTGGTAGTATTTATAAGGAAAAAAGGTATGTTTTCAAATGATCTTAATGGAAATAAGATGGTAACACAAAAGATTTGGTGCATAGACTCAAAGTGAAAGTGTTTAGCATGAAATGACTTAAGTCTATCAAGTGGTGATAATGATTATGATTCTTAAACAACCTTCAACCCAATTTAGAAATTGATCTTAAGTTCCCTCAAGTTTAGTGCAAATGGTGAACCCACTTAACACATCAACCCTATGAAATTATGAAGGTGAAATTTAAAATTAAAGCTATAAATGAAGGACTTAAACAATGTTTGGTAGAAGTCTAGACTCAATTGGACAGCATAACTATGCCAAAGTGGATGATATCACTCCAAGTTTTGATGAACTTTGAACAAGGCAAGTTGATGATTCACATGGGCAGAATAATGCCTCTTTATTCAAAGGAAAATGAGGACTATGTGTTTTGGTTTGTATCATTTGTTCACACCAAGTTTTCTCTCCAAAAAAGACTTTAATCTAAGACAAAACTAACTAATTAATCATTCTTATGTCCTAAACTGATGAGGTTACTTGGTATTGTTAGAATCCATCAATATACATCATTTGAGAGGCTTTTAGTGTTCATCCAAAAATTAAAATGTGCATTATATAGTAGGGTTTTTACACCCACTACTCTCAAATGATAGTACTATGTCATGGACCTTGAGGTGCACCTTGCACCAATAATACTTTCGTAGCAAGTGGGGATTTGCTAAAAATTATAAGTTTTCAAAAATTTCTAGAGGGATCAATTACACAATGAATTTCACATCATGATGCAAAATAAAAGCATGTAATTAGGTGTTTGTGACACTTGGGTTGTTGTTGTAGACACCAAAATCGTGTCGACTCCCCTGGTCACTCCCCGTCTTATTCTTCTTCGCCTATTTAACCCTTGTCGATCACTTGTTCCACCAACCTTGACCCTGGCAGCATGTAACAATGAGCAGAGAACTAAAAGCTAGACTCTGTCCTCATTGTGCATCTGCCGATGACGGTCTTTACCCAGCCGATGTTGCCGACGTCGGTCACTTATCGGCCGACGTCGGCAATCCTGCTAACGTCGGTCACCATCCCGTTATCTGTTATCAGTTACCATTCGGTTCCCGATCGGTTTTTCGAAACAGTTATCGAACTGTCTCTCAAAACCGTCCCGGGGCCTTCATTCAATCTCCCCTCCCCGATCAGTCATGAGGCTCCCATTTGCGACATCTACAGGCTCTCCAGCGTTCGAACTCCAGCATCCTTCAACTCCAGCATCCACCAACTCCAGCATTCGTTCCCCCAGCACTGCACAAGAACTTCGACTATGGCTTCAATCACGACGTCTGACAGGTAAGTATCTTCTGTGTTTATTTTCATTTTCTTTCTGATTATTTATTCCCTATTTCTGCCATCCCGAAGCTTCAAACCCCCAGACTCGACCAAAAACCCCGTCCCGACCCTGTCAAGACCTTCTGCAACTTTTCCAGACCTCTGTTCAGAACCTGCCCCGACCGACGCCGGTCACTTCCCCGACCGACGACGGCACCTCAACCGACGTCGGCACTATCCTTGACCGACACCGGCACCACAGAGACCGACGCCAGCGACTGTGCAGAACAGTGCTGCATATCAGGTACGCACTTTTATTTTCTGTCATTTATTTCTGTCATTTCATCTTTTATTATCTACTTTCGTCCAATATTACACTTTTTATCAGTGGGTTGATATCCTTCTAGGGAGTCTTCGTACTTCCGGGATCAGGCATTCGCCTGACAACCCACCATATCTTTGACTAACATCTTTCCATGTTTTAGTCTCTTTTTCGCAGGTGTCATTCCTCCACAGCCAAAGAGGAGAATCTTCCAACGTCTGATTTCGGTGCGCTCGACTTTATCAGGTACTTCTAGCCTTAACCATTTATTTCAGTTTCTTATTTCTTCTTTGAATGTAGAAAGCAATTTTGCATAGAAACATTCTGGCACACCCGGTGGGACCCTAGGTCCTCCTTGGGTTCTTTCTTTCTTTCGTTCATTTAGGCGCATTAGGTTTCTTCCTTTTTGCCTCCTTTCGTCTCTTCTTAAACGACATCATAAGCAGAACTAAAACGAACATTTCTTTCTTGCACTTCTAGACTAGCTAAAACTCATATTCTTCGACTCTTTCTCCATTCGTCTTCATACGAACAAACATTTCGACTTGGATATTAAAACACTTTGCATTCATTTCTGTTTGCCTGCATCTCTTAGACCACACGTAGTAATTAAACCGCATATTGAATTAATCTAGATCACTTCATGTTACACGACCAAACCACCTGCACAAAACAAACATAAAACTTACCTGAGACAAGGCCCGACTGGGATTTCATCCCCCAGCGGATACCTTACCCATCCCGGTGACCCTACTTGGATTTCATCACCAAGGGGGAAGCCCACTCCGTTCTCTGGCGGAGTATAATCTCTAGGCGAGGTATATCTTGGCTAAGCGAAACCAGCTAGCCACTGGAATCGTGAAGTGAGGGGAGCTTGCTCCTTAGCACCAGGCCACGTACCAGACCCTAACACAGACTTCTTGAGCACCATAACAAAACCCAAAACCTTCCATAGACTGCTTCTTCTAGGACCCAACTTACAAAGCCAATCTTCCTCTACACACATATTCTAAGGCATAAGCCACTATAATCCTAATAATTTACTTCTAGGGTTTTAGGATCTGCTTGTGTCTTCATCTTTTTGGTTCTTATCTGCTTGTTTGAGCTTGTGAGGACGTTCTTCCTTGCCTTGAATGGTTCTGACTCGTAGCCAAGCCAAGGCTCTAGTCGATCACGCGAGGCATCATCCTCTTCCGTCTACCCCGCCTACAACCAACCCTATAATGGAGTTCAACTCAGAAACTGAAAGAACTCCTACCAGACCATCTCCGACCCAAATGCCTATTATCCCAGAAGGGGACCAAGATTTCACACGATTCTTGGACCTCAATACCGCAGCCTTGCAATACTATCTCGTGAATAGCCGAACGCGAGACTCCTCAGGCAATCCAATCTATGGAATGCCGACTTCTCTCCTCGAAACTACGGCCGTATCAACGGCGTCCATAGTCTAACCCTTAGATACCCAGGCTGTTACCTCAAACAATGACCAACCTCTTACCAACCATCCAAGTGTGGCTTCTCCTTCCATCGTTGGACCCACTTTCACCGGGATTTCGGCCCCCAATCAATCTCAACCCACTCAACCACTTTCTACCCCCTTTCAAAACTTGGTCGTCTCCATTCCGCCTACCCTTACTCCTATCAACACTAGGGTGGCTACCCATCCATTGGCCCACGTTACCTCTAGTCAACCTCCCATGACCACATCAAACCTAGCCATATCTTCCATCCAAGCATCCTTAGTCACTTCTTCTGTCCCTACGACTAGTCATCCGTACGTTGCGCCCTTATTGGTACAACTGACTACGTCGTATACCTCTTCCAGCCTCTTTCAAGCGCCTTACAATCTAGGAGGCGCTCCACCCGCCAATCCGTCAGTAGATATTATCAAGATGCTGATGGATAAAATGTCCAACCTAGAGACCTCCGTTACTGGCTCGCACAATACTCTCTCGTACGAACAAATCTGCAACGAGCCCATCCATCCTTCTGTCCCTATCAGACCATATCCCAGCCAGTGGGAACTTCCTAAGTTTTCTCATTTCCAGAGCAAGGAAGACCCACAACAACATTTACGGGCATTCAGACACGCCTGTTACCTTATTGCCCACGACGATGCGTTACTCTTACGCACGTTTCCCATGTCTCTCTCAGGTGCTGCACTTGACTGGTATAGCTCTCTTCCCAGCCATTCCATCTTCATGTTCACTCAGCTGGCCCAGCTCTTCCTCGATCATTTCTCCATCAATATCACCAAGAAAGTCTCCATCACAGACCTCTATTCTATCCGCCAGTTCGAGGATGAATCCATTGCTGATTTCGTCGCTCGGTGGAGGGGCCTTATCAATCAACTTTCATTTTCCTTACCCCAGCCTGAGCTTATTGAACTTTTCTCTCAAGCCTGCGCTAAACATATTTCTTCTACCTTGAGGGTTCAAACCTTCCGCACTTTTGACGAAGCCTTCACGATGGCTCGTAAACTTGAGTTACGTGCCGTTAAGGAGAATAAAGTCAAGTTACGGAGTAAGAATCCCAACTCCAAAACCAATGACCCTACTTCTAAGCCCTCCTCGTCCAATCCTAAATCTAAAGCTTCAGCAAATGCTGTGGTTGTTAGATCTTCCTCTTCTTCGCCTTCAACTAATCAATCTGAACCATCCACGTCTATGAGCGCCACTCATCAATTTCAACAGAGATACATACAGCGATAGTTTACTCCACTTGGAGAATCATACGCGTCTGTGCTGGAAAAACTCGTCAAACAAGGGGCCATCAATCTCCCTCAGATCTGACCTCCACCACAATTTGATCCCTCACGCGCCATCCCTGCGTGGTATAGGGAAAATGACTTCTGTAACTACCACCGTGTTAAAGGTCATGACACGGGTAACTGTAAAACCCTTAAAAACATAGTCCAAGACATGTTGGAAAAGGGTGACCTCATCCTCGACAATCCTAACGCCCCTCCTAATCAGGGTATCGATATCTTCAAAAAACCATTCCCTAATCATCCACCAACCCAAAACAACGTCCAGACCTTGACTGACAATATCCATGAACATAATATTCGAATAGTCAATACGGTCTCGCCCCTCATTTCTAACCAACCCCAAGAGGTGAGTTCATCCATCAGTCCATCACATGTGGATGAACCTCTTTCTCCGGCTAGTTCTCCCTCAACTTCTCTCATTTTAGAGGATGCCTCGACCTTACCAGCACCGCCAGTTTCACCATTTTCCTTCTTGCTGCCCATGGAGGACCCAACCTTTCCTACTCCTCGACCACAAGTGGAGGGCACTATCATCCCTGCTCTTTACCTGCTTGAGGAGCTTCATTCTCTAGTTTCTTCTCCACCCAGGGAAGAACTTATCTCTCCTTCATCTCCAACTAAACATGAACCTGTTACAACTTCACCATGCTTTGGACCCGAGACTACTACACCCATCTTACCTTCAGTCCCACAACCATCGGCATCTTCTCAAGAGCCTAAACCTCATCCCGTATCTTCTCAGCCATTTTCCCGACTAGTGGAGAGACTCGAACTTCTCCCTTCTAGGAAAGTGGAACATCAGGGATTGCGGGACCATCTCACAGCTCTTCAACAAGCCTGGGCCCTCTCATCTCATACTGCTAATCCTCCCATGGCAGAACCTCCTAAGGCTATCAACAAAAAATCGATCTCCACTTCCAAACCATCTACATCTTCATCAACTTCATCAAAACCAAAACCCTCATCTACTCCGCCTAAACCTATCAAATCACTTGGCGTTCGCCCCATCTCCAACCTCACTCATCCACAAGTGAAGGTGGACTTAACCCAAACTTCAACTAATAGTAATCTTCAACCTAAATCTCAAAAGACTGCCAAACCACAGAGGCGAACGCCTCCTCTTCCGTCACCATTGCCCTCTATTTTGGGCCCGCATCCTTCAACCTTAACCAGAGTCCTTCCCGCTCCAACCTCTAACCAAAACCGGTTGTCTCCTTTGCTTCCTTTGCCGACCACTAGCTTACCCTCTCCCAAAAGGGCGATACCTCTCATGAAGAGTGTACCATCTCAGTCTGTCATCGCACCATCAACCCAGAAGGTGGTACGAAAACCCCCTCCCGCTTCGCCCAAGCAAAAGTCACCGACATTGCATACATCGATGAGCATTGACCCTTTAGTGGGCTCATACTCTTTGATCTTGCAACGACTTTTGCAAACTTCTAGCATAAATCTTCCACCCATCAAGCCTTTTCAACCTCTCGGGTCTAAACCTTCCTGGTTCGACGACACGAAGATTTGTTTATATCATCGTACACCAGGACATGACACCGAGACTTGTTGTGCCCTCAAGGCTGTCATTCGCCGTTATCTGGAGAAAGACACTCTTCTCTTTGAGGACACTTTCGACTGCCCCCTGACTCCTTCTCATAAACCCTTTAACCTCTTCAAATCCATCCACATCTCATCAACCAGTTACAACCCTTTCATCATCTTCACCTCCCATCTTTGAAATCAATGCCATTCACATCACCACTAGGTCACAGAAGGACAAGGCGAAAGAAAAAGCCGCCATTCCTTGGACCTACCCTTTTGTCAATCCACCTCAACCGCCTAAGCCTAAGATTTCTATCCTTGGCGCGCCTCAACCCTCCTCTTCTTCTTCTTCTTCTGGACCAATCCACGACTCCATGTTGAAACAGCTTCACCAGATGCCTGTGAAGATGTCCCTCTATGATCTCGTCTAAACCTCACCCCAACATCGTCAGGCCCTCATCCAAGCCCTACAGGCAGCGGAGGTCCAACCTGAGGACCCCCAACCACTTGCTGCCCTTGTCCACTCCTTAGCCCCTGTTGCCTCCATAACATTCAGCGATTCTGAGATTCCCACATCCAACATGGAAGATCAGGACGCCGCCCTCTTCATCACTGCCTACATCGATCGGACACGCATTAAACGCATTATGATCGATGGGGGCGCTAACATCAACATCATCTCCACTCATGTCTTTGATCAGTTGGCTCTTCCCAAGAATTGCATCTCCAAAACTGATGTGATCTTGTGCTCTTTTAATGACACTACTGCCACGACCATTGGCACAGTCATCCTTCATATCCGCGTTGGTCCACGCACAGTCTCGGAGCTCTTCTACATCATCGAAGGAGAGTTCCAATACAACATCTTGCTGGGCCGACCCTGGATCTGTGCCATGTCCTGTGTCCCCTCCACCCTGCACCGTTGTGTGAAGTTTGAGCATGACGGACAAGTCCACACCATTCCCGCTGACCCTTCACCCTTCAAAACATGCAACACCACCTACCATCCAAACGATGTCCTCATTCCTATCAAGCCGTCAACCCCGGCACCGCCTCCATCTGTGGAAGCTTCAACCAGTTCACAACAGGCGGTCACCCTTACACCTCCCCTTCAAGCGACAACCACAGACCCCATGGAAGACGTCTTCCAAAGACTTTCATTGGGAGAATATCGCTTGCTGGCTTTAGACATGTTCCAAACTCCACAAGAGTATGGACGCCTTCATCACAGCCCCACCTACGACCATCGGATAGGGATGATCATACCTTATGGTCCCCCTCACCTTCACACTAACCTCGTCTATGGGGGGCTTAATCAAGCTCCTCTCGACGGTAATCCTCTTTCTTCACCTCAACCTTTCACATCAGATTTCTCATTTCTTGGCAACCCCGCCTTTGCACACACTTACCTTTACAGGTGTGCATGGAAGGGTTTTGGTTTCGGACGCTATGAGCAGGGCTCCCATCAGCCTATCCAACCGCTCAATGATGACAACGCCAAGAAACGGTATGGTCTGGGATATCACGACCCCACTCAAGACCCTGTAGACCTTTATCCTGAACCAATCCTTGACCAATCTCCTCCACACTCGCCTATTTCGCCACCTTCACCTATGGAGTCAGTGGTTTCCATTCCTCCTAGTTTTTTTTTTTTCCATAAACACCATCCGCCTGGACCCCTTGACTTATCAGCTCAATGGGGTATCCAAGTCTCTCCCTCTCATTCTTCCCACCATGATCGAAGATGAGTCGGCAACCATCCACACTGTTCACTGCATTGACGATGACACCATTCTTTCCTACATGGGCGCTGACGATTCTTTTATCCAGCGCTCCCTCCCTTCTGAGACCCAAGTTATGTTAAATGAATCAACTATTGACATCAACCTTCCTTCTTCTGATGTTCCTCATGTCTTAAAGATTGGCCAATCTTTAGACGCTCAGGAGCAGCTTGACTATACCCATTTCCTCTCCGACCATAGCAAGGTCTTTGCCTGGACTTACAGTGATATGCCTGGCATCGACCCCACCATCGTTACCCATAACATTGTCACCAAACCAGAGGCTAAGCCTGTCAGGCAAAAGCTTTGAAAGATGCATCCTCGCGTTGCCCTCCTTGTTAAAGAGGAGCTTCAGCGCCTCCTTTCTATCTCCTTCATCCAGCCCATCGACTATCCACAGTGGGTCTCTAACATCGTCCCAGTCACCAAGGCAACTGGGGGGATTCGGATCTGCACGGACTATCGCGACCTCAACCGAGCCTGTCCCAAAGACGACTTTCCTCTTCCTAACATCAACCAGCTTGTTGATCTTACAGCTGGCCATGAGATGCTATCTCTTATGGACGGGTTTTCAGGATACAATCAAATCCTGATCGCTCTGGAAGATCAGCACAAGACTACTTTTATCACCCCATGGGGGACTTTCTGCTATCGAGTCATGCCTTTCGGCTTGAAAAACGCAGGCACCACTTATCAGCGCGCCATGACCTACATTTTCCACGATCTCCTCCACAAAATAATGGAGGACTATGTGGATGACCTTCTCGGCAAATCCAAATTTTGCCGTGACCATCTGACCATTCTCAACATCATCTTTTCTCGTCTTCTTCAATACCATGTTCATCTTAACCCCAAGAAATGTGTTTTTGGGGTCCTCTCTGGCAAGCTTCTCGGCTTCATTGTTTCCTTCCGTGGCATCGAGATAGATCCTGCCAAGATTTGGGCTATTCTCGAAATGCCTCCCCTGACTAATCTCAAGCAGCTTCGCAGTTTGCAAGGCAAGCTCCAGTCCTTTCGTCGCTTCATCTCGTAGCTTTCTGATCGCTGCCAACCTTTTCATCATCTCCTTAAGAAGGATGTCATTTTTACATGGGATAAGGGCTGTCAAGAGGCTTTTGAAGCCTTAAAACGCTATCTAGTCTCTCCACCAGTTCTCATTCCACCTAAAGACGACCAACCCTTCTACCTTTATATCTCAGCCACTCACCATTCGTTAGGTGCCATGATCGCGCACCGAGACGAGCATCACCATGAGCAAGCCATTTATTACATCAGCCGAACACTGGTCAACTATGAAACTCGGTATACCCATATCGAGAAACTCTATTTGGCGTTAGTCTTTTCTGCTACTAAGCTTCGCCACTATCTTCTTAGTCACAAAACCTTTGTCATCACCCACACCGACCCTCTCAAGTATATGCACTCCAAGCCATATCAGAATCAACGTATGGCTCGGTGGCTCATGCTGCTTGCTGAGTTCGATCTCGAATTCATCCAGCAGAAATCTATCAAGGGGCAAACCATCACTGATCAACTAGCAGATGCCCCTCTTCCTGACAATCAACCTTCGCAGTGTGAATTCCCTGATGAGTCTATCACTGCGCTTTCCTCTAGTGACACCACCTATTAGATGACTATGTTCTTTGACGGTTCTAAATGTCAACTAGGTGGGGGTGCTGGGGTTATTCTCATTCCATTCGAAGGAGAGCCCATGCCTCTGTCTTTTAAGCTTGACTTTGATTGTACCAATAATATGGCCGAATACGAGGCCTTAATTTTGGGACTTCAGACTGCCCTCTCTCTCAGCATCAAGTCCATCAACATCTTCGGCGACTCGTAGCTCGTCGTCAATCAGGTCAACGGTTCATACCTCTGTAAAAATAACATTTTGCAAAGGTACAAAAATTGTGCTGACATTCTCCTTGCATCTTTCGATCATTTCTTCCTGCAGACTGTTCCTCGATCCACGAATAAGTTTGCTGACACTATGGCTTCTCTCGCTTCCCATATCCCATCTTCCTCATCTGCATCTAGACTTTTTGTCACGGTGCGTCGTGTGCCGTTACCTTCATATATCTCTCCTCACATTCATCATGTCAACACTATAGACCCAAGCCCACAAGATGCTTGGTATAAGCAACTTGTGGACTTCTTATCTCTCTCTATCATTCCTCCCAACCTCTCTAGTAATGCACGACGAGCTTTTATCAAGCGTACTGCTCGCTATACCATGCTAGGGGGTCTTCTCTATAAGCGAGGCTTCGACGGCCTCCTTCTTCACTGTCTCACCTCTACTGAAGCATCTCAAGCCATTCAACAAGTCCACGACGGGATTTGTGGCGGACATTTTAGTGGGAATTCGGTTGCCAAGCGCATCCTTTGTCTGGGCTATTATTGGCCTACCCTTCATCAAGACTGTAGCGATTATGTTTGGCGTTGCATCAAGTGTCAGCAGCACTCTAACTTGCTTCATCTCCCCAGTCACGCCTTAAAAATTGCTCAGGATTTCTAGCCTTTTTCTCAATGGGGTTTAGATCTCATCGGTGAGATTAATCCTCATTCGTCTCTTCGTCATCAATCCATCATCACAGCCACTGAATATTTCACCAAGTGGGTGGAAGCCATTCCTCTCGTCTCCACAAAAGCCGACAAGATCGTCGACTTCATCAACACCCACATCATCTGTCGTTTCGGTGTCCCTCATAAAATCATCACCGATAACGGCAAATCCTTTAAAAACAAAACTGTCCAAAAGCTATGCGACTCCTTCGGCATCAAACTCAGTTTCTCTTCGCCTTACTACCCACAAGCAAATGGGCAGGTCGAGGCTTCCAATAAAATTCTCACCAAAATTCTCATGAAAGTGGTCAGTGACACAGGCAAGGATTGGCACATTCACATTCCCTTCGCTTTGTGGGCTTACCGCACTAGCATCCGAACCTCTACGGGTGCTACCCCTTTTTCTCTCGTGTACGGAACAGAGGCTGTCTTACCTCTCGAAGTATAGATCCCGTCTCTCCGTATTTCTCTACATGATATCCTTTCCAACGATGACTTTTGTCAAGATCGCTTAGCTCAACTTGAGTTACTTGATGAACGCCGTCTTGCTGCCCTTAATCATCTTCATGTCTATCAACATCGCATCAAACGCACCTATGACAAAAATCTGTGAGAACGAGATTTCAACATCGGAGACCTCGTCCTCAAAGAGAATCAACACGTGACCAATATGGAGCGAAGTAAACGAGGCAAGTTTGCTCCTAATTGGCTCGGACCTTTTATTATCACGCACAAGTATGGATCAGGGACTTATCGTCTGTCTTCTCTTGATGGACACCCAGAACCTGAGCCTCTTAATGCGTTGCATCTGCGACCGTTCTACTGCTAGTCGAGTATTCGTCCACTTGACACTTAACTTGAGCTCGTCCTTTGAGCAATCCCCATCCTCTTAATCCTACCTCCTTTCAACCCTATTCCTCTTAACAATTCCTATACCCCTTTTATGATGTGTGGATGCTTTCTCCTCATAAAAGGGAGCCCTTGACCTTCTATAATCTTGTCCATGACTCACATTTCTGTCAAAACAAATCAAGATGTCAAAACATATCCATGGTCACTATATCAATATCAAAATCAAAAAGCAGACTGCTCCCTCGAAGGACAGTTGTACTATCATTGCTGTAATAAATAGACTGCTCCCTCGAAGGACAGCTATTCAAAAGCCCCTTTTATTAAACAAAAATCTAGACCACTCCCTTGAAGGATGGCTATGACTAAATCTGGCACTAAACAGCACTATTTTAGAAGCTTCTCGCATTGATCAGCTTCACAACCTGACCACCAAACAAATGACATCTCTATGTAGGCTTCCCGCATTGATCAGTCTGCGCCAAAAAAAAAAAAAAAAAAAAAAACGAGTCACGGACTTGACTTATAGTTGTCTCAGGGTCTCCTATAAAAAGGGGCAAAGTTATCTCTGCTCTTAAAATGGGTTACCCTTCTTCCTCCTCCTATCACCTGCTCAAGGGACTTCGAGCTCACTTTAGTGTCTAAGTGATTTGATTACCGCTCTAACATAACCACGGTCAACGACGTCACGCATGAATGGGGCTCTTGGTTCTCATAACCCCTATCTATGCTATCTTTTTGGTCCTTGTCAATGAAAGAGCAATATGCTTTTCACTTCTTCTACACTTTGGTCACATTCACCTTCATCACTTGTCAATCGACTCAACTCAACTCTCTTTTCAAACCATCAACCTGACTTAGCCTATTCACCCTAGTTTCTGTGGACACCAATACACATGGAAACTATCGACCCGCCACAATTTATGTTCAGCATAAACCAATACTTGCTGAAGCATAAATAAACCTCAATTCATTTTTAGCATACATCCATCACGAATATGGAATATTGCTAGGGATGAAAAACCCCTCAACCAATGTTGCAGAATACACCATTTGGAAAAGGCTGCAACATCTTTTTTTCCTCATCATTTCATCCAATCATCGACCAACCTATCAACCATTTTAACCACCTGTCTACCACTCGGACACTTGGTCTGAACTACATTGGTCTGAGGCCCTATCACCAGGGCTATGTAGGCAGCACTCAGTTGACATGGGGTCTTCTGAGGTTAGCTCGACCATTCTCGTTTGTTCGTCTCTCTGATGGATGAACCTTCTTTCCTTCTTTTAACCATAATCTTGTCCGTGACCATGACCCATTTTATCCCTTTGACCTTCCCTCCCTTCTAGGGAGAACTACATTGGCCTAAGGCCCTATCACCAGGGCTATGTAGGCAGCACTCAGTTGACATGGGGTCTTCTGGGGTTAGCTCGGCCACATCCCTTCGTCCATTCCTCCCCTCGACCACCAACCATTGGAGATCATGCCTATCTTCGCTGACCTCGACTACTTCCAAGACATTGTTGCCTTGGTTATTTTTGCATGTATGCTACCTCATGATTGGTTAGCAGAATTGTGCACAGACCTTTTTGGACCCTCACAAGTATAGGATCACAAACCGGTTGATCCGCCCTACTTGTGACTTTTTTGTGTTTCTAGGAGCACTTCCTGAGCCCGAGATACCTGGAACACGACGACCATTTGGAGCTTCAGCTTAGATTGAGTGACCCGATCAGTAGACGACTAAATGCTGGGGCCCAGTTATTTCAATTTTGGCACTCCTCGACCCTTGACCTGCGACACTTTGGCCTGACCATCTCGTGCAGTGGTATGCGTGCAATCACAACTTTTGCAGTGTTCACCCTCACCCCTTTTTCATCCACTCTTTGTCAAATCAGCACCCGATTCTCGGTTCCCTTCCCTCGACTCCTGCTTTGAGGGGGAATACCTCATCCATAATCGGGGCAACCTATCCGCTTCCTATTTTTGTCTTACAGTTCATTCAAACAACCAATAAGACAAAATCAACCTTATCCCTCACCTGGGGCAATCACTCCTTTTTTTTTGTCTTGCAGTTCGTCAGAACAACCAACAAGACAAAAAGGGGCAAATGTAGACACCAAAATCGTGTCGACTCCCCTGGTCACTCCCCGTCTTATTCTTCTTTGCCTATTTAACCCTTGTTGATCACTTGTTCCACCAACCTTGACCCTGGCAGCATGTAGCAATGAGCAGAGAACTAAAAGCTAGACTCTGTCCTCATTGTGCATCTGCCGATGATGGTCTTTACCCGGCCGATGTTGCCGACGTCGGTCACCATCCCGTTATCCGTTATCAGTTACCATTCGGTTCCCGATCGGTTTTTCGAAATGGTTATCAAACCATCTCTCGAAACCGTCCCGGGGCCTTCATTCAATCTCCCCTCCCCAATCAGTCATGAGGCTCTCATTTGCGACATCTACAGGCTCTCCAGCGTTCGAACTCCAGCATCCTTCAACTCCAGCATCCACCAACTCCAGCATTCGTTCCCCCAGTACTGCACAAGAACTTTGACTATGGCTTCAATCACGGCGTCTGACAGGTAAGTATCTTCTGTGTTTATTTTCATTTTCTTTCTGATTATTTATTCCCTATTTCTGCCATCTCGAAGCTTCAAACCCCCAGACTCGACCAAAAACCCCATCCCGACCCTGTCAAGACCTTCTGCAACTTTTCTAGACCTCTGTTCAGAACCTGCCCCGACCGACGCCGGTCACTTCCCCGACCGACGACGGCACCTCAACCGACGTCGGCACTATCCTTGACAGACGCCGGCACCACAGAGACCGACGCCGGTGACTGTGTAGAATAGTGCTGCATATCAGGTACGCACTTTTATTTTCTATCATTTATTTCTGTCATTTCATCTTTTATTATCTACTTTCATCCAATATTACACTTTTTATCAGTGGGTTGATATCCTTCTAGGGAGTCTTTGTACTTTCGGGATCAGGCGTTCACCTGACAACCCACCATATCTTTGACTAACATCTTTCCGTGTTTTAGTCTCTTTTTTGCAGGTGTCATTCCTCCACAGCCAAAGAGGAGAATCTTCCAACGTCTGATTTCGGTGCGCTCGACTTTATCAGGTACTTCTAGCCTTAACCATTTATTTCAGTTTCTTATTTCTTCTTTGAATGTAGAAAGCAATTTTGCATAGAAACAGTTGTATAAAGGTCTTGCCCTTTTTATAACCACTACATTTATTACTTGCTCAATGTAGTACAATGTCTAAAGTATAGATACATCCTATGTGCAACTCCAACACTAAAAAGTGGTTTAAATACTCAAACATCTGATCTTAGTGGGAGTGGATGAAGTTAGTGCTAGGAGGTGAAACCTTAGGTGATAGATTCCTTATAGAACTTGTGGGAGGTGATGAAGTCCCCCTCACAAGCCAAGATGCAATGAAATAAAATACATAAGAGAAAGACTTTAGGGTCATTTTCAAGACCACCCAAACTATTGTGATTTTTTGGGGAGTGCTTTGGATGATATTCTTTCTATGCCTTAGACTAGGCATGTGTGCAAATAAGGATAGTGCTTTTGATTCCAAAAGTTCTCTAAAGGGGATGGATGGAAGAGCATACACTTAACATCCTCCTCTTTTTCAATCAAATTCTAAGTTTAAAAAAATTATTGAAGACAAAATTTGACAAGTGTGTTGAATTTTAAATGCCAAATGAAAGCTTAGGTGGTGTTCTTTTGATCCCTTGGTCTTAATTTGTAACTTTGAATGAAAATCATGAAACTTGATTAAAAAATCACCTTAAAAAGTTTTCTTACACACCAAAATAAATATTTTTAGTTGATTTTAAACATGTAAAGAGGTTTAAAAAGCATGATTTAGAAAATCTTTAGCTTGGTCCTATAATGAAAAAGTCAGTATGTCCCTTAGCTTTGAAGCTATTTTAAGTTTGAAATAATCAAATTAGGAAAATGAAGTCTCAAGTTCACATAATGCAATCCCACTACTCCATAGAGCAATCTTATAACTCTAAAAAATCATGAGTCAAACATTTAATATAACTATTCATGTTAGATTAACAAGGGAACAAATATATCACTACTTAGGCTAACAATCCCACCATTTGGGTTGACAATCCCACTATTCAATTTCACAATCCTACTACTTAGGGTCAAAATCTTGTTACTCTAGTTAAAAAGAGGTTTGTGAAAAATTTATACAACTTCAAGTGAAACTAATTACATATTCAAAAAATTTGGAAGAAAACACATGGTTTTAAAAAAATCATCAAAAATGGAGTCTGGATGACCCGAAACCAAGATCTACAAAATGACCTATTCTGCACACTACAATATCATGACTCATAGTACAATCTCACTACTAAGTCAATTATGAACATAGGATTTCAATAGGGGAGATTAGTATCATGTTAGTGAATAAACCAAATCACTTCAAAAACATACTAAACTAACACACTAAGACTATCTCAAAGGGAGAGCTTAGTTAACAAAACATGAATGGAAAACACAATAAAAATGCAAAATAAACCTTCTTTTACCTTCCTTAGATGCTCCAAAGTGCTTGTTGTAGTGGCTTGCTCGATTTGTGCTCATGAAATCTACATAAATGGAAGCTTGGCTACCTCTATCTCTCTTTGGCACCTTGTGTGGCTTTGTATTGGATTTGGATCAATATTTTGGCATTATAAAATTAAGATGCAATGATTTTTTAACGCATTTAAGTATTATAAGTTTTGTATATACGAGTTTCAAATTATGGCTTTGAGGCTTTCTATTTATGGACTTTTGGGAATGGTTTGAGGATCAACCATGATCGTCCATCTCAAGATTAAGATGTGTGGCCATGGATAAATCTAAATATTAAATTCATTATATAAATATCCCCATTAATATTTTGGATAGAGGGGCATTGAATAGGTATGGAAGGGCTTTGATGAGGCATGGGAGGCATGAATCTTGATATTTATGGTATTTATGGCCTAGGGATGTCTTTCCAAAAAATGAGGTCACCTAATGATGTAAATATTCAATATTCATTTCCAAAAAGAAATTATTCAACAAGTTCTATGAAGTTCTTAATTAGGATCTAATTTGGTTTAATTATCTTTTAAGCATGATTAAGCACCTTGTGTACAAGTTACTCAAATTCATTAGAATTCCTTGTTATTGGCCCAAAATTTGATTGGATTGGAATTAAGATGTGATGTCAGATGTGTTGGATTTGTTATCCCATTTATGATGATGTCAACACCAAATAATAAAATGTATTTCCCCAATTAATGATACTATAGCCAAAATTGGTACTTGAATATATCAATTTAAAAGCTTTTAATGTGTTTTAGTGTTTTAAGGCTACATTATACATTTTGGTGGAAATTGGTCTAAATCTTGGTTGGAAGTTATCAGTGGCCATATTTAGGTGTCTACAAGAAGCAAGTAAATCAAAAATAGAATTTTGATCTTGAGGGATAGACTCGATGGTAAAAAAAAGTGAATTATTTATGCAAGGGTAGTGGCTATTTGATGATAAGCAATGGTATTTTCAATTTTACATTGATAATCACCATTAACCTAATAGTAGATGATTTAGGAGTCACCCAAAGCATGCAAATATGTGATGTATAAATCAAGGGTTATTCTCATGCATGGACTAAGGATTCATATTCTGCTTTATTGTTAGTGACATTGAATGTAATGTGAAATGACAAAGGGATAATTTTACCAAGAGATTTAGTGAGGATATAACCCACCCTAGCTCCTTAAAAGGAATTTGGTGCCATAAAAATGAAGGGTCCAAGTATCTTCATGTAAATTGACATTAATTTCAAGAAGTTCTTCGATAACTACTTTTAGTTTAGTAGTATTGGTGAATATAGAGGACTCTTCAAGATGACCTTCTTCAAGATCAATGGTGAAGTTATGGAAGTAAACTTTAAGAGATATGTCTTGATTATGACCATCAATATATAGAATATTATCATTGGGAAGGCTATATTAAAGGTGGTCAATAGCTGGGATGGGAGCTACTATGAGTTGATCAATAATGATTTATCCTTTGATATATTTTTGTGTAATAATTTGGAGATCAAATTCCATGAAAAGGACCATCCACTTGCCAATTCTATCTCCAGGTAGAAAGGATTTGGAAAAGAAGTGGTGGAGTGGATTGGAATGAACTATAACATTAGTGGTTTGATAAAGCATATAATTTCAGAGCTTTTTAATGGAAAAACAAATGGTGAGGCAATCACATTCTAATTTTATATAAAATTTCTCATAGTCGATGAGGCCTCGACTGCTATAATAGATGGAATGTTCCCTTTCGATATCATGTTAGGCAAGCATTACCCCAATTGATATAGGTGTGGAAGAAGTATATAAGATTAAAGGATGATCATTAGAAGGTGTAAAAAGAGTGGTAGGTGAATAAAATATTCTTTCATTTTATCAAATGTTTTTTGGAAAGGATTTGTCCATTCTAGGGAATTACCTTTCTTGAGAAGAGAATTAACATAATAGATAGGTAAGCCATTTTGGGAACAAACCATCTTATTGCCTCAAGTTTACCAAGGTAAGTGTGAATATCTAGAATTTAATGAGGGATGGCTATGTTGATGATAACATTGATCTTGTATGGATAAAAATCAATGCCTTGAATAGAGGCTAAGAACCTTAACAATTTTCAAGATGTGACACCAAGAACAATTTGTAGGGATTTAGTCTAACTTTGTATTTAATTAGGCAATTAAAAATGACAACAAGATTAGAGAGATGAGTCTTAAATGTTTTAGACTTGTCAATGAGGTCATCTACATAAGTTTCTACAATCTTATGGATAAGGTCATGAAGAATGTGGACCATCACCCATTAATAGGTAGCTCCAAAATTTTTGAGGCTGAAGGGCATTTTAATGTAATGACAAGTGCCCCATTTTGTGGTGAAAATTGTATTGTGTTGGTCTTTAGGGGAATATGAATTTGATTATATCCCAAAAAACCATCCATAAAGGATAACATTTCATAACTAGTAGTGTAATCGACGATGGAATCTATAGAATATAAAGGGAAGTTATCCTTGGGATAAGCAAGATTGAGATTACAAAAATTAATGCAAATACGAATGACCAAGGTGACTTTATTCTTAATAGGGACTATGTTAGAGACCCATTCTAAATAGTCTATAGGCTTGATAAACTTAGTATCAAGAAGTTTAATTATTTTTTATGGCATAAATTAGAAACTTCTGGTGGAAATTTCCATTGCTTTTATCACACAAGTTTAGCATTAGGATAGGTGATTATATTATGAATCATCATGCTAGGGTCAATAATGGGCATGCCCTTATAGAACCAAGTAAAAGTCTCATGATATTGATCAAATAATAACCTAAAATGATAATGTTTAGTTGGTGTAATTTTATGATAGATTATAGTTAGTCAAGGGCATGATGGGGTACCATATTTGGTTCTATTAGTTTCCTAAATAAGCATAAAATTTCCATCTTGGAAATGATATGGTGCATTAGGTAGAGACTCAAGAGGAAATGGGATTTACTTTAGGATTAATTATAGAAATTAAATTATTGAAATTAGGATTTTTTTCTTAAAATTTCCAAGTTTATGATACTGCCAAGGTAGTTGAGGTTATTGGGCATGAATAAATTCAAGAATCACTTTGTCACTAGGTAAAGTGGGAATAAGACCATAATACTCGATAAATACTTTAAGATCAATAATTTTGTTACCATGGTGATCATATTCAGAGTGTATTTGATGTAAATTTGTGGCCTTAAAATATAGTGTAATCTCAAAAGTAGGTGGAGAAGGGGAAGAAGGTTGATTAGATTAATTTTATCATTAACATCATCAACAGGGGGATAATCAGATGTAATGATTGGTTCTATAGGTGGTATAGAAGATGCAAAAGTTTTCAAAGGTTCAGAAGGTAATATTTGTTTGACCACCCAAGGAATATTAAAGAGTGGAGACTTAGTAGGAGGTATGTGACCTTCAAGTGCTAACTCAAATTTAGTGGAAATGGTATGAACATCATGATTGAAATCATGTATTTGAGATAAATTTTTTTTATTATAATTTTTAACATCCAAGTCTTGTGATTGAGCTTGGGACATGATGTAATCATCATCATAGGTTGGATAAATTATACATGATTGAGATTCAGGAGGAATTTCAGAAGGGGAAATGCCTAGATCACTAAATTTACATGGAGACATGATTAAAGGAACTTAAAATAATTTGGCCACCCCATAATCATTGTATGTGAAGGCATATTTTATGCAAGAGGATTCTTGAGCATTACATGAAGGGGGAAATCAATGATTTCATCAATGAGGTGGATGGTGCAATTACAAGGCAATAAAGAAGGAGGAATCCAATTTGATATGTAAGGAGGTAGCTTAGTAGTATTACAAGTATTTTCAAGTCATTTAGTGTTAGAATATTTAGTGTGTTCACATTATTAATTATTGATCATATTTATTGTTAATAATAAACAATATATTATGGTTAATAGGTTATCATGGTATTATTGTAAATAATAACAATATTATGTGAATAGACTTAGTGTGTTTGCGAGGTTAGTAGTTGATTAGTTGTACGGATTTAGGAATCCCCAATTATAGGAAATATTTTCCTATATATTTGTATGTATTATTCAAAATTAATAGAAGATAGTAGACTTTTATTATGTGGAAATTTATCTCTATGTACTACTTACTGTGCTCAACTCTCTCCATTATCAATCTGCATGATATAATTTTGTGCTTGGCTACTTCAATATACATCATTGGTATTAGACCGATGTGTGATAATTTGCATAATGGAGCTTAATTATTTTATAAGGGGTAGTCATTCATTCCTATGCCCCTAAGGATGATAGTACTCTAATTAAATTAGAGTGATACATAAATAATATAATTGGAGACTACGTTCAGATTCTTCCCATTTTGCTTATCTTATGTGGAGTTTTGGACATGTTTTATTGGTCTTCTACCAAGTTTACCTTCCTATAGCTTAATGTAAATCTAATCTAGATCTAACAATTTTGATTGTAACAACATTAAATGGTGAACAAAGCATTCTATCCATTGGCTATGTATTCATCTTTGGTGACCTACAAATTTGCGTACACATTGTCTCATGGTGTTCACTGCCTTCACATTAAACATTCTTTATGCAGTCATTGTACATCCTATAGTTAACTCACAATAAAATAGCCTTATATGTTATGATGTACATATTGGTTAAATTAGATTCTTCTTACAAACATCCTATTTATGTGTAGATCTTTTTACAAGAGCCTTGTACCTGTTAGTTTCAACATCCACTTAGTTAATACTTCTCATAACTAGATGCTATAAAAATGGTGACATAAAGAGAAAAATATATTACCTACATTGAGATACACTTGGCTCATTCAAATGGTTTGCTGTTCTCTACATAGAAATTTGATGCCTAACTTTGTAGTTTGAACCCAATTGGAGAATCTACAATTTGACATGTTATCCACTGATTTGAAGAAACTACAGTCTAGTCGTATATGTGTCTAGGTATTTTTTAAAGAGTTTTCCTATTATTATTTTGGTAATTGAGTAAAGAGTTGGCATTTAAAGTCTTTAAAATGTTATTTTAATTAGTGAGTCAATATTTTATAAACTTTAGTTTGTGTAAAAAATATTTGGGTGATTTAGTTTTCTTTAGGTTTGATAAAAAATATATGAAGTCTATTGTGTCATATCATTTTTTTTTTGAGTCAAAACCTTTATATAGATTAGATGTATATATTAATTTTTTCTTTACTTTAAGAAATTTTATAGTTAGGAAAAAGTCAAAGAGTCATTTATTGATATTTGGTATTTTGTCCAAAGTGTCAATAGTTGTCAAGTGTCTTGTCAAAAAATTGTAAAAAAAAAAAGTTAACTTATTTTTCAATAGTTGAACACATTTTTGCTTGTATGCAATGTCCATAGTGAGGGGGTGCATTATCAGTTGAAACCAGTACCTAGAAGAATCATACAAAGAGCTTCATCGATAAATTTACTAAGTAGAAAAATACTGGAGGATGGAGGACACTCGAAGATGGAGGTTGCAAGGAGGTTGGAGGTTATTCAACGACCTCTCATCAGGCACAATCAATGAGGTCATATATTAAATTGGTGGCCATGTGTTTTTTTGTTGTGTGGTGTGGATTTTAGTATGGTAGATACATTTACTTTTTAAGTTATGTGATATGGAAATGTTCACATTATGGAATAGGAACATAAAGCTATGTTTCATTTTCCAATCATAACTAAATCAACTAAAGTCAATGAATACTATTAGTGGTAGTGGTAGTCTTCTTTGTTGTGTGAGATTGAGTGGCACAATCGTACATAGTGGCTACAAGTAAGAAGTTAATTTCTTACAAGGTAAAAATGTGACATTTAGTGTGTGTTTTTCATTCCCCTATTTGAAACACCTCTGCTATTTGGATACAAGGGAGAGTGTGGATATAATAGAATGTGGTCAACAATTGTATAGAAGGGAAGCTAACTTTAGAAATCCTTTGACTGTAAAGATCATCTCACTACCTTAATTTTTAATGGAGATGATCAGCTAATGACACATCTAGTGTGGTTAAATGCCATAAATGTGGGAAGCATTCTAGTGATCATGTGCATCAAGATGCAGACATCAAGATTTAGATAGTAGTATGCAGACCTAAAAGTATGCATTGGCATATGATTTTGTTTGGGCCAATTCTTGAAGATGTATATTCTCCCCATGCTCACATTAAGGGGGTGTAGATAGGTTTAATAATGTTCACAAGGGGGTGAATGTTAAAATATTTAGTGTGTTCACATTATTAATTGTTGATTGTATATATTGTTAATAATAAACAATATATTATGGGTAATAGGTTAACATGTTATTGTTGTAAATAAAAACAATATTATGTGAATATACTTATTGTTTTTGGGAGGTTAGTAGTTGAGTGATTGTAGGGATTTAAAAATCCTCGATTATAGGAAACATTTTCCTATATATTTGTAAATATGTATTATTCATAATTAATAGAAGACAGTAGATTATTATTGCGTGGAAATTTGTCTCTATGTAATGTGTACTGTGCTCAACTCTCTCCATTATCAATCTGCATGATATAATTTTGTGCTTGGTTGCTCTAATTTACATCATTTAGTTCATCACATGTAAATCTAAATTCATGTCGATGAATTTGGGTAAGGAAGCACTATTGCTCATTGGAATGGTGAGAATGCAATACCAAGATTTAAGATTTGGAAGTTGAATTCTCTAAGGGTTGGGATCGGCCTCATGTTTATACCTTTTGTCATTATGAAGGAAATTGATACATTAGATACCAAAAGAGGTGATATCCCTCTTATTTAGATTTTTTTAGAAATATTGGAGTCTTATTCCTAATTTAGTTAAGGGTCTAGAATAGTAAATTAGTAAATAATATTGCAATAATTTAACCACTGATTTGTATAATTTATTTGTATTTTAAACTTTTATATAAATAATAATAAATATGGAGAAAATAAGACTTAACATAAAATGAATTGAAATAGTTATTATAGGGTATGATATTGGTTGTGTAGGATTATGATAGTGTTGCAAATCAAGATCTGGCTATCATTTTGTGAAAGGATAGGACCATCAAAATAGGACACCCTAGAGTCTAACATTTTTGTCTTTTTCTACCTATTATCCAAACTACTCAAAAATATCTAAGTTTTTTGGGTTTTATTCATTGTTCCTATGTGAGTCTACCTATGAAATATCAATTGCTAAAAGTCTACAGTTATTTTTGTAGACCTAATTTAACATTCAAACCCTAGACTTCATTATGCTTTGACAAAACTTGGGAAAGAAATGGGGGTTAGTGTGTGTAAGATGCACTAAACATGTATCCACACTCCTTGTGTGGGCACACTGCCTACATACCAATACTTTGAAAAGGGATCAAGACATAAGTATTTCTCCCACTTAATGTGCTTTGTGAAATTGTGTAATGTAGATGCAAAAATGTTAAACTAGGTGTGCTTGAGGTGGTTAGGGATTGGTGTGATGATTTGTATATGCTTATAGCTATATTTGGATGGTTGTATGTAGAAAATAGGTAAATTTTCCTTAGTGGTTTTACTTGTATTATTACTTGCTTTATACTATTTACTAACCTCTTCTAAATGAACTTTGAATGGGATTTTATAGAGATATATTGGTCATGGGTCGAATGTATTCATGCTAGGTCGACAAGATGAAGGATAGGAACTAGAAGGAAATGACCATTAGAGCTTAAAATATAATTAGATAGGAGTACAAAAATAAGAAACCTTAGGGTCCAATGCTATAGTCTAAGTTGGGTGATACTTTCCTACAGGTATGGGACCTAGGGCAATAGGATTGGCCTAGGAAATGCTACTTGGCTGAGGTGGAGTGACCATTTGGAAAGCTCAAGATGATTGGGAAAAATAAAAAAGGTGTCTATAAGGGTCATGAGAGCATAAAAGAAAGACCTATGGGTTGGGTGTGACAACCCACACTCAAGCTATAAATTTTTACATTTTATATGACTACTAATTTTGAATTGAACTATTGCTGACAAAATTGTAACTGGTCTTACCTTTCTATTTGTTTCTAGAAAATCTAGTTTTTTTGCTATTTATATAAGAATGTTGAAATAAGACACTCTACTACTGACACTGTAGTCCAAAGTTGGTGCTCTTGTCCTATGTTTATTCTTAAGACTATTCTATAATTTTTATTATTTGTCTGGTCTATTCTACCTAGTTTGGAGTTTGAATACTATTTTTGGTGTTTTAAAAACTAATTTTTGACCAGTTAGAGGCTATGATCTCTGTGATAAAAATCCCTATTTGTTTCCTCTTTTTTTAGGGTAAGAATGAAGACCTTGCAATGACTATCCTCAGAATAAATATCCCTACAAGTGTGTTATGCTATGTAAATACATGATATAACAATGATAATCAAAAATATGTCTCAAGATATAACATAGTTTGAAATGGAGATTGTTAGATTAATAGGGGTATGCCTAAATAGATATAAAAATATAATAGTATGTGAAATATATTGAAATTGAATTGGAAGTTTGGTTAGTTTTTAGTTGTTATTTGTCAAGGAGGGATGGAGCATGATGTCCATCATGGCATCCAAGAAAGCAAGAGAATTCATGATATGGATCATGGCATTGTAAATAATTGAAAAAAAACAAGCAAACAAGAATGCAAGGTAATAAGCATAAAAAATGGCCAAGGGGCCAAGTAAACAAGGGACATGGGTACATGTTACTCAAAATGGTAAGTAAGCATACAAGGCATGTTCAAATTCCACATGCACATACAATTGAAACAAGCAAGGTTGGCACAAGGGCCACAAGCACATAAAAGAGTAGAAGCAAAGGACATTGGAAAATGTCCCAAGGCACACACAAGATAAAGAACATGAATTAAGAAATGCAATCATATCTAGCTACAAAAAGCAAGAAATAAAAATATGTAAATGTTAGAAATATAATCACATCTAACTAATCAAAGTAAGAAGTGAAAGTATGCAAGACATGTAGTACAAGAGTAGGTATATCTAAAAAATACATAAGTGTTATATACTAGTGAGTGTCGATAGAATAATTTGTGTCAACTAGTAAGAAATGTACATCAACATGATAACTAGAGTGTGTGGTGTAGGAATGACATAACCTGGATGGTATAATCATATAGGAGATGCCCCCAGTGGGTAAATATATCGATATATGTCTCAAATGTATGAAGTAGGATGCCCCCTCAATGGGTAGAGTGAAGTAATCAAGGATCTAGAAGTCACTACACACACTCAAAGAAGATCAATTAAAGCATGGTAATGTAGATAAATTGACAAAAAATAACATAGAATAATAAAATGTAAGTCCATCATGGTAGTAGAAATGTAAAGCATGGATGATGCATATAATTGAAATGTTTTGGAATTTTTGAATATTTTTAGATTTTGAATTATTTGAATGTTTTTGGAATATTTGAATGTTTTTTGATTTTTGACATATTTGAATGTTTTTCATATTTTTGGTATAAGATATGTACAATCAATCGTAAAGAAACTATGTATAAGTAATTGAAAATAAGTTATGTATAAATAAGATTGAGAAGGAATGATACTAACTGATGATTCTCATAAAAGACTCCCTATCATGGTGTCATGTATCAAGGAGAGAGATCATGTATGATCATGAAACATGATGGAAGGGCTAAAACTATGGCTCTAAAAGCTATATATATTGTAAATTCTGTAAAATCTCTATAGTATAACCAACTATGGGATCCCCCTGTAACTCTGAGAAATGGATGCAATTATAGGGCTATTAGGGACCCATCTGGTAGTAAGAGAATCTCCTTAAACATGTACTCAATGTGTAAAGGCATGATACCTCAATGATACTACCTTGGGTTTGAATAATATAACTAGAAACTATCTAGAGTTTTAAAACTATGGTGGATCTAAAAGAGGCCTCCATGGAAGTATATGAATTCTCTGTGTTAGCGATGGAGGCTATGACTGTGTCTAAATTTGAATTGGAGGAAGAACTATAACTAGTGGAGAAACTAAAATTGGTGAGTGTGGAGTAAGAGATGGATCTAAAGTAGGGAGTGGTAACTCATATAAAACTCCACTAACTATAACAACTTAATTAGCATGAATGAATTTCATGTATCTATAAACTGTAGAAGGTAATGCTTAAAGTTTTTGAATCCAAGACTAAACAAACAATTTATCAAAGACTCCTACATTGGTAACTATAGGAAATGATATGGACACATGTGTTGGACTAAACTATAGAGGAAGTGCAATCTCACCTAATGAACTCTGTAAGTTATCACTATATCCACTAATAACTAAATCCATTTGGGTAATATCTTCTTTTGAATATCCCAAATTATACAATAATGTCATAGTGCACATATTCACACTAGATCCATTATCTATGAGAACACTATGAATATGATGATTATGAATGTAAGCTCTGATAAAGAGTGCATGATAATTTGAATCATCCTCAATTATCTCCTCCTCTAAGAAGGAGATCAAATGTCTAGCTAGAAATCTGGTATTGTAGACACTAATCATGTTACTGAAGGTGCCCTATATATAGTTAATGGTAGATGTGCATGATATGCATGGTAAAGACCTAATGTGTCCCCTATCTCCTATTTAGAATATTGCAAAAAAGGATCTGAGAAATTTTTTAGAGCCTTATCTTGTGTTTGTTTTTTCTGTGGAGGCTCAACTGGAGTGCCAAGATCGATAAGATTTCTATCTATCAAGTTTTGTATCTTATGTTTCAAACTCATGCATCTATTTGTTGTGTGGCCTAGAGATATATGAAATTTTTAAAATGCATTCTGATCATATCCCCATGGAAAAGGCTTTGTTGGATCAACTTCCTGAATAGGAGGGAGAGATATGATATTACATTCCAAAAGATACTATAAAACTTTGGCTAGAGAAATTGGTAGATTGGTAAAGGTTTGCTGAGGAGGTGCTAATAAAACAACTCAATGAGGGGGCTCTAAAGCTACATTGACTATAGGTTGATTTTGACTTTTGTTATTATTGACATTGATTTTGTATGGGACTTTGATTTTACTCTTGTTTATTGTTTTTGATATACTTGTATATTTGAGTTTGCTCATTGAAATTAATTTGAGTTCCCTTTATTTTAGTGTGTGACACAACTCAGTGAAGGAAGAGAATATTTTCAACATTATTGACTCATGCAAAGATGGTATAAGACTCTACATGAAGAGATCTTGTAACTCTTGATCGATTATGGGGCTAGTCATCTTAGTCAAGATAGTCTTATATTAAAGAACATAATCTGTGAGATGCTCATTTGACCTTTGTTTTTATTGTGGAACTTGGGAATAGGAAACTTTATCACTGATGCTAATGTTAAAATGAGCTAAGAAAATGTTAGCTAAAAGATTGGATGCATTAATTGATTGATTTAGTAGACTATAGAACCATTGTAAATCATAATCCTTTAAAATATATGGAAATAACTTGATTAATAGCCAGTCATTTGGCACATAGTCTAAGAATGCTACATGAAAATATCTCAAATATGTCTTTAGATCACCCTTACCATCATATAGAGTGAGCTTGGGTTGAAAAAAACCTAATGGTAAGGGTGTAGAAGTAATATGGCATGCTAATGGTGTATACAGTAGAGAAAAAGAATCCAAGACCTGTGTTGTTCTAGAATCACCTTTCTCAAGATGTAACACCTTGGATTGAAGATATTTTATCTCTTGCACAAGAGAAACCACATCAAGAAAAAAAGATGTACTAGCCATAATTGGTGGTGCCTCAGAGGAATGTTGGGCTGCTATAGGGGGTTATTGAGACATAGTTGCCCCCATAGTGTCATTTATAACCGGTTACTTTGAAGGATTGGAAAAATAAACTTGCTTGGCCTTTTTAATTTCCATGATAAATTATAAGAGAAGAGTATGATCTCAAGGCCGTCCTTGAGTCTTTCTCTAAAACTTTATAGAATCAAGCCTTTTTTGATGATAACATCATTATCAACAATAGGTGGAAGTGGATCATTAACCTAATATGGTGGGTCATGAACATTGGTATTTATATCATCATTTTCATTCTCATATTGCTCATTTTCAAAGTTATCTTCATGGAAATTAGTGTAATATCGATGTTTAGGATCTATAACAAGAAGCTAAGTTGGTTATTTATCCATGGTATATGGATAGGTTGGAGGAATCTAGGTGAATTCAAGAGGATTGCCACTAAGTCTTGTACTTTGTCTCAAAGGAATAGATGCAAGGAGATTAGGTGGCATAAGGAAAAAAAAAGTGAAAAAGGAAAGAGTATATTAAACAAATATAATCTAAAAAATGAACTAGAATATGCATAAAAAATATAGAAGCTCACAAACATACCTCAAAAGCAATGGGACCTAGTATATGCATCTAGGGTTCTTGAATATATATATATATATATATATATATATATATATATACATATATATATATATATATATATATATATATACATATATATATACATATATATATATACATATATATATATACATATATATATATATATATATATATATAATTTTAAAAATTAAAGTGAATTTTTAAATTTAAATATGTAGGTAAAAAATCAAAAAAATATTGAAAAAATCATATTTAAATGGACCTAGTAAATTCAACTAGGTTTTGAAAGAAAATGATTTTTATTTTTATTTTTTAAAAATTACTATAGAATTTGAAAAATTAATGTGAATTTTTTATTTAAATATGTAGGGTAAAAAGTTAAAAAAAAATTTAGAAAATTAGGAAAGAATTTTCCCTAGGGTTTTTATACACAAATGAAGTAAGTCGAGTTCACCAAATGATCTAACTTTTTTAGGAATATTGGTGTCTTATTCCTAATTTAGTTAAGGGTATATAATAGTAAATCAATAAATAATATTACAATAATTTAACCACTTATTTGTATTTTTAACATTTCTATAAATAGTAATAAATATGGAGAAAATAAAACTTAGCTTAAAATGAATTGAAACAACTATTATAGGGTTTGATATTGACTATGTAAGATTGGGACAGTGTCACAAATTAGGATCTAGATTTCATTTTTTGGAAGGATAGGATAGCCAAAATAGGACACCTTAGAGTCTAGTGTTATTGTCCTCTTTTACTGTTGTTGTCCAAACTACTCGTAAATCCTTGAGTTTTTTAGGTTTTATTCACTGTCCATGTGTGAGCTTACTTATGAAATATTGACTATTGAAAGTCTATATAACTCCTTGTAGAGATGATTTAATATTCAAACCTTAGAATTCATTATGTTTTGATAAAAATTGAGAAATAATGGGGGTTAATATGTGTAAGATGCATTAAACATGTATTCACACTCCTTATGTGGGCATGCTATCTTTATACCAATACTCTGAAGAGGGATCAAGCCATATGTAGTTCTCCCACTTAATGTGATTTGTGAAATAGTGTAATACAAATGAAAAAATGATAAACTGGGTGTGATTGAGGTGGATAGGGACTAGTGTGAGGATTTGGATATGCTTGTAGCTGTATTAGATGGCTGTATGTAGAGAATAGGGAAATTTACCTTAGTGGTTTTACTTGTATTCTTACTTGCTTTGTAATATTTGACAACCTCTTCTAAATGAAATTTGAATGAGATTTTATAGAGATCTATTATTCATGGGTCAAATGTATTCATGCTAGACTAACAAGATGAAGGATAGGAACTAGAACAAAATAACCATTGGAACTCAAAATGTAATTGGATAGGAGCACAAAAATAGGATACCATTGAGTCTGGTGCTATAGTCTAAGTTGGGCACTCCTATCCTATAGGTATGGGACTTGGAGTGATAGGATTGGATTGGAAAATTCTACTTGGATAAGGTGAAATGACCATTTGGAAAGCTCATGATGACTGAGAATAAGCAAAAAGGTGTCTAGAAGGGTCATGAGAGCATGCAAGAAAGACGTATAGATTGGGTGTCACAAGCCACACTCAAGCTACCAATTTTTAAATTTTATATGATTACACCCTCATTATATGATTCCATGGTCATCTTAGGAGTATGTCATAAGATAGGGATAAATTGAGGACCATAATCTTAGTTTGAATAGTCTTAAGTTTGATTATAAGAGGGAGAAAAATACAACCAAGTGGATTTTGAATAGTTTTTTCAAATCCATGACATGTTAGGTAGATTTTATTGAGATGATATTTATTATAGACAAGTTGTTTGATAAGCCATAAAGATGTCACATTAATATTAGACCCTCAATCTACTAGTAATTTATGAATGAGGGTGGTGTTAATGGATATTTTAATGAATAGGTGTGGATCATTTGTGTGAATGAGGATGTCATAGTTAATCTTATCTTATTCAAGGAATTATATGGAGGGTTTAGAATAAGGACAAATGCATTCAATGGTATGCACTTTATTTGGTTGAGACTCATGAGATGGTGGTTCTTCTTTTATGGAAGATGGTTCTTTAATTTCTTGTAGTTGTTGCATGTCGAAATTGTGATGATAAAGGGAGGTACGAACTAACTCCATAAGAGGTATTTTTCAAGGCATGGAGTTGAGCTCTTATAATAAGTTCTAATGGGTTTTAAAAGACTAATATCATGAATTTTATAAGGTAAATTAGATTTTATTGGAATAGAAGTGTTTGGAGGTTTAGAAGGAGGAGATGGTTCTTCATTAGGTTTCGAAGCTGGTTGAATGATTTATGTGTCTTTGAGGAGTTTCTCTTCCAAATATGGTTTCTTAGGTTTAATGATAAGATCTTTATGAGTTGGTTTTTGGTGAAAATTGACATTGGCCACATTGACATATTAATAATTTTTGTAATATTGTTCATATTTGGCATCAATGGCATAAACATTCTTATTAGCTTGTTGACTGTTAGATGTGGAAAAATATTTTTGTTTATTAGAAGAGGAACCTTTGGGAGCTTGTCATTTTTGGGAAGTGATGTTGTAATCTTGAAGAAAATTTTGAATCATGTCTTCATGATTGAATGAATCACCAAGTATATAAGAGGTAGAAAATTTGGTAATGCCTCTACAAGTTTCATGGGAGTGATCGATGTTGGAATGACACCAATAAAATTGGTTAGGGTCATACCATTCAGGAGGATTATTAGGATAAGTAAATGGTTTAGATGGCAATAAAAATTATTTCATTTGATGTACATTTAATGGTGTGTGATAAGATGAAGGATTGTTGGTTGTGGCAATTCCTGGCTTGGTCTAAGGAGTATTATAGGTCATTGCATTAGTAGAAGTTTAAAAATACCCTTTAAAGAATTTGGTAGTATGTTCACATTGTTTCATTAAGAAATATTGACTCTTGGCTGGGTCAATATCATTTTTAAGTGTTTGAGGGGAAATTTTTTGAACCTTATATTAAAGAGAAAGAGTTAAGGTAGCTATAAAGAGTTTAAATAGATAATTATTAGTCATGTTATGGTTCACCTTGTGGGCTAAAGATTTCCATCACTTGATAAAATCATGAGCTAATGAATAGTGGGAGATTGGTTAACATTTATGAAATGGCTAAGGGATTTTTTTGGAAGATCATTGTATTAAAATTATTTAACTAGAGGATTGACTAAATCTTTTAGCTGCCATATGGAATGTTAGGGAAGTTGGTTTTACCATTCCAATACATTGCCAGTGAAGGTTTAAAAAAAAAGTTTAGTTGTGGTGAAAGTATTAGTTTGTATCCAATCCTTGTAAAGATTTCCAAATGCATTGAGTAAAGATGCAGTGTCTTTAGTCCATCATACTTAATAGTTGGAATATGTTACCAATATCAATGGAAATAATGAAAGGGGTCTAAAGGCTCATTTTGTATGTTTTGAAGAATCGTATTATTCATGATAGTTTGGGAAATGAAATTTCCTATGGCATCTCTAAGAAGTGGAGGAATAAAGTTTTGGTTATTTTGAGGGAGGAGAATAGGTGGTTGATTAGATAGATTGATCAAATGATGTTGAAGTTGCATCATTTGAGAGGTGTTATATGTTTGCATTATGTTCATTTGTTGCACTATATGTGAAATAATTTGGATTATATATATTGGTGGGTTGGTGTTTGTATGAAGGATACCCAAATTGGTATTAGGGGTTGTTAGATAGACTTGTGTCAATTGCCCCCACATTATGATTGGATGCTTGAGGATGGGAATTGTCTTGATATGTAAAAAAAGAATCTAATCCACCTAACTCATCTTAGGGTGTGATTTGAACCATGTTACAATCCAAATATGAGGGATGGGAAGAATTATTCCAAGAGAGAGGATTATATTGGAGGCAAAAAAAGGAAGAAAGGAATACCCTATATAGTGTCTAAATGGATTTAGATTATCCAAGAAGATTCTAATAGGGTATTTCATGATGCTTGATGAAGGAAATAGAATTTTTAGAAAATAGAAAGAGAATCAAGGATAAAGTTATCCAAATAAAGAATAAATTCATCTGATAAGGGATAGGGTTAGCCTAAATATGCCAAATCGATTGGGTCGATAACATACTACTAAAAAATAGGTTGAAAAGAGTATATAATCATATGGGTTGACTATGAACTACTAGATAGGGGACAAAACAAAGAGATAAGAAGATAAAATCATGTAAATCAACTATGTATGGTTAGAAGGAAGGTAAAACATAGTCTGTAAGAGACTATATCAACCAAGATGATAGTGTTTTGAAATAGGGGAAACTTTTTGATAGATAGTTTGAAGAAAGAATGAAAACAAACACATGAAAAAGTAGATTAATGTGATTGATTCAATTGGGGCACAAAACACAAACCTTGAACCAATGCTGGCCAATTAAAGTTTTGTAATACAACACACAATGATAAAAGAGCAAGTAATCAACTGAGAAGTAAATGCTAACTAGTTGGTCACCCTAAGTGTTATTAGATTATTAGAAATTTTTGATTTTAATGTGATAGGAAAGTTGTCTGAATACGGAACTAGAAAGTGGTCTAAATTTGGTTTCAAGACATTTGGAATGAAAGGGATATATATTGGCAATGGTACTAGCTTGGTATTAAGGCCTAACCCCTCACTTCATAATTTCACAATGATAAGGGTGTCAAGTGACTTTCCAATATATACCATTAACCACATATTTATACTTGGCTAGAAAATCAAGTCAGCTTCCCACTTGGTGATGAAATCCAAGTAGGTATGCCTTGGGAAGACAAATGTTTAAATGTTTTTTGAATGTTAAGTGATTTTTTAGTGTGTGCAAAAGAGTAAAATAGTGTAACTAAAATGAGGATTTAAAAAATCACCTATTTAGACTATGTGATTTAATCTAAGAATGTAAACAAATAAAAAGGAAATGTGAATTAATTAATAGAAAATATAAGTTAATTCCTTGATTAAGAATAGTATAAAGTCATTTTAGGTGACAATATATGCAAATAATATAAAATAGAATTGAATGGGTCAATTCTATTTTGTAGAAAGGTCTTTAAGAATAGAGTCAAATAGGTTGACTATGTCTCTCAGATATAATACAAACTATAGAACTAAGTTGATCAGGACAACCTAGCTAGTTGTAGGTTTGCAATTTTGAAGATTGCTAAATTGTGAAAAATAGAACTGAAGGAAGAACTAAAATGATAAAGAGAGGTGAGAAAGGAACCTTGGTGGGCTTGAAGATGATTTTGATTGAAATTTTTTATGTTGTAGTACTTAATTTCTGCTTTCAAATTCTATAAATTGGGTTGACAGGTTTGACTAAGTTTTGCAAAAACCCTATATGTTAAAGAAAAATAATGAATAGGGTCAACCTATTTGATAGTGTTTTTTTATTTGTATGTTGATAGGATAAAATAAAAGATAGAGTCAACTTATTCGATAATGTATTCTAATTTGGAACTCAAGAAGAATACTATGTCAAATTGCTCGATCCAATAACTTGTAGTTGATGAAGACCTATACAGATAAAATAAAATCCTTTTAAAGCAATTGTGTGTCAATCATGTGCACAAAAATTTAGAACTATATCATCTAGTTTAATATAGTACTATAAATATGGGAAAATATAATAAAATGATAAAAATGATGATAAGAAATAAAACTTGCAAGGGTTAGATTCATGTTGGTTTCACCATAATATATGCAAAGGAAAATGTAATTGATCTATAAATTAATCCTAATTCAAAGAAGATAAATCCTATTCTGATTATTGATAAATTAGATATTTAGTGTCATGACCAAGATGGATCCACTAAACCTAGCCAAAAGATCTCGTACCATAAAAATATCATTAGGGAGGGTTCCAAAGCCTCCAGTCAAGCAAAACTATGCAATAACCCTAAATAGGTCTTATGTTTTCATATTCACTAAATTAATAACAAGTAAAGTAAAGTATAATATAGTGCTCACCAAAGCTTGTGGGACAAAATGGGAGTATTAAAAATTAAAAGTATATATGCATAAGAGAATCCTATTTAAGCTATGTTTAAGTAAGACCCTAATGCATAGAAATATCAATATATAAAAATCCATTACTTATGATACTTCTATCTACTAAAGAGAGGAGCACATTTACAGATACTTAACTTCAAGATGAACATGTCGAGACTCAATATTTCCCTTAGGTAAAGGTGCTTCACAAGATTTTATTGTGGTTTTTAAATATCAATAAGAAAGGTAAAATCATCCAAGACTTTTCCATAAGACAAGATTATTATCCAAGTAAAAACCCTAACCTAAGACTTCTCAAGTAGAATGGTGGAAGAGCATATTGTAAAAAAGCATAAATGAATAATTAACTCTTGTTGTCCCTCTAAGAAATGATGAAATGAATGTGTTTATATATTTGAATCTAACCCTAGTCCTTTTTAAAAGTTTAGCCAATAAGGTCAACCCAATTGATTCTATATCTCTATACAAAAAACAAATTAGGTCTTAGTCTATGCTGGCCAAGGGCTAACATAGACCCTAAATGATTTTTTTCAATTAGAGTATAGGGTCAATGGGTTTGATAGTTTATCATAGACTTTTAAAAAGGACTTTAGGCTAAGTTAGGGCTAATGATAGTGGAAAATGACTAGATGAGGGTGCAAAAGAGGAGGAAAAACTTAGGGGAATGTTTTTAGGAGATGGTTGTGTAGATAGAAAGTGGTAGTAAAGGGAACAATAATCCTATGAAGCACTAATAGTTTTCCCACCCCTTTCTCGATGCACCCCTTAAGGTGTGCAATTAGAGAGATTGAGAATTGATGGGTTCCTATAAGAGGGAAAGCATTAGTAGTTGATAAAGTTTGATGTGGAAATATGGTGAGAAGGATAAAAATGATAAGGAGTGCATCTTCATGATTTTGTCAAAATTTAAAGGTCCATATAGTGTATTTTCTTCTAATTTTTATACCATGATGGATACATTTGGTGATGAATTCAACTGGCCTTATTTTAAAGTTTTTTTGTGAAAGACTAACTAGAGAGAAAATAAAATTAATGGCCCTAGATGCTCTATCTAGTTCTAGTCATGCCTTAGTGGCTAACACTTCAAAAGGAAAACCATCACCTAAATCAAAGTAGAAGCCACTATCTTTTAATAAATCTATAGACACCATTACACAGTCTTCTCAATATTCTAAGAACAAAAAGTATTTTAAGCAAAATAAGAAAATTTTTGGTCCTTGTAAATTTTATGGTGGTCCTAATCATGATGAAAGTAGATGTTTTAAGAAGATGGTAGCATTAGAGGAAGCATTGAAACAACACATGATTTATATGCCTTATCCATCCTCTACTCCTTCTATAGGAAAAGGGAAAACACTCTCGACCAGGGATATATCTTCATCAAATAATCAATGGATTTTTGAGTTAGGTGCCTCTCATCATCTCACACATTCTTAGGATCTCTTAGCTTCTATTACAGATTGTAGTACGTCACATATTGGCATGGGGAAATCTTCATAGATTGATGTTTTGGGATCAGGTACTATTAGAAAATAAGATGGTTGTTTTAATAATGTATTACTTGTACCCCAAATCTCTTTTATTCTTCTCTCTATGTATCAAATATGTCACTCTGGTATTGGTAAAATTATGGAGTTCACTCCACATGATGTTGTAATAAGAGAATGTAATGATCCTAGTGAGATAGTTGCTACAAGTATAGCAGATCATTCTACAAGACTTTACACTTTTGATAAGTTTGAGGCTTATTCTAAGACTTATGGTTCTTCACTTGTAGCACATGCTGATATTCTTATCAAATTTTGGCATGAAAGGCTAGGGTATCTAAGTTTTGGTTATATGAAGGAAATTAGTACATAAAATCTTGTAAATGCCCTTTCTAAGGTCTCACGTATTGATGGAATATGTCTTAGATGTCTAGTTAGTAAACAACACTAGGATCCATTTATAATTGGTAAGGCCACATTTGCACATGTATCCTTAGAGTTGATTCATAGTGATTTGATGTCTTTTCCAACTCATTCTTTTTCAGGGGCAAAATATGTACTCACATTCATTGATGATTTCACTCGTAAATCTTGGGTATATTTTCTCAAGTTGAAAAGTGAAGTATTTGAGACCTTAAAGGCTTTCACAACCTTTTTTGAGAAACAATCATCTCTTTCTCTCGAAAAGATACACATGGATAATGGGGGGAATATGATAGTAATGTTTTTTAGACTTTTTTAGTGAACATGGCATTCAACATCAATTTACTATACCTTACACTCCCAAATAAAATGGTGTAGCAGATAGGAAGAATCAAACATTGAAAGACATGGAAAATTGCATGATTCATTCTAAAAATTTGGGTTCATAATATTGGGTTGAAGTAGCAAATTGTACAAACTACATTAAAAATCACATACCTCACAAAGCTATGCAGAATATGACACCTAAAGAAGCTTTGTCTGGGATCAATCTTGATATTTTAGATTTCCATGTTTTTGGCAATCAGGCATGGGCATTTATTCCTAATGACAAATGGAAAGCATTGGAGAAGAAAAGCCAACCACTTATTTTTGTTGGTTATTGTGAAGATGTAAAAGCTTACCACCTTTTTGATCCTATCTCACATGATGTATTATTTTTATAAGATGTACGTGTTGATGAGCTACCCACTCCACACGAGTCTACATATTTTACTTCTCCTCTTTCCCATCCTCCCTCTTCTTTTATAGGTGATAGTGAGGATTTACTTTCTATTAATCACGTTGAGGATGATTTTGGTGTTGAAACTATTTAGCCACCATAGCCATCTACTTCATCATCGATACCCAAGTGCAAATAGATCACTCTTCAAGTAGTTGGTTCTTTTGTTGGTGATCCATTTGACTCTCATCACACTTGCTCATAGATATCTAGTGTTTCTCTTATGGGAAAAGCCATTATTAATGATCCAGTATTATTTCCTGAGGCCATTAGTAAACCTGAGTGGGATGAGTTATGTACGATGAGTATTCTTCATTAATGAACAATCACACATAGGATCTTGTTCCTCTTCCTAAGGAAATAAAACTTGTAAGATGTAAATGGGTCTATAAGACCAAATATGCTGCAGATGGATCAGTTAATAAGTACAAAGATAGATTAGTAGCTAAGGGTTTTTTTATACATTGAAGAAGTAGATTACTCTAAAACCTTTACCCTTATAGCTAAGATGGATTATATTAGGCTTGTACTTTCTCTTTCTACTTCACATCATTAGCCAATTTTATAGATGGATGTGAAGAATGATTTTTTGCATGGTGATTTCTAGGAGGAGATCTATATGGAACAACCTTTAGGATTAATATAGGACTCATCATTATTTTGTAGACTCCATCATTCTCTTTATGGTCTCAAACAAACTCCTCAAGATTAGTATGAGAAGATGGACTCTTTTATTTTGAGTTTTGGTTTCCATCATTATGAGTCAGATCATAATGTGTATAGCTTGAAGTAAGGTGAGGATATTGTGATATTGGTTTTATATGTTGATGAGCTTATCCTCACTGATAGTTTAGACTCCTTAATTTAGGACATCAAGGACAAGTTGGTATATAGGTTTGACATGATAGATCTAAGACTTATGCATTATTTTCTTGGCCTTCAGGTTCATCAATCTTCCAAGGGTATCTCCATTGGATAGCAAAAGTATGTGACATATCTACTTCACAGGTTTGGCATGGCTAATTGTAAGCTTGATCCCACTTTATATTAGTCAGGTGTTATATTATCTACCACTTGCATGACTCCTCTTATTGATTCAACATTGTATCAATAACTTGTAGGTAGTATTTTAGACCTGACTCATACATGTCTCAACATTACATTTAATGTGAACCTTATCTCTTGGTTTTCACATGAGCCTTATGAGAGTCATTAGATATTAGCCAAGCATATTTTACACTACATTTAGGGCACCACACACTTTGTTATTCAATACACAACACAAATTTCTCTAGATCTTGTTGGATACACTAACTCAGAATGGGCTGTTGATGTTGACACTCACAAATCCACTTGCATATTTGCATTCACACTTGGTTCTGGTTTAGTTGATTGGTAATGTAAAAATTAGATAGCTATTACATTATCTTCCATTGAGGAAGAATATCAAGGTGTAGTCAAAACCAGTCAGAGGATCCTTTGGCTTTGACAATTTCTTGGAGAATTTGGTTTCACATAGTCTGATTCTACTATTCGTTGGTGTGATAACCAAAGTGAAATTGCTATTTCATGCAATCCTATTGACCATTAGTGTACCAAAAACATTGAGATTCACATGCACTTCATTTGATATCTCATTCAGGATTGAGTTATTTCTTTGGAATTTGTGCTTATTATTGAATAGATTGCTAACATCTTCACTGAGCCTTTAGCTTCTCCTTGTTATCTTAAGTTATGAGAGATGCTTGGGGTGAAGGAAGTTGTACTTGGGGGGATTTCCCATAAAGTCCCACCTTCATTTTATTATGTTTTTTTAATTTGGTTTATACATGGGTATCTTATCAGGCTTAGTAGCTGGGACCCATATTTATTTCATACTCCCTATATTTTACTTATGAGAGGGTGTTAGAATAATGCGTGTATAAGCTTACCTAGGTAGTATGTTTTTACCTATGGTTAATTATTTATTACCTAAGGTAGATATTGGTAACCTAGGTAATTTATTTATTTATATTGTTGAAATATTCTAAACAATATTTGGTTGCACGTAGCTTTTGAAAATTGAATACATTCAGTTTTCTCTATTGTATATGTATGACAAATAGTTTGTTTTTTACTTAAAAAAACTATTTTCATTATTTATTCTAACAATCTGATAGATTTATCATTAAGAATAATCATAGTCTTAATTATTTATTTTTGTAGGAACTTTGTTGTAAGATTATCAGAAGTATTTGTTAGTATTTACATTAAAGAACTATCCTTTGAGTTGATCCTGTGAATCATTCACTTGATTCTTAATTTATACATGGAAGAGGTAAAAAATGAAAGAGTGATCTTAGGGTAGACAAAGTTCTCTATGGCATTCAAATCCATCAGCTACATCAATAATATGCATGCATCAACACAAATGAGACTCATTCTCACTGTTCACATGAGTCATTTCTATTTTGTGAGGTTTGTGAGGGGTTATCCATATCAGTGAGGTGATAATTAATTGAAATAAGTTTCAAACAAGTTATTACCATTTATAAATTATTTTTGAGATAAAACTCATATGCATGAAGGATTACTAGGCCCAAGTATAATGAAGAATGTCTTGATTAATTGCTAGCTCAATGTGAGCCCTAATGTTGATTTTTTAGTGAAAGGGGTGGTCTCTAGTATATCCCAAAGAGGTTATCATGAATTTTTAACTAAAATTCAACCTTTAATTGATCATGGATGATAAAGATATAAATTTTATGGAGAGATCATCATACACCTACAACTCACTTGAAGATCTATAAGACTGAATGGATAGAGATGGGTACTAAAGGCATTCTTATATGTATTAAAGAGTGTTTCAACTTTAATCATAGGTTTGTGTGTGTATGATATATCCATGGATTTTGAGAAACTTAGGAAACATATTATCAATAGCCTAATTTAAAGAAAATGTAGACCTACAGGTTTGAAGACCTATAGGTCTTGAGTTGCCTAAGGTAATACTGACTTCATAAAAGTGTGAAGGAAGATAATAAACCATTGTAAACACCCATATATAATGAAAAAAATATCATGAGGTGATTTATGGAATTAAATAGGATAATAGGTTTAATTAGGCCTAATAGGGTTAAATGCTCATACATAGGATTGTGTATGAAAGTAGAAGGAACTTGGCATATTTTAGAGATGGTGTTTAGATAATAAATTGGGGTGTATGTAAGCCATGATAATACTAATAATATATTGAGTAATAATAGAGAGTGATGAAAAAATAATCTATCTTAAAGCCTGCAGTCATATAGGCTTAAGCACCTACAAGCCTAATGGGGAATGTTTAGGTATCTTTTCAAATGTGTGAGTACAATATGCAATATTGAATTAAATTGGGGTTTAAAAGCATGAAAGGAAGATATAAAATCATGATTAAGGTGGTTATAATTATTGGATTCTTGAAAATTTGAAGATAGACTCCAAACTAGGCCATTAGGGTTAGATTGACCTAATGGCCTACAAACCCTCAAGAAGTGAAAAACCAAGTTGTAAAATTTTTAGGAGGTAAATTCTAGATGGAAAACCACTTCCATGCCTTAGAAAAGGTGTTACATACCTAAATATACCATCTAAAACTTGAACCAAACACCAAGATAGCATTTTCAAGCCAAAACTATCTCTCGATCAAACTAAAAACAATCTGCCTAGCTTGAGAGGCATCTTCTCTTACTCAGAAGAGGAGTTACATGGGAACCCAAGATCATAAGAAGTGTTAAGGACCATTGTATACTTATAATTTGTGGCATTAGTTCAATAATTATGTCCCTAGGATTTATGAATCATCATTAATATGATAAATAGGTCTCAAGATGCCAAGAAGACTAGAAATGACCTGATGGAAGGAATGGAGCCTCTAAGTCCCTTAAATGGGATAGTTTAACCTTGTAATTGATTTAATAATCACCATAGCTCTATTTTATCTTTTATGAAACATAAATATATCATGTGTGAAGGGTATAGTGTATGTAATAACCCTAAAATATTAATATTAAACCTATTTATGAGTGTGCAAGGTGGTGATAAGCTCTCAAATCAGGTAGACAGGCTTTGTAAGCCTAGGCAGAGGTTATATAGTCCTATACACACTTTTTTAGTTCTATCAATATGATATATAAGCTTTCATGTCACTAATTTGGGCTCAATAAGTGATGGTTCCACTATTATTATTCAATAAGCCTAATTGCAAACCTATGTGCAATCATGGAGAGACTAAGAGTCTCTTGAATAATACTAAGAGTGATTGTTGAGGTTTTTAGAGCCTCATTAGATCATAAACAAGTATAATCAAGTGTCTACTTGTAGACATTGGCATGATTTCTTTATGTATCATGAAGACTTTGAGGAAGATGGCGTAATGAGGTTAATAAGCTTTAAGACACCTAATGAAACATATGATCACTATAACATCAGTATGGATAAACCTTAAATAGATATAAAGTGTCAAGAAGAGGGGGAAAAGGTAGTTAAAGGTGAGTGAATAACCAAAAATTCCACTTGTCACTCTTTGATCAAAAAGTATATAACCATTTCAAGAGAAGAATATGAAGAATCTCTCCTATGCCACCCTTCATGATGAAATTCATGAACACATGGCCTTAAGGATAAATAATCAACATGAAAACACACCTATAGCAGGCTTGGTTTCACTTATTTTATGTATTGTAACTTGATTCATAATGAGAAGACTCCTCCAATGTCCTTCTCTCTCTCTCTCTCACTCTTTCTCTCTATATAAAAAATTATTTGGATATGTAATGGATCCTCCACCATGAGTATGGTGAATCCTTTCTCTTTTTTAATGCCCTTTGATCATTATATAGCTGATTTTGCCTTATTTTGGTTGCATTTAGTGTAAATAGTTGAATAGTTGATGAAATCAAGTGTAGACTCATGCTCACCTTGGTTTATTGTATTGTTCTTCTTGCCCCCATGTAATTTAATTCCCTATTACAGGTTTTAGAGAGTGTCATAAGGGATCAATTATAGATTAGAAGTGGTAATAATATTCCCTCTTAACTCCACAATACCTTACCTCTCCATGAATCACTAATGTAATAGGTGCAAGTTAATGATGGGGAATCAAGAACAACAAACATCTCTGATCCCACTTGTCAGGATCTTACTCCTCAGAAAAGAGCACAATATGATTACCTTGTATAAGCAACTAAATATGCGAAATTAACCAGAAGTAATAAGTAACTAGAATTCACAAATGACACAGAATATGAGAGACAACACAATATGTATTAATACTCATCCAGAAAATAATACAATGAAGAGATGCCACACTCTTCCACACCTTTCAGGCTTCCCACACCAAGTGTACAATAATTCTCCTCAAGAGTTCACTCTCCTAACAAAAATGGTCCCAACACACAACTCAAACACAAAATTGGTGTTCACCTCCAACCAGTTAGTATTAACCCTGCCAGTACACAAGTACTCAAAGTACTTCAAGTAGATCTCCCATAAGCTTGCAACAACCTGCACTCAAATGATCTTACTTACCATGTAGATCTTCTCCATGAACTTGCAACAACCTACAATTCAAATGATCTTACTTACCATGTAGATTTTCTCCATGAACTTGCAACAACCTGCAATTCAAATGATCTTACAATTAGAAGGAACTTCCTTGCCTTCCTCTATTGCTCTCTGTGGAACTAGGAGGAACACACACTTTGTTCTCTTCACTAGCACACACTTTACAATACATGCCAATGGGTCTATAAATAGATCCCAGAGTAAACCATAACTTAGACTCTTAATTTAAACACGCAGCTCAAGACTCAAAATAGCCTTTACATGCAAACACTCAGTTCAATGAACTAACTATCCATGTAAAAAATAGTTCTAGAACCACCACAGGCAACCAACATCAGTCCCTATCTACCTGGAGGTGACCGACGTTGGCCAACCTCCTACCAATGTCAGTTGACCTTTTGTTTACCTCTTATCAATGTCAGTCATACTGTCGATGCTGGTATCCCTAAAACTCAGCAACCTCCATGTCTGTAATAGTTGAAGCTTTTAGCTCCACAACCTAACAATCTCCCACTTAGAGATAAATAGTTGCAATTGTACCTATACCTGTACATCATCTAGTTTGTTCCCTTGGCTTTGTATCCCTCTTTAAAATCACTCTTAAAGACCAACCACCACAAATCTTGTGGTGCACCTCCTATCATCCAAATCATTTTCCACATCCACATCTACAAACCCATGTAGAAAATAACTTGACCCTGCATAGCATGTGCACCTGCTATTGGTCCCTCTCAGAATCCACTGAATTGCCCTCCAATGCTTCTTTCTCAAATTGGCTCCAAACTTGTGACAGCTCCCACTGCTTGGGAAAACTCAAGTCTAGTACATACCATGCACTTAACCTCATTATGTGAATCAAGACACTATTCATAAAACTATCCAACCATCGGTATGCTAACTAGTTTCACACAATCATCCAGAGACAAAATCAACCTGTGATCTTCCATGTCCCTAGAACACACTCATGTCAAAGAATCTTGCTGCTCCCAGATTCCTCATGACACACCTCTGAACTAGCTTTACCTTTAGTTCAACAACTCCCTATATATGTAACCCTACAACAAGCACATCATACAATAACATGATAATGTAGCTAATATTATCCAACCTGGTAAAGAGAAACACAATGGTCAAACCTCCATTGCCCTGTAGCTTACTCAAGACCATATACCCTGGCCTTCCGTCTTATGTGTCCATTCCCGCTCTTCTTTATCCTAAACATCCATTCATCTCTCAGTGCTTTCTTCCAGCAGACAACTCCACCGAAAGCCTCCCATTTGGTCCTTCTCCAAGGAATCACATCCTTCATCCATGCCAAGCTCCCACTATTTCTTGGATCTACCTGCTCTGCTTCTTTAATAACTTCTTGGCTCTTGACCATCAGTGAGAAAAAAGTAGTGTAAAGAAGGGAAATGATGAATTTGAGGCTTACTTACCCTTTAAGCCCTCCATATGGGTGCTTGAGACTACCTTAACAGCTTGTTGTCTGCCCAAAATCTTTCTCAATGACCGATGTCAGTCACATCTCAGTTTGCATCCGACTGATGTCGGTTCCATGCAAATGCCTCATCACTGACATTGGTTCCTTCTAACCAATGCCAGTGTTTATTTGTCTTGAGTCACTGATGTCAAGTTGCACATAGTTGATGTTGGTCCCTATCTGGATGTCGACCTCAATTTTCTAATCGACATTGGTCTCTGTGTTTTACTTGTGAGCGATGACTTCTACTTGTGAGCTCCTTTTGGATCAAAACCCTATCCAAATCAACCTTGCTTTGCTCATAATTCTTCAACCCCTTATGCTGATCTCTATCTATCACCTTCTCCTTGAAAACCAAAACTTTCCTATTCTTGTCACGAACATCAGATTCCTCAAGAAACATCACTTTCTTCTTCTACATACAGAAATCATGATCCATGCTCTTTAATTCTGAAAGCATACCCTTTGACTCAAGAACATGCATCTCCTTCATATTCATGTGACCAAGCCTATTAAGCCACATCTTCGAATCTACAGCTGATGTAGATAAACCAAAAGGAGAATCAGTAAGACAAGTAGTTAGATAAAGCATACCTACTTTCTTACCTCTTGCTACAACAAGTGCACCCTTGGTAACCTTCCAAGAGTCTGCTGTGAGAGTTACTGTGCAACCCTCATCACCCAACTTTCCAACAAAAATCAAATTCTGCTCCAGGACTGGGACATGCATGACCTCCTTCAACACCCATGTGTTGCTCGTCTATAATTTCAGCTTCACTTTCCCTTTGCCAACCATTTGACAAGGCTTACCATCCCATAAACAAATTTCTCCAAAGTCTCCCTGGACATACTCATGAAAAAATTCCTTGTTTGGGGATGCATGAAAAGAGGCACCAGAATCTAAAACCCAAGATTCTACTTTATCCAAAGAACATACCAGAGCATCCTGTGTAATAATACCTGCATCACTTGCTTCTTCATGTCCTTCATGCTGATCTTCATTCAACCAACAATCTCTCTTTAAGTGCCCTTACTTTCCACACTTCTAGCAGGTTATTCTACCATACATGGACTTGGATCTCCTACCTATCTTTAACCTTGATCTCCCATGCTTGATCTTCTCTCTTTGCCTTCCCTTGATTTCCACACTCAAAGCATTTCTCGATGATTCACCTGTGCTTTTCCTACAAATTTATTCATTCAAGATTACACTCACAACATCATCCACTTTTAACATTTTTGAAGCAGACACAGTATTACTAACTGCCATTACCAAATTCTCCCAACTTTTTGGTAATGAGCATAAGATTAAGAGAGCCTTAATTTCATCATCAAAAACAATATTGATTGAATTTAACTAGTTTACCAAACCATGGAAATCACTAAGATGACTATGTACAGATCCACCTTCCAACATTTGAAAATTAAATAATTACTTCATAAAAAATACCTTATTTGAAGCTGAGGGTTTTTCATATAAATTTTCCAAAGATTCCATCAACTCCACCATTGTCTTAGCCTAAGATAAGTTGGAAATCACAGAAGATGCAAGGCTCAACCTTATAGATCCCAGAGCCTTCCGATCTAGAACCTCCCATTCTTCAATCTTCATATCTAGGGGCTTGCATGCAACCCCACCCAATGGTAAGTACAAATCTTTCTGATACAGATAATCTTCTATCTACATCCTCCATAATTAATAGTTCTTGCCATTAAACTTCTCCATTTGTAGCTTACTTTCATCTGCCATTGCTATACTCCCACTCAAACAAAAACCCCTGTGAGTAACCTGTAATCAACACACACTAACTAGATCTAAAACACTTCTTAGTAAACCCAACCAAAAGCTCTGATACCAGTTGATGGGGAATCAAGAACAAAAAACAGCTCTGATCCCACTTGTCAGGATCTTGCTCCTTAGAAAAGAGCACAATATGATTACCTTGTATAAGCAACTAAATATGCGAAATTAACTAGAAGCAATAAGTAACTAGAATTCACAAATGACACAAAATATGAGAGACAACACAATATGTATTAATACTCATCCATAAAAGAATACAATGAAGAGACGCCACACTCTTCCACACCTTTCAGGCTTCCCACACCAAGTTTATAGTAATTCTCCTCAAGATTTAACTCTCCTACCAAAAACGGTCCCAACACACAACTGAAACACGAAATTGGTGTTCACCTCCAACCAGTCAGTAACAACCCTGCCAGTACACAAGTACTCAAAGTACTTCAAGTAGATCTCCCATAAGCTTGCAATAACCTGCAACTCAAATGATCTTACTTACCATGTAGATCTTCTCCATGAACTTGCAACAACCTGAAATTCAAATGATCTTACAATTGGAAGGAACTTCCTTGCCTTCCTTTATTGCTCTCTATGGAACTAGGAGGAACACACACTTTGTTCTCTTCACTAGCACACACTTTACAATACATGCCCATGGGTCTATAAATAGATCCCAAAGTAAACCATAACTTAGACTCTTAATTTAGACACATAGCTCAAGACTCGAAATAGCCTTTACATGTAAACACTCAGTTCAACGAACTAACTGTCCATGCAACAAACAGTTCTGGAACCACCACAGGTGATCGACGTCAATCCCTGTTTGCTTAGAGGTGACCGACATCGGCCGACCTCTTGCCGATTCTGGTTGACCTTCTATTCACCTTTGACTAACGTCGGTCATACTACTAACACTGGTATCCCTGGAACTCAGTAAACTCCATGTCTACAATAGTTGAAGCTTTTAGCTCCACAACCTAACAGTTAAGAGTAGTGCACATTTTTCAATCATATAGGTCATAGTGTATATGCAATAAGTGTTAGTAATATTAAATTTGGTGTATCACCTCCTTAGTTAGGTTTATTTCAAGTTATACTTCTCCCTTTTCCATTGTAAGTTAGTATGCAGTGTTTATGATACTGATTGATACAAAAATGGGAGCTTGCCTTATAATCTAGAGATTCAATCCACCTATTAGGCCACCCATAGCCTAGGATTGTCTCCATGTTATCCAAAATTATGAAGGATTGAACAAACTTCTAAGGGTGAAAATTTGGGATATAACAATTTTGGCATGCCCAATGAGACAAGATTGATAATTAATTGAAGGGTTTTTGGTGTTGCTCTTCAATACACTATCCTTTAGAGGGATTTCAAAAAATATCAATGGTGACTTTGAATGTATTGAACTGGTTATATCATCCTAGGTATCATTATAAGCAAGTTCTATTTCACTTTTGCCTTTCTTATGAGGTTTCTTAGATGAGTTTGGTTTTTATTTATATTTTACTCAAGTTGGTGAACCATATCAAACTCACGTTGATATTTGCCAATAGTTTGTTAACCCTTATCAGTATCATGTTGATTCTTGTCAGCCTTGCTATCAAGAGTATTACCCTCCTTCCTATCCTCAATAGTATTACCAAGATAGTTCACCTCTTTGGTGACATTTTCATCCTTCTAATCAATTTGGTCAAGAGTATACTACTCCTAGTCAACATAGTCATATTTAAAATAAGTCTATCTCAAGATTCAAGTAAACTCTCTTAGGCTATGAAAGGTATATAATAGGGCTTAATACAAAAAAGGAATATGGTTTAAGTATTCATAATAATCTCATTAAAAATGTGAGAGGCTCATTATAGTTGATGAAGAGAGAGTGGGAACCTATTAAGAGATAAAATTAGCAAAGACTCAGTAGTGACATGATGAACATAGGTGGTCTAATTCAATGCATAGAAGATAAGATCATACTTCATAAAGGACAAGTCTAGTGATATAAGCCTTATGTACCTTATCCTATACCACCTCATCCATATATTTTTCCACCCATTCTTGCTCAAAGGATCAATTTGATCAATTTAAGTGAGTTTCAAATCATCCCAAGTCCTTCACATACCCCTCAAGCCTTCCCATCATGGAAGACAATCCAACAAAACATACAAAAGAGGATATAGGTTATTGTTGAGAGGGTTGAGGATTAAGAGAAATCATAATTGGAATGTTTGATTGTTAATTGGAGGGGAAATAATTAAGTTATCTTGGAATAAACTCCATTCCCCTTCTTCAAGAACCCCCCAAAAAATCCCTTAAGATTCCAAGTTGAAATTGAGTGGTGAAGCCATGGGCTAAACAAAGTAGAATAAGTTTAGATTGGGGAATTGAGACCAAAGAAGAAATTGAGCCTATTCAATATCCACTAACCTCCAAAGAGAATAACACTTTCCCATATTAGAAATAAATTCAAATGAAGAAGGAAGTCCTTATGGAAAAATTTGAAAACCAAAACAATTTAAGGCTTGAAGGATTCATTAGTGAAAAGAAGGAAGAAAAGGATAAAATCATTGATCATTAGAGCCCAAAACTTGTTTTTGAGGTTGAGAATTCCTTCCCTAAGGAATAAAATTAAATTATAACTATAGTTGAGCGTTAATAAGTCCATGAAGAGGAAACTTAAAGTGAATATGATGAGGAGATCATCATTGGAACACCTCTTGGAGAAGAAAAAACAAATCAATCTTTAGCTCGATGAAGGGAGAGTTGATATTGATGAAGAAGTTGTAGCTAATATTGATATAAATGACCTATCAAATGACCAAGATGAAATTTTGAGTGGGATTGGAATGGTTCTTAGTGAGAAAGAGATAAAACTTGAGGAAGTAAACCTGTAGATGTGCCATGACTCCATTGAGGAGTTTGAAGTTCTTGACAACCTTATAGCTCCTAAAGAGAAGGAAGAGGATGTAATTCAATTTATCCTCATTCAAAATAACATAAGAAATGAGACAAATAAGGATTAGTAGTAGTATATTGAGTCCTTTAAATATATTGAAGTCCTTTGCAGAGGTACACTTCATATTGGAAATCATGCTCATGAGGAGGTTGATTAACACATATCCATTGAAGACTATAATGTAACTTGAAATGAGTATGCATAACTTCTTGAAGAGATTGAGGAACTTAAAATAAATGATAAGCGACATGATGTCACTCAAGATGTCATAGAGGCCCATGAACCATACCTAAATGGAGCATCATTGTATGAGGTTGAAATTATTCCAATAATTTAGAATGTAATCAAGGGTAAGGATCTCTTCAAGATCAATGAGCAACATAAGGTAAGTCTTGAAGCACAAGATGTGGTTATATTCATAGGTGAATTGTGTATTGTTGTGGATTCACTTGAGAATATACTAAGAAAATTGGTAATTAAGAGGATGGTAAAGCCAACAAGATCAAATTCCAAGAGGCAAATTGACTTATACCATTTTTTACTTGTTGTTGTGTTTTTTAGTTACTTGTCTTGTTTCCCCTAAGTGCTTGTTATCAAAAGTTTGGTGTGTTGTCTTATTTTTGCCTTGTTGTGTGTGTTGTTATTTGTATTTATGTGTTTAAGATTGTAAATTAGTTATCCCCTCTTGTTTAAGGGTCTTGAATTCAAGCTGAAGGTCCCATATTAGTTAGTAGTTGAGTGCATGTGACTCCATTACCTAATATAAGGATACGACTATAGTTTTATTAGCATTACATACATGCTACCCTTATGAATCACCAAATTATTGACCATTTTTTCCCCCCAAGCCAAAATTCTAACCCTTGTAGTTCAAAACTTGACTTGCCATGCTTCTGAACCTTGTTGATAGCCATCATATGTCTTATGATGCCTTAAAATGGTCTCTTGAGGTCCTTTTAACATAGTTTATGGTCTCATAGGATCTTTTACGGCTTTTTGAGATGTTAAGGTTTGTATTTTATAGAGTTTCCTTGCTATTTTAGGCCTCTCCTTGAGTCATAACCTCGTGCTAATAGATAATCATATTTAATATGTCATATGAGATATTTTTAAGAGGTTTAGTCATGTAAAGTAAGGTCATGGGTCACAATGCATGTTGTCATATGATCCTCTAGAGTTTATAGTTAAATGATTCATTTCCATGCCTTAACTAATGCATCAAGGGTATAGTGAAGTATGTGAAAGCTAAAGAAGATAATGGAATTCTAACATGATAAATGTTAGGATTTGGTCAGGAAAAGGTCAGAACCATGATTGCTTGCAGGTTCAACATATAATAGAGAATGAATCACTCTAAAGAAGGAAATTTTAATCACTTATATGGGAATTAAGGGTCCATATTCAGGTGTAAATGCATGTAGGGGTGTATTTTAACCTTCATCAAATCAAGTTCATGATTAAAAATCCTGCATAGTTCCACAAAATGTAGAAAATGCATCAAAACCTTCATCAAGCTCCTTGCCAGACCTCCAAAGGAAGTTTTATTTTGCTCATTATATATAGAGGAAAGAGAATGGTGACCTAAAATTTTAAGTAGAGGAGTGGGTAATAATGGTATTTAGATACTTGGTATTGGTTTTCATATTGAATCATTTATCACTATGAATAATCTTTAAGAGATTGAGGGGTTAAAAAGTGACTCAAATCCCCACTAACTCATGTTTTTCCTCATGTTTGCACTTTTAAACTTTATTAGAAGAGTTAAACCATGAAATATTGATCTCAAGGTAGACATATATCTATATGTAATTTAAATCCATAATCTACATCAAGTATATGCATACATTAGAACAAATGAGACTCCTCACTATTTGCATGAGACATACCAATTTTGTGAGGTTTGTGAGGCACTCTCCATATAAGTGAGGTTATAATTAAGTGAAATAAGTTTTAAACAAGTCATGACTATTTATACATCAGTTAAAAGCTATAAATAATATGTATGAAGGAGTACTAGGCCCATGTATAGTGAGGAAGATCTTGATTCATTGCTAGATCAAGGTGAGCACTAATGTTGATTGTTTAATGGAAGGGGTGGTCTCTAGTATATACAAAAGAGTTATCATGAATTATAAAATTAAATTAAACCTATATAACACTACTTTTATCATGGATGATGAATATTAAAATTTGATGGATAGATCATCATGCACCTACAACTCACATGAGGACCTATAAGATTGATTGAGCAGAGATAGGTGCTAAAGGCATTCTTATATGTCTTAAAGAGTGTTTAAAATTTAACCACATGTATGGGGGTGTATTATATAGATGTTGAGTTGTATAAAATTAGGAAAAATATTATCAATATCCTAATTAAAATTAAATGTAGACCTACAAGTCTGCAGACTTGTAGGTCTACATTCTTAGCCAAAGATCAAAATCTTGTATGAAGAGGAGTGTCTTGAGTTTCCTAGGGAAGTAATGAGTCCATAAAAGTGTGAAGGAATATAATAAACCATCATAAACACCCATATATATTGAAAATATATCTCATAAGGTGATTGATGGCATTAAAGAGGACAAGAGGTCTAATTAGGCCTAAGAGGCCTAAATGCTCATACATAGGCCTATGTATGAAAGCATAAGAAACTTGGCATATTTTGGAGATTGGGTTTGCATAATCAAGTATTGTTTATGGAATACATGATAATCATAAGAATATATTGAATAATATTGGAGAGTGATGAAAATAGAATCCATATTAAACCCTGTAGTCATATAGTCTTAAACACTTACAAGCATAATGGGGAATGTTTAGGTCTATTTCTAAAATGTGTGAGTACACTATGAAATATTAAATTTAATTGAGGTTTGGAAGGTTGAAAGGAAGATATATTATCATGATTAATTTGGGGATAATTATTGGATCCTTGAAAATTTGAAGATAAACTCCAAACTAGGCCATTAGGGCCAAATTGACCTAATGACCTACAAACCCTCAAGATGTGACAAAACAAGTTAAAAAAATTTTAGGAGATAAATGATAGATGTAACACCAACTTAAAACATTGTAAATGGTGTTATATAACTAAATGTACCATATAAAACTTGGAACAAACACCAACATAGTATTTTCAAGCTAAAACTCTCTCTAGAGCTCACTAAACATAGTCTGCCTAGCCCAAGAAACATCTTTTCTTGATAAAAATTATTTGGAGGAGTTACATGGGAATCCAAGATAACAGGGAGTGTTAGGACCTTTTCTAATTGTAATTTTTGACATTATTTCAATAATTAGGGCCATAGTATCTATGAATCATCATTAAGATAATAAACATGTCTTCAGCTACCAAGAATAGAAATGACTTGATGGGAGGAATATATCCTCTAAGTGCCTTAAATGGGATAGTTTGACCTTGTAATTGATTGAATAGTCACCATAAATCTCTTTTATCTTTTATGAATCATAATTATATCATGTGTTAAGGGTAAAATATACATAATAAGCCTAAAAACATAATTACATACCTATTTGTGAGTGTGCAAAGTGGTGGTAAGATCTCAAATCAAGTAGACATGCTTTGTAAGCCTAGAAAAAGGTTATATAATCATATACACACTTTTTTAGGTCTCTCAAGATGATACATGAGCTTTCATGTCACTAATTTGGGCCCAAGAGGTGATTGTACCACTATTATTATTCAATAAACCTAATTATAAACCTATGTGAAGTCATAGATAGCCTAAGAGTCTATTGAACACTACTAAGAGTTCTTGTTGATGTTTTTAGAGCCTGATTAGATTTTAAAAGAGTAATTAAGTGGCTAATTTTAGACCTAGGCATGATTTCCTTGTGTATCATTAAGACTTTGAGGAAGATGATGTAATGAGTTTAATGAGATTTAAGACACCTAATGAAACATGATGATCACTGTAACATTAGTATGGAGAACCCATAAAAAAATGTAAAGTGTCAAGAAGAGAGGTAAAAATAAATTATATGTGAGTGAATAAAAAAAATTCCACTTATCACTCTTCAATCAAGAAGGATATAGTAGTTTCAAGAGAAGAATATGAGGAGTCTTTCCTACACCACCCTTCATGATGAACTTCATCAACACATGGCATTGAGGGTAGTGAATTAACTTGACACCACACCTCTATCGAGCCTAGTGGCACTTCTTTTTTTCATTGTAACTTGATTCATCATGAGAATACTCCTTTAACATCTTTCTATCTCTCTTTTACTCTTTCTCTATATACAACCTTGATTATCTTTGTAATGGATCTTCCAACATGATTATGGTGAAGACCTAATATTTTTTAATGCCCTTTGATCAATTTAAATTTTATTTTGCATTATTTCATGGGTGAATTTAGTGTAAACAATTGAATAATTGATGAAATCAAGTGTAGACTCATGTTCACATTGGTTTATTGTCTTGTTCTCCTTACCTCCATGTAATTTAATTAACTATTGCAAGTTGTAGAAAGAATCATCAGGGATCACTTTTAGATTAAAAGTGGTAAGAATATTCCCTCCTAAATCCATAATACCTTACCTCTCCACAATTCACTAATGTAATACGTGCAAGCGAAGAGTAGTGCACGTCTTTTAGTCAATTGTGGAGAGGTAAGGTATTATGGATTTAGGAGGGAATATTCTTACCACTTTTAATCTAAAAGTGATCCCTGATGATTCTTTCTACAACTTGCAATAGTTCATTAAATTACATGGAGGTAAGGAGAACAAGACAATAAACCAATGTGAACATGAGTCTACACTTGATTTCATCAATTATTCAATTGTTTACACTAAATTCACCCATGAAATAATGCAAAATAAAATTTAAATTGATCAAAGGGCATTAAAAAATATTAGGTCTTCACCATAATCATGTTGGAAGATCCATTACAAAGATAATAAAGAGTAGTGCACGTCTTTTAGTCTTATAGGTCATACTACATAAGTAATAGGTGTTAGTGATCTTAAAACTTGGTGTATCACCTCACTAGTTAGGTTTCTTTCATGTTATCCTTCTCCCTTTTCCATTTAAAGTTAGTAGTGTAGTGTTTGTGAACCTGATTGATACATCAAGGAGATATAGCCTTATAATCTAGATATTCAATCCACCTCTTAGGCCACCCATAGCCTAGGATTGTCTCTATGTTACCCCAAATTATGAATGCTTGAACAACCATCCAAGGGTACACATTTGGGATATAATAGGTTATAAAGAGGTCAAGAGAAGAGTAAAACACTATCCAATATGATTCAAAATCACTAAAGTGCTAATGAGAAAAGATAGACCTTCAAGATTGTAGTAAAAAACCTTTAAACATCTAGAGGCCTATTATAGGTGCATTACAAAAAGGTGTGTTAGTTATGTAGACACTAAAATTAACTCACACAATGCGTAACTCCCTATGTCAAAACCACTCTTAAGCCCATTTATTAAAAATAACAATTAGCCTCCCTAACCCATGTTTTTTCTCCTCACACATTTAATTAATTTAAAATGCTTAATTAAGTTAATTAAAAACTCCTTTTTTCCACCTTACCTGTCCATCTCATCCTAAGACTAATTATCACTTGATGAGTCACCTCAAATCTTGGTCCCCTCATCCTAACTACCGAAGACTTATTCTCACCTAAAGACTAAATTCCTAACCAAACTACATCCTTCTTAACCTCTTATTTTTACCATTTTATAATAGGTGCTACACTTGGCATGAGGAGCAATAGAAAACTAGACAAAAATATTAGTTTTACTTATTCAAAGGCCATCAACATTAGTTAACCCATGGCTGACATCGATAGGATCACTGATGTCGATTATATAAGCCAAACTCTAACCTTATGTTCAGGTCAGTAGAAATCAAGAAAACTCCTTATTTTCATCTAAGCTCTCAACATTAAACTTTTGACATCTTGGCTTATTGTTATCTTGTGTAAGTCAATCTAGATCAAGAACTAAGCTCTTGAGGACTAGTAGCACTACGTAATTTCTCTATTCAGGGCATCTATTTGAACTACTTGATAGGAGCCATCCATCTAACACTTATCATTCAGTCACCACTATAGCTAAGTATATCACTTATTCTATAGGTCTCTTAAGCAGTTACCTTGCTATCACTTTACATTTTCTATTCATTACTTTACACATTCCTCACTGAACCCCTATGAGGGAGTTACAAATCTTCCTTGCTTATTTCCCCTTGACCTAACACACCAAACCTCTGACCAGATGCATATAAACCATACTCTCTCTCTCACAACTTCTCCAACCTCCCAGACCTGACCAAAACCATTTCCCAAACCTAGAAAAGCCTTCTCCAAGCTCCTCAATAATTATTATCCCTACCAACCTTAGTAGCCTAACTGATATTGGTCACTTTCACCCATTGACCTCGATAGCATAATCAATATCAGTCACTTCCTTACTAACATCGATGACTTTGTATTTCCTAACCTTTCTAAAACTTACTCAAACACCTAAAATAAAAACAAAATATACCACCTATACTCTATCACTTTTTGCTGCATTTAGGTTATGAATAACAGTAACATTATCTCTCTTTCACTCTCTTTTTACCTATATTTTAGTTATTTATTACTCTTTTGTCTCTCAAAAGTGGACTGTCATCTCTAAATAAATTTCAAACTTCCTAGAACAAGCGCATAACTTGGCAGCCCACTCATTTATTTAATAACAATTTTTTTTTGGTAGTGCTTTCTTACTTGTAGGTAGTCCTCCCCAACCAAAGAGAAGTTCTCACAATGTTTGGATATGGCACACAAACCAATTCAAGTTCATTCTAATCACTTATCCCTATCATTCTTCTCTATTTTTCTTTAGATTTGAAATAGACAAATTTTAGCAAAACATTTCTAGCACACTCGGTGGGACCTTTGAGTTTTCCTTGGGTTCATTGCCTATTTTAAAAATTCATATAGGTGCATTATAGTGAAAATTTCATTTCTTACACTTTCCTCTTCTCTTCTCTCTTAAAATGAAAAATTCAACATTTTATTTTCTATTTAAAGTCAATAAACTAAAATTTTCTTCTTTTCTCTTTGCCTTTAAAAGTAATTCATCATTTTTCTTACAAGTTAAAAGAATCTCTTTTTACTTATTCTTGCATGCACATTAGGATAGTGAATTTCATTCTCTACTCCTATTTCATCTTTATTTTCATTCAAATCTAAACATTTTAGATTTGGGTTTAAAACTTATTGCACTTCATTGTTTTCTTGTTGCATATTATCTCACCTAGTTAATTACAAGCATTGTGAATGAATTGTAGTGCACCTATGTTACACAACCAAATCACACTCACACAAACAAACATCTGAACTCGCCTAAAAAAAGGCCCATCAAAATTTCATCACCTGGTGGATCACCTTACCCTAACTGGCTATCTTACTTGGATTTCACCACCAAGGGGAGAACCCACTCCATTCTTTGGTAGAGTATAAACTCTAAACAAAAGGTATATTTTGGCTAAGCGGCCTAGATTGGCTTTAGGTCCATGAAGTGTGGGGAACAAGCTCCTATAATAAGCCACATACCTAGTCTAACATAGATTTCCTCTTGAGCACTAAAACTAACTTGAAACTAGCACTAGATTAATTTCTAGTACCTTTGACAACTAGATTTTCTTCTCACTATCTGATTAAGGCATAAACCAACATGAGACTAAAATTAATCTTTAGGAGTTAATAGTTGCTAGTTGTATGTTCTTTTTCTACTTCTTTATTGCCTTCTATATTTTGGTTTTGGTAAGGATGTTTTTCTATTGATTCACAAAATCAACACTATTTCTAATACTCAATTTGTATAACCTGTTATATCAAGTTTTTTGAGTGTTCTTCCTTCTTACATAGACCTCTTGTATCTACTATTTTACCTAGTTTCTACTTTTGAGTTTCTAAAACTTTGGATTTTCCATCTCCAAAGATATCATAGTGACTGAAATCGATTAACTATACTAACATTAACAGATTTTAGCTATCGACATCAATGATCCCACTAACATTGATAACCGTTTGCTATTGACATCGGTTAAGAAACTGATGTTGAAGACTATGTAATTTTCATTTGCTCCAAACAACAAGCTAAAATAACCCACTTACGTACATCCAAACCTACTTTTTCCTTATTCTATCACTATTATAGAGTAGTAAGACTATTTATACTTCCTCTTGCATGGTATTGATGTGAGCTCAAGCCAAAATTATTGTTGATTACGTAAGCCAAAAACCACTTCCACCTTCTCCTCTTATTGTTGAGTCTATCATGGAGCATACTTTAGATACAGAGCATACTCCCAACCCCAACCAAATTTGCATTATGCTTGAAGGAGATCAAGAATTTGCTAAATTTATTGATCACAATGTGGTATCCCTTCAGCATTACCTTGCCATGAGCTGAATCCATAATTCTTTGAGTGATCCAATCAATGGTATACCAACCTCTCTAATGGATACAATTTCAATTTCAGACACCTCCACTATTTTCCCCATGGTTACTCAAACCACCTCCTCTATAAGTAACCCAACTATAAATAATGTCCAAAGTTTAACATCGCCAACTGCCCAATCTCACCTAAATCCTGGTGTGACTGCCCTACTTTTACAACCATAACTAGTTCAGTCAAATCTTACCCCATTCTAAAATTTGGTGGTACCTATTCTATTTACTCTCATACTTATAATTACTTGAGTTTTGACTCACCCTTCATCTAGTCTAACCATGCCAATAACCCAACCTATAATAACAACATCCAATTAAAGCATAGTCTTTAACCTAATAAGACAAGCTCATTTTCTTTTTGCCCCCCAACTTATGACTCATTATCTTTATGTTTCCTCAACACAACCCCAACAAGCTATGTCATACGCTCCCTTTGCTTCCTATTAGGTTCCCTATAACTTAGGAGGTATTCTCTTGACTAATCCCCCTTTAGACCTCATTAATATGCTAATGGACAAGATGATTAATCTAGAGACATCTATTTTTGGTTCAAAGAATGTGTTATCTTATGATCAGATATGCAATGAACCCATCCATCCTTTTGTACCTATTTTCCCTTATCCAAGCCAATGGGAACTCCCCAAATTTACTCATTTCTAGAGTAAAGAGGACCCATAATAGCATTTGTGAGCATTTGGACATGCTTATTATTTAATAGGGCACAATGATGCATTACTACTTCATATTTCCCTTTGTCTCTTTCAAGTGTTTCCTTGGATTGGTATAGCTCTATAAATCAACACTCCCTTTTCTCATTTACCAACTCACACAAATATTCCTAGACCATTTATCTATTAACATCTCTAAAAAGGTTTCTATTATAGACCTTTATTCCATTAGACAATTTGATGACAAGTCTATTGTAAATTTTGTCACTCACTGGAGAGGCTTGATCAATCAACTCTCTTTCTCCTTACCCCAACCTGAGCTTATTGAGATATTTTCAAGGGAATATGCTAAACACATTTCATTCACACTCTGAGTACAAACTTTTCTCATATTTGATGAGGCCTTTACAATGGCACAAAAACTCAAGATCTGGGCTATAGATGAAGGAAGAGTCAAGTTGCACAATAAGAACACCATTACAAATTAAATGACTCTACCTTTTCTAAAACTTCTCCTTCTAACTAAAAATCTAAAGGCTTAGCCAACATGGTGGTCATTAAGTTAGCTTCTTCCACAATCACCAACCAATCTAATTCTTCAACTTCCCAAAATATGACCAAGCAATTCTAATATTGATAGGAACAAAGACAATACACTCCCATTGAGGAGTCATAGACATCCATTTTGGAAAAACTATCACAACAAGGTGTCATAACCCTTCCTCAAATCAAGCCTCCTATATAGTTTGACCCCTCCTATCCTACCCCAACTTGGTACAAAGAAGATGAGTTTTGTGGCTACCATCGAGTTAAAAGCCACAATTCTAATAACTATAAGACATTCAAGAACATTGTTTAATATATGCTTGATAGAGGTGATCTCATCTTGGATAATCCTAATTCACCCCATAATCAAAGTATGGATGTGTTCAAACACCCTTTTCCTAACCATTCACCTAATAAAAATATTGTTCAGACCATGACTAACTCAAGTGATCGTAATATCCATATTGTTAATATGGTCTTTCCTTTACCTCTAGTTTAACCTCCCTCTCAATAGGAGGCACCTATTTTATTGACTCCTCCCCCACAATCAATGGCGTTTATTTTTCCCATTCTTCCTCCCTAGGTAGAAGACCCTGTTTCACCCATTCCACTCCCACATAAGGAAGAACATTCTTTACCACTTCTTTTACCACTAGAGGAGCTAGTATTGCTAGTTCCCTTTGCACCAATATTACCTATCCTCTTACCACTTTAATACCATGCCTTACCTATTCTGTAACCACATGTTGAAGGGAACATCATTCTTATGTTATACCCCCTTGAAGAACCTTCTTCACCTACCTCTCCTCCACTGATAGAGAGTAGTAGCCCATCCACTCCACCTTTATACCTAGAAGAGTCTATATTATCTAATCCCACATTAGACAAGAGACCTATTGTGCCCACTCCAATTTTACCACTCTTACCCCTTCTTTTCCCTATGGAGGATCATACTTTACCTATTCCTCACCCACATATTGAGTGATAAATAATACCTATGCTTTACCCCCTTAAGGAACCCTCTTCACTTACCTCTCCTCCACCCATAGAATACCATGCCTCTTCTCTTATCTCTTTAAAAGAAGACCCCATTGTGTTTCTTTCTCATCTTTGGCTCGAAGCAGTAGAGACCAATAATTTCCCTCTTTCCCAAACACCTCAACCTTATAAAGATATAATCATAAGGCCTACATTATCTAAACCCTTCTCTTGGTTAGTGAAAAGTCTAGAATTTCTTGACTCCATGAAGCTAGATCATGTGGAATTTTAGGACCAACATAAAACTCCTTATCCAAAACAATGAGTGTTGACCTTTACCACTAACCCTTTCACTACCCTTTACCCCAAGGTCTTTGACAAAGTCAGAGCTTCTTCACCAAAATACCAAAAGCTCATCCATGTATTTCAGGACCCTCACCCTCATAGGCATCTACCACATTAAAGTAGATCAAACCCTTAGGTGTACACCTTGTCTCTAATTTAATTCATCCATAGGTGAAATTAGATTTAACTCCTCAACCACAAGCAAGAGTTTTGTGGCCTGAACTATAGAAAAATGTTAAGCTTTCTAGATCTCATCGATCCTTCCCTCTTTAACCTTCAACTTTATCATCAATTTTGGGACCACACCCCTCTACTTTAATTAGAGTATTATTGACCCAAGCAAAACAAAAGGTTAAGTTACCTCCACTACTACCTTTGCCACCTGGTAGGCCTTTCACATATGACACCTAGATACCTGACACCAAGAAAGTGTCAATAAAACATGTAAATCCATCACCACCAAACAAGGCACCATGTAAAATCACCTCTGGAACTCCTAAAAAAAATAAAGTGTCCAATCCTATTATCACAACAAGTGTGGCCCACTTGCAGGCTCTTACAGTTTTTTCCTATGTTAGTTGTTATAATCTTCTATATTAACTCTTCCTCCCATTAAGCTCGATGGTGAAACAACTTCACCAAAATCCTATGAAAATGTACTTGTATGAGTTAATAAAAAATTCATCTGAACACCATCAAGCTTTGATTAGTTCCTTGTAAGTGATTAAAGTACAAACTAATGATCCCCAACCTCTTGCAGCTTTGGTCAGCTCCCTTAATTCCATCTTGATTTCTTTTAGTAATTCAAAAATTCTGCTTCAACACCTTGAAGATCAGGATTATACCCTTTTTATTATCACATATATTGATCAAAATCATGAAAAAAGAGTCATGATCAATGGGGTATCTATTATTAATATTATTTCCACCCATGCCTATAAACAACTACCTCTTCCTGATAATTGCATGTCTCAAATTGATGTGGTACTCTGCTCCTTTAATGATACCATAGTTACTATGAAGGGCACTATTGTCTTACATATCTATGTAGGTCACCACACAATTTCTAATCTCTTATATGTTGTAGAAGTAGAGTTCCAATATAACATCTTGCTTGGATGACCTTGGATACTTGCTATGGCATGTGTACCCTCAACTTTGCACCGTTGTGTCAAGTTTAAACATGATAGGCAAGTGCATGTTATACCCACTGACCCACCTCCATTTAAAACATGCAACATGAATTATATTCCCAATGATGTTCTCATTCCATTGAAGACATCATCTTCCTTGCATGATAATTCTAAAGATTCCACAAATTCCATACCCCTGGTTACATAGATATTAACAACATAAATTCCTGACAAGTATCCCATGGAGGAAACTTTTTAACATTTGTCACTTGACAAATATCATTTGTTGATGCACAACATGTTCTATACTCTACAAGAGTATGAAAAGATTCACATGCACCCAAATTATGATCCTCACATTGGGATGGTCATCACTTATGGGCCCCATAACCTTCAAACTAATTTCACATATGGGGGAATTGATCAAGCTCCCACTATTAACAATCCATCTTCTTCACCACAATCATTTACCTGTGACTTTTCTTTTCTAAATAACCCTAGTTTCACACACACCTATCTCTATCGATGTGCCTAGAATGGATTTGGTTTGGGTCATTATGAGTAGGGTTTCCATATGCCCATTGAATTCCCACTAGCCAAACCATTGAAAATGCCAAAAAGAGGTATGGGGTGGGATATGATGAACCAACTAAACTCATTAAAATTTCCCATGTACCAATTATTAAAGATCCAGTCTCTCCTCCACCTTCTTCTCCATCATCACCTACTGAATTAGATGTATATATACATCCTAATTTTTTTTCAAAAATGCCATCCATTTGGGGCCTTTCACCTATCACCAGAGTAAGGAAATAAGGCCCCTTCCTCTCATTCATCCTAAAATAAATGATGAAGACTCTCCCACTATTAACATTGTCCAATGTCAAGATGATGATGCAATTATCACATACATGGGTGCAAATGATTCCTATATCCAATGATCACTCCCATCTAAAACACAAGCTATGTTAAATGAATCAACCATTGACATCAATCTACTCTCTCATGATAACCCCCACATCCTCGAGATTAGCCAATCTTTGGATTCCTCTGAGCAAGATGATTTTGACACATTTATTAATAACCATAGTAAAGCCTTCACTTGGTCTTATAATGACATGCATAGTATTGACCCCTCTATCATCACCCATAACATCATCACCAATTGAGATGCTAAACTTGTTAAGCAAAAGCTTCACAAGATGCATCCTTGTATTAATATCCTTGTCAAAGAAGAACTCCAATGCCTCCTTTCTATTAGCTTTATCTAACCCATCAACTACCCATAATGGATTTCTAATATTATTCCTATCACAAAAGTGATTGGGGGAATCTATATTTACACTAACTCTCATGACTTAAACCTCACTTATCCAAAAGATGACTTCTCATTGCCAAGTATTGACAAACTTGTTGATATAACAACTGGCCATGAGATGCTATCCCTTATGGATGGGTTCTATGGATATAATCAACTCCTAGTTACTCCAAAGGATTAGCATAAAACAATCTTCATTACCCCATGGAGAACTTTCTATTATTGGGTCATGCCTTTTGGTCTGAAGAACACAGGTGCCACTTATCAATGTGTTATGACTTACATTTTCCATGATATCCTACACAAAATTATATAAGATTACATGGATGACTTACTCAGCAAGTCTAAACTTTGCCAAGATCACTTGATGATTCTCAAAACCATATTTACTCATATCCTCTAATATAACATTTGACTAAACCCAAAGAAATGTGTTTTTAGGGTTCTTATTGGTAAGCTTTTAGGTTTTCTCATTTCTCTCCATGGTATTGATGTTGACCCTACTAAGGTTAGATAAATCTTAGAAATGCCTCCACCCACTAATATCAAACAACTCCTCAGCCTATAAAGAAAACTTTAGTCAATCGACCGCTTCATCTTCCAGCTATTAGATCCTTGCTAATGCTTTCACCATATCCTCAAAAAGGATGTTTCCTTACATTGAAATACCAATTGTTAAGAATATTTTGACACACTCAAACAATATCTCCTTTCCCCACTAGTTCTTATTTAACCTAAGGAAAATGATCCTTTTTACCTACATCTATGCAACAGATCATTCTTTGGGTGCTATGATTACACATCGAGATGACCAACATAAAAAATAGGTGGTTTACTACATAAGCTATGCACTTATTGATTATGAGACTCGATATACCCATACTAAAAAAACTTTGCCTCACATTGGTATTTTTAGCCTTCAAGCTTTGCCATTATCTCCTAAATCAAAAGACCTATGTGGTCACCCATATTGATCCCCTCAAATACATGCATTCCAAACCACATCACAACCAACATATAACTTGATGGCTCATGCTCCTTACTGAATTTGACTTGGAAGTCATTCAATAAAAGTATATTAAGGGACAAATAATCACTGACCAATTAGCTACTGCCCCTTTGCCTAACAACCAACCTTCAAACCTTGAGTTTGCTAATAAATACATTAAAATGGTTTCCACTAATGACATCTACTATCAGATGATGATGTTCTTTAATGGGTCTAAATGTTAATATGGTGGGGATGTGGGAGTTATTCTTATTCCTTTAGATGGTGAGCCTATGCCTTTGTCATTTAAACTAGATTTTGAATGCGCTTATAATATGGCCAAATATGAGGCTTTGATATTAGGACTTCAAACATCTCTCTTCTTGGGTATCAAATCCATAACCATTTTTGGTGATTCTTAGCTAGTGGTTAACCAGATTAATGGTTATTACCTATGAAAAAATAAAATTTTGTAGTGGTACAAACATCATGTAGATACGCTATTGGGATCATTTGAATCTTATATCTTAAAAATTATTCCTCAATCTACAAACAAGTTTGTTGACACAATGGCTTCACTTGCCTCACACATAACCTCTTCATCCTCTTCCTCAAAAATATATGTCATTGTGCATCACTTAACATTACCCTCTTATGTATCAAATTAAAATCCTCTTTATCTCAAATGTAACATCTAACCCACATATATTATGGTACAAGCAACTCATGAATTATCTTTCCTTCTCTATTACCCCTTCTGATCTCTCCAATAATGGGAGATGTGCCTTCATAAAATGTTCCACTTGTTACACTATGCTAGGGGACTTCTCTAAAAGTGAGGTTTTGATGGTCTTCTTCTTAGATGCCTCATTAGTACTAAGACTCCCTTTGCTATTAAGGAGGTCCATGATGGTATTTGTGGTAGACATTTCAATGGTCACATAGTTTCCAAGCGTATCCTTTGACTCAGATATTATTGGCCAACACTCCATCAAGACTGTGTTGATTACATTTAGTGTTGTGTTAAATGTCAATAACATACTAACCTCTTTCATGTTCTGAGTCATGTATTACAAGTCACCAAAGACTTTTGACCCTTCTCCCAATTTGGCTTATATTTAATTAGGGAGATTAACCCTCATTCCTCCCTTCATCATCATTCTACCATTACTGCCATTGAATACTTTACCAAGTGGGTCAAGGGCATTCCTCTCATTTCCACTAAGGCTAACAAAATTATTGACTTTATCACCATCACATCATCTATCATTTTAATGTCCTTCATAAACTTATAATAGATAATGAAAAATATTTCAAAAGCAAGACTATCTAAAGTCTTTGTGATACATTCAAAATCAAATTAAGCTTCTCATCACCGTACTATCCATAAGCAAATGAAATGATATAAGATTTTGAAAAAACATTGACCAAAATTTTGATGTTGTCAGTGATAGGGAAAGGATTTGTACACACACATTCCTTTTTCTTTATGGGATTATTGCACTAGCATTCAAACCCCTATGGGTGCTACACCTTTTTCCTTGGTATATGGGATAGAGGCTATTTTTCCTCTTGAGGTTTAGATTCCTTCTCTTTGTATTTCTCTAAAAGACATACTTATTAATGATGACTTTCATCAAGAATGTTTGGCTCAACTTGAATTTCTTTATGAGTACCGTCTCATAGCCCTTGACCACCTCCAAATCTATCAAGAGTGTATCAAATGCGCTTATAACAAAAACCTCAAAGAGAAATATTTTAATATTGGAGATCTCATCTTAAAATAAAATCAACATGTGATGAACATGGAGAAAAGCAAATGGGGTAATTTTGCTCCTAATTGGCTTGGATCCTATATCATAACTCACAAGTATGTCTCAGGAACTTATTACTTGTCTTCTCTCAAAGGAAGGCCAAAAATCAAGCCTTTAAATGCCTTACACCTATGACCATTGTTAGATAAGCATCACTTCACCATGTGTTTAACTTGAGCTAGTCCCTTGAGCACCCCTATCATATTCATCTCCCTTTTTCTTCACCCTTACTCCTACACATTTAATTAACTTACAAAGTGGTATGGTTTTGCCCTCAAAGTGGAAAATTGTTAAGCCTCTATAGTCTTGCATATGACTAAAATAAAAATAAAAATCAACAATAAAAACAAACAAACAAATGGGATATATGACAAGTTCTACTCTCTAAGGTCTTATTTCTCAATGTATATTGCTCCCTTGAAGGACAACTATGTAAGTTTTCTTTGCTACTATCAATAAACTACTCCCTTGAAGGTAACTATTTAAAAATAAAAAACAAATGCTTAGACCACTCCCTTGAAGGATGACTAGGCCAAGATTTGTTCTTAAAGATGAATACAAGTCAAAATATTCTTGTATTGATCAACTTAATATGGCCTCAACACATACCAAATCCCATTATAGGCTTCCCACATTGATCAACTTACACACATAAAAAAAATTTAAGTGATGGACTTTCTTATGTAGCTCTCAGGTCACCCACAACAAGGGCATATCATTCCCACTTCAAAGGTTACACTACCCAAACATTTTCCATCATTTTACCCTTTTTTCCCTCATACACTTTCAAGGGACATTGAATTCACTTAACATAAAGTGAATACAATGCTTCTCTAACACACAAAATGGTCCAATGCTATAAGGCATGAATGAAGATCATATTCTTGAGCCTATTTATGTTATGATTATGGTTGTTTCCAATACATGAGTATTCTACCCCTTTGTTTTCCCACTCAAATCACATGTCGATCTCTATATTGAGATGAAAAATGTCATATTAACACTATCATAACCAACCTATTCATTTTAAGCATACGCCATCACAAATATGGAAAAATGCTAAAATAAAATAACATAACCAACCTATTCATTTTAAGTATACACCATCAAAAATGTGGACAAATGCTAAGATGAAGCTAACAAACCAACTATGCATATACCATCACATATATGGGAAATGCTAGTCTAACTCAACTAACATGATCAACATTAACATCAAAATTAACATAACATTAACATAATCATCTACATAAATATGATCATCATAATCAAAATAAATACATCTCAAAATCACAATAAACAAACATCTCATATATATATACGCTTAGAATACATGGCCATCAATACATCATCCTAATATAATCTCTCTGTCAAAATATACATCTCACATCTTCAGCTCATAAACCAGTGTACATATAACATATATAACCAAAAAGGGAAAACTCTACCACTCAAAGTCCTTGAGGCTCTTTACATGGTTGTGAAGAAGCAGTTTCATCACCACTCTCAACCTATATGTGTCTACATGAGCTAGAAGCTATGGCATGTGACATAGATCTCTCCTACTATTTGAATTCAAAATACCTTTAAATCTATGGAAACTCCCTGATGGCCCTCTCATTATAGGTAATCTCATCAAGGGCGATAGTATATCTTTCCAAAGACATGGTCTGTGGTGGTCCCATCACATTGACTGAAGGTCCAACCTGTACTAGTCCTTGTGGTGGAGGAGGAGGTGTAGCCTAACCTACTACTCTCAAACTATCCCTCTCTATTGTCAGTATAGTAACCTGACCTTGTAACACCCTGACCTAGCCTTGTAATGCCCCAACTTGGCCCTATAGTGCCCCCACCTATCTATCTTTTAAGGCAATGGTAGGGGTGTGTCTATATCATTCCTCCTATACCAAGGGAAGGCAAGAGGTACATTCTATAGTAGGCTAAACTACCTCTTGACTTGTGCCATAAGTACCACCTCTAACTCACTGACTCATCTCCTCCTAACCCATAATGAGCTCTACAAACCAACCAGCTACTATGCCTATCCTATAAATATGGGGTATGTCAGGTAGGGTCTCCATAAAATATCTATATAGATCAACCCTTAATCATATGCCTATAATAAGCAATATCATGCACTACGCTATCTACTCAAGTCTATGCCATACCATCCTTCCACCATCTGAAACCCACCGTAAAGCTAGCTAAAATCATGGTAGGTAGCCCTAATGGTCATGTCACCATGATATGCTCATATACCTAGTAGTGGAGTAAATGGTTGACACACAAATTGTATCATCATCATAGTCTGAAAACCCATAGCTCTCTATATAACTGAGCTAAAAACAATGGTCCCCATGTAAAAATAGTCCACTGCTTAACCATCTATGCCAATACACCTATCCATGCAATAAGAAATCTACCACCATTTGCATCTAGTAATGCATACACTGTGATTTCTTTCATCATCAAGATACTCAATCAATGTTACTCCTCATCAACTATATATAGTGGCTCATAGGTGAAACTTACTGAATGATAGGTCACCTCACTAACATGCTCACCATATAATTCCACCATGTGTAGATCATGCTCCTCTATCGAGCATGTGAAGATCTCCTCACCCTAGAGTGGAAACTATAATATCCTATATACATCCTCATACATCATTATCATCTCTTTGGTTGGTAGATGGAAGGTGTTGGTGGTGTGATCCCACCTCTCAATTAGTACTATCATCAAGTTCACATCTCAAGTGACTCTAAAAATATCATTGCACTCCTCCTAACTCCATGGATTCCATGTGCTCCCACTCATCCAGGGTGATATCCCTCCTCATCCACATTAGTGGCCTTAGTAATCAATCCTATAATGTCAATTCTAGACTCACCTACATCCATACACACACAACTCAAGTCATATACTTTATAATATAATCTATCACCACCTTTTTCATTTCTCTTTGGGAGAACTACATTGGTCTGAGGCCCTTCACTGGGCTATGTAGGTAGCACTCAGTTAACATAAGGTTTTCTAAGGTTAGCTCAGCCATATACCCACCTAACTATCTACCCTAGTCTCCCCTCTCTACCCTAGGCTTCACTACCTCTTTCTCTCCACCCTGAGCCCCATTGCCTATCACAAATCTATGCCTCATAGCTTATATCCATACCCCTCAATCATTTACTCTATCTTTTTAGCCATAGGTCTCCTGACCTATCTTAACCTCTCTTTTTTAACATACTTTTAACCATACCTTAGATATTTTTCCCTAGGATCTAGGAGAATTACATTGGCCTAAGGCCCTCAACTAGGCTATGTAGGTAGCACTCAGTTAACATGAGGTCTTTTGAGGCTATCTCAACCATTAAGTTCATGGACTACTTCAATTAGGGATCTAAGCTGACCCTTTCTCCTATTTTTTGGTTTTTCATAGTCACCAACATCAATTTTAATACTAACATCGGTGCTTGGTGTCGACCAACATTAGTATAAACTTGATGATATTAGTGCCATGTCAATTGACATCGATGGAATTCATTGATGTCAATGACTGTTTCAGCCCTAGGGATGAATGACCCATCCCCAAAAGTTCACATTTTTTCCTAAAAACTACCACAAAACCCTCCCAACTTACCCTAAACCTACCCTACCCAATTTCCTACCCCTATACTACCATTTTCTTTTCCTCCACCTCTAAATTAGCATATAAAATCACAATAACCAAATCAAGTTTCAAATCCACATGCAGAGACTCTTACCTCATCTTTCCATCTCCTTTGGGCTAACACAACTAGCTCTTATGGTGGTGCACCTTCCACTGGGTCCCCTCTTAGCTCCACCATTTCAATTGTAGTCAGATCTCTATTTTTTATCTAATCAAAAGTTGTACATGAGTTTGGCCAGCTACCAAACTCCCTTTTATTAGGTTTGGTCAATTGCTGACATCAATATCCTCAACCTAATCTACTGACATTGGCACTTAAGCCTACCAACATTGGTAATACTTCCCTAAGCCACTGATGATGATAATATTTACTATCAACATCGACACCATTGAATTAATGCTTCCACCATAAACTACAACTCTTTAGACTCTACCCATAACTGGGGCACTTTGGAGATCACATATATTTCCCCAACCATAACCATCAACTTGGAGATCACATATATCTCCCTAACCTTGATAATCACCCTTGGAGATTACTTAAATCTCCCCCATGATGACTTTTCTTAGAGATAATGAGTAGTTCCTCACTTATTTCCCCTTTTACACCAACCTTGCATTACTTGTCTTGATTGCTTATGCTATTCCACTATATTTGGATATTGTACACATGCATGTATATTAGGTGTTTAAGATGGAAACCAAGCTCACCCTATCACCTAAAAACCTTTTATGTTTCTAAGGGGCACTTCTTACCTTAGATACCGGGCACACATAGACCATTAGAGATACAACTTTGATTATTTTTACCTTCTTAGCTATCACTTATAAGTTGTGCCTTGGTTATTTCTATTTGAGTCTTCCTCAACCTTACATGTTCTTGACTTTGTCAACTATAGCTCATAATAGTATTCACACACTCAATAATACCATGTTCTCCTCCACTCACACAATTTAATTTTTATCAAATTGTTACCTAATTTTGGTTTCACCTCTATCGATTCCCATTTTGAGGGGGGATATCTCATTTACTACTTGGTGCACTTAACTCCTATTTTTGTCTTATAACTTGTCAGTGAAAATTACAAGATAAAAAAGGGAAAATGTAGACAATAAAATTGAGTCACACACATGCATAACTCCCTAGGTCAAAACCTCCCTTAAGCCCATTTCTTAATAATAAAAATTAGCCTCCCTAATCCATGCTTTTTCCCCTCACACATTTAAATTATTTAAAATATTTAATTAAGTTAATTAAAAACCCCTTTTTTCCACCTTACCTAACCACCTCATCCTAAGACTAATTCTCACCTGATGAGTCAGTTCAAGACCTGGTCCCCTCAACCTAACTACCCAAGACTTATTCTCACCTCAAAATTGAATTCCTAACCAAACTACATCCTTCTTAACCTCTTATTTTTACCATTTTATAATGGGTGACACACTTGGAATGAGAAGCAATAGAAAACTAGCCAAAAATAGTAGTTTTACCTATTCTAAGGCCACCAATGTCAATCAACCCATGACTGACATCGGTGGGATCACCAATGTCGGTTATATAAGCCAAACTCCAACCTTATGTTCATGTCAATAGAAATCAATAAAATTCCTTATCTGCATCCAAGCTTTTGGCATTAAAATTTCAACATCCTAGTTTACTATTATCTTACATAAGTCAATCCAAATTAGGAACCAATCTCTTGAGGACCAATATCAGCCACTTTTTTTCTTTTTTTAGGGCATCAATTTAGACTACCTAATAGGAGCCATCCATTTGATACTTATCATTCAGTCAGTACTGTAGCTAAGTATATCACTTATTTTGTAGGTATTTTAAATAGTTACTTTACATCTACTATTCATTACTTTACACATTCCTAATCAAACCCACATGAGGGAGATATAAATATTCCCTACTTGTTTCCCCTTGACCTGACACACCAAACATCTGACTAAATCCATCTAAACCATACTCTCTCTCTCTCTCTCTCTCATAACTCTCTCCAACCTCCCAGTCCTAACCAAAATAATTTCCTAGACCCATAAAAGACTTCTCCAAGCTGTTATGCAATTATTTCACCTACCAACCTTGGTAGCTTAACTAACATTGGTCACCTTCACCCACTGACCTTAGTAACATAACTGATATTGGTCATTTCCTTATCAATGTCAATGACTGTGCATTTCTTAACCTTTCTAAAACCTACTCAAACACCTTCTAAAATACAAAAAGAATATACCACCTACTCTCTATCACTTTCTAATGCACTTAGGTTATGAATAATGGTAACATTATCTCTCTTTCACTCTCTCTTTACCTCTCTTTTAGTTATGTATTACTCTTTTGTCTCTCAAAAGTGGACTGCCATCTCTAAGAAAATTTCACACTTCCTAGAACAAGCACGTAGCTTGGTATCCCACTCATTTATCTACTAATAAACATTTTGTGATATTTCTTTCTTACTTGTAGGTAGTCTTCCCAAACCAAATAGGAGTGCTCACAATGTTTTGATATGGTGCACAAACCAATCCAAGTTCATTCTAATCACTTATCCCTATCATTCTTCTCTATTTTTCTTTAGACTTGAAATAATTTTTTTTTAGTGAAATAAGTTATTAGATGAATCCATTAAAACACATAGGATATCCAAGGATATATGTATATTTAATTATAAAATTCTAATAGCATATTCATATAATTTTTAAGGTGACTGAATGCAAAGAAGGGGTTAAGAAGACTAATAAGAGCTAAAAGTCCTAAATGATCAGACACAAACCTGTGTGGGGGAACTAAGGAAAAATTGTATGTCTTAGAGTGTTTTGAATATTAGGGAGTCTCAAGTGGTAAATAATATGTTGTAATATATTTACATAAGGATTTATACCACTAATAAGGAAGGAAAATGTTAGAAAAGGCTTGTTCGGGTCACTTTAGGGTGAATAGCTACAAATCCCTACTTAGGGATTAAGGTAGATTTTAATAAATTGAAGGGTCAATTCATTCATGAAACAATTATAAAATCTCATAGAATGTTTAACAAATCCAAAAATAGGGTTTCAAGTCCAAACACTTTGATGTCTTTTTTTGCTAAATAGCTCTTCTCGAATACATAATCAAGCCTATATGGCTAAAAGGATGGTTTTTAATACAATTGAACTTGAAGGAGGAAGTTAATTGGATAATAATAATATTTTTTAAGGAGGATATGTTATACACTCAATATTATTATCATTAGTTCATTAATCAAAGAATACAACTTTATGAACTATCCTTAAGAAGCTGGGTTACCATAAAACCCTTGTTAAACCTTGAACATGACCTGATAACAAAAATTAACTCTCAAAATTACTATAATGGATTTAAATGGATCATAAACCACTTTATTTACCTACATGCCTCTCTTAGTCATATGAAAGATCAAAGTTTTGGCACATGTGAACTAAGGATGTATGAAAAATAGCCTAAAAGGCCTCTTCTTGAACTTGTTTTCAAGGGTTTGAGTTAGATAAACTCTATTAATCATTTTAAGAGGATATTTGAGATAATATAAATGTGTTATTACCATATTATATTCATTTAATAAACATCAAAAATCATACCATAAGCTGTAAATGACCAACTAGGCCTCAATCAAGAAGGATGACCAATATGGCTTCAAGACAGGTAGGTTTTAATCTTATTTGTAGGTATGAAAACATGAGTAGGACTTCAAATGAATTTGAGTAAGACTCATGAAAATACATAGGATTATCAATACTTTTCATGGTGATTGAAATAGGCTTCCAATCCTTAAGCTTAGTCGATGAGGATTGTCTCACTATCTAGCATAAGAGGCCTAGTTGTAGGCCTTATGAAGGGAAGTTGGGGTATACAAATATATAAGAATATAATAAAAACATTGTATAAACCCATTTAATACCCCCTATAGCATAAAAAATTCCTAAAAATAGTCCTCAGTTCTATTTTAGGCTTCCATGGAAAAGAGGATCTTTTGGCTACTCTTTTATCAAATAGGTGTGTAGACTACAACTACAAGGTGATCCTCCATTCTTGATAAATACTCCTTGACCAACTAAAATAATTACATGATGTGATGAAATATGGTAGATACCTTTA
>JARHVA010002920.1:980000-1042500 GCA_037957365.1 Torreya grandis | reverse complement strand
GTATTATTATATAGTTATATTTAAATTTAGTTGTACTTATAATGTAGCTAAATATGAGGCTCTTATACATGGGATTCAATGGGAAAGAAAGAAAAGAGTGAAGCAAGTACATGTTTTTGGAGATAGTGAATTAGTTGTCCACCAAATAAAAGGTAAGAGTGCTAACAAGGACCCATTGTTGAAGTCCTAAAAGCATATATTATGGGATATTGTTGAATATTTAGAGGATTTCAACATCCAATCACTTCCAAGGGAAGAAGATCAACATGTTGATAGGTTAGCTTCAGTGCGAGATCAATTTGACATCCCTAATGATGTCAAGAACTCAAAACATCAACCAAATATCATGGTGGAAATGATGCCATAAATATTAGATAATGATGTCAATTGGAAAGTGTTTAAGTGTGATAAATAAATATCATGTTTCCTTTAACAAGAAGCTGAGTTTTATTGTAAAAACTAGGCCAATTTATAACACCAATATGGAGATCAAATTATACAATTGAGGTCTAATAAGCTCTCTTAAGGGATGATAACTATTGAGAACATATTCAATGAGAGTGATAAAATGAGAAGGGATAAAGTAATCATGTATACCAAATATGAACATCATGATATGGTGTTTATCTTCAAAGACAAGCTTTTTAATCTTGGAAAGGTATGTACTTCAACTGAGAGATATACATTTGTTGAGTTATGTAGATAATTTTTTGATGTCTTTGCTTGGGTATATAGTGACCTTAAGATGTTTAATCACACATTAGACCAACACACTATATAATTTTATCCAAATGAAAATCCTATAAGACAAATACAAATGACCATTAATCTTAAAGTTGAGATGCTAATGAGAAAAGATGTAACCAATTTGATAGAATCAAGAATCATATTCCCTATTAAACACTCTTCATGAGTTGCCAACCTAGTTCTTATGGGAAATAAGAGTGGAGAGATAAAATTATGTGTTTATTTTATAGATTTTAATAGGGTGTCATTAAAGGATCATTATCCCTTAACTTTCATGGAATGAATTCTTCAAGTGGTTATAGGTTCTCAATGTTTCTCTCTCTTGGATGACTATTCGGGTTATAACCAAGTTTTGGTAAAAGAAAAATATCAATGTAAGATAACTTTTAATACTAAATGGGGCACATATTCATATAATATAATGCAATTTGGTCTATCTAATGTAGGGGATACATTATAAAGAGACACAAATATGGATTTCCAAGGTTTGATCAATCAAATGGTGCTAATCTATCTTGATGACAACAATTTTCTCAAAGAATGCTAGTGATCACCTAGTTCATCTTAGATTTAATTTAGAAAGGTCTAGATAATATGAAATCTATCTAAACCCTAAGAAATATTTTTTTGAAACTCATGAGGGTAAGTTATTAGGCCACATTTTCTCCAATTATGGGCTTGATATATATCTTAAAAGGGTGAGTTACATATTAGCCTTATCTTTGCCTAAGCATAAGATAGGTTTTCAAAGTTTTCTTGGGAAAATAAAATATGTTATAAGATTTATACCTAGTTTTTCTAACATTATGAAGCCTATGAAATCCATGTTGAAGAATCACCAAGCCTTTGTTTCGACTAAAGAAGAAAAAAATAGTTTTGAGGCCATTAAACAAGACATTACACAAACACAAATATTTATTAGTCCTAATTTCTCAGAGGTTTTATTCTTTTATGATTTTTATAACATTGTCACCATCTCATCCATGTTGATGCAGAAGAACAAAGAAGGTATTGAACAAACTATTTGCTTCTTTACTCAAGGGATAGAAGAGTATGAAGAGAGATATACCTTCATTAAGAAACAAGTGTTGTCAATTATAAGGATTCTTAAAACATTTAGGAATATTACATGTAATAACAATATTCATGTCATGGTGATCCACCCTATCATAAGTGACTTCATTTTGAATAAGGATTTGAATGATAAGAGGGTTGAATGGATAACCAAGGAAATCGAGTATGATGTGGAGATAAAGGGCACTAAATTAACAAGAGGAAGAGGGATATGTGAACACTTTAAAATAGACATTCAAAAATTAAAAATGCTATATTAGCATTACAATATGATCCTAATTTAGATACACCTTCACTCTCTCCAAGTTGGACATAAGATATGGTAAGGTTCTTTCAAATATGTGAATGCCCTATAGGTTTGGATAGAGTAAAGAAAATATAATTTAGATTGCATTCCATACCTTATGTTATTGTGGATGGAGTTATTTTTAGAAGGGATCTTAATGGTATGTTATTGAAATGTTTTGAAACTGATCAGATTGACTAGTTATTAGAATAATTCCATGATAGACCAGCTAGAGGTCACTTTGCACCTAAGACAACAACATGAAAATTAATGAGGTCTAGGTAATATTGGAATAATTTGTTTAATATGACTCTTATGGTTGGGTAAGGAGGTTTTAAAAGTGTTCATTTTTCATAGGTAAATAAAGGCTTGCAATTATTCCTCTCAATCCTATTCAAGTGGACCAACCATTCATGCAATGTGGTATTGATTTAATTGGAATGATAAATCCACATCCAAGTACTAGCCATAAATGGGTGATTATAGCCACTAATTATTTTATAAGGTGGTTATAATCCATAATTCTCAAGGAGGCTAGTGAAAATTTAGTTCTTGAATTTTATGAAGGCCTAGTGACCAGATTTAGAGTGCCTTCAACAATAGTTTCTAATAATGCTTTAGTATTTAGTGGTGTAAGAATAATTGAGTGGGATATAAAGCATGGAATTTATCTAATTTATTCTTGTAATTAATACCCTTAAGGGAATGGGCTATCTGATTCCACTAATAATAAATTGATAAAAATCATTAAGAGAATAATAGAAGATAATCAAAGAGCTTGGCATATTAAATTGAGGACAACTATATCGGTTGATAGAATCACCCCAAAGAAGGTTATTTAAAACTCAAATTACATGATTTTATATGGGTGAGAGGCCAATCTACCTACTTCTCTTGAAATACTATCCGTTGAGTTATCTCATCAACTTGAGATGATAGAGAGTGATCATATGGAGATAAGATTGACATAATTGATGGCCTTAGAGGAGACAAGAAATCATACTATGCATACCATAGACTATAACCAAGCCCAATTAAAGAATAACTTTGATAAGAGGTATGTTTAAGAGTATATCAAGTGGGAGATCTTATGTTGAAGTGGGATGAAGATAGGGCCAAACCTTATAATCATACTAAGTTTGACACATTGTGAAGTGGGTCCTATATTGTCATTGGTTACAAAGAACATAATGGTATTAAACTTTAAAGGATTGATGGAGAATATTTTAGTATCCCAATCAATGGGATACGTTTGAATCCATGATACTAAGGTTAGATTTATGATTTTTTACATAGTAGAATAGGTATTTGCTTTTCCTAAGTGCTTAGTGCACTGGTTGTTTATTTGATTTTGGTTATTATCCTTACTCTATGTATATTATGACACATGGGTGTGTTTAGTGTGTGTTTTTAGTTAGTTTATTTTTATTTTGTTTCAAGGATTTTATCAAGTCTAATTTTTACTTTGCCTTCAATTCAAATTACATTCATGACTAGACCAATGGATTTTCAAGGTCACTAGTTTAGATACATAGTAAGCATGCAATCCTAGGAGGTTGCCAAAGATGTTAGCCAAAATTTGGACACCATGAATGGGTGTCATTCAAAACTTTGATGTATTTAATCTTGAATTTTTTTGATATACATTATAAAGGTGTTGTATTATTCATTAATGATCTAAGTTGATAGGTAGTGTGTCTTCCTTGGTAGCTTACAAGGTCCTCTAGGGTGGTATAGTGAGTAGCAAGGTTAAGTCACCTTGTATTATCATATAATGGTCATTATTTTTTAGCCTTCCTTATGTTTTTAGGATTGTTTAAGGTAGGATTAAAAAATTTAAGGTTAAATGTGAAATCAAGTCAATGATGAATTAGTCTCAAGGAGGGAAGGTGGTGACCCTTCCAAGAACAACCATGATCTAAGGCTAACCAAATTGACTAAGAAGCATAACTAGTAAGTGATCAAACTATATTTTCAAGCAATTTGGAGAGATTAAGGTAGTTTTGATAATATTAAGGTATTTTATTTACTTTAGTCTCATTGTATACTTCAATGTTGAGATGATACTTGCTAGGAAAGCAATAATGTGAAAGTTATATCATAGAATAAGGGTATTTTTAAGTCATATAATACCTTTATAATGACATAATTCTATAATTGTCCATACTTGTCCTCCAAATCCAATGTTGGAATCTATTTGTAACTACCCATTCATCATTTGCTAACATCCAAATGAGAAGTTTTTAAAGAGTTACAGGCAAAGAGAGGTGGGAAATTTTTTGACACATTATGGCCCTTAGGTGAACCCTAGGATGCTTCAACATCACTGTGCTGAGATCTAAATGTTTATTTTAAAAAAATCCATCATCACTACGAGTTAAGTTTGAAAACTTGTACTTGTGCATTGGCATTTTTCTACACCACCTCACCAACCCATCGTATATGGATAATCTATTCTTATTACAATATTTATAACATGAATATGTGGCATCAATTATTTATTGCATCATCAACATCAAGCTCTGATAAGATATTTTAATTTGTAATTTGAATAAGATAAAAAATGATATGAGGTTTTTGTATAAGCTCAAAATTTAGATCCATATTTTAGTGTTAAAATTGTCCATATTTGATGTATGAGAGGTTACATACCTCAATATTCTATTAGTTATAACTCAATATTCTATTAGTTCCATTTAAAAAAAAATTTGATTGGATAATTTTAACATAAAAATGTAATTATCCAATTAAATGTGTTAAAAACGATCTAAGTTTTTTCTATAAGAAATGCCCACAACATATGAAATATATATCATAGTAATGGTTAGATAAATCAAACTACTATCAAGATTTATGTAAAGAGTGGGGCTAGCTTTTCACATATAGTTTTTGGATCAAGATTTAACACAGAATTCAATAAGAGTATATGTAATCTTGAAATAAAGAATGTTAGATTTAACAAGTAGGTTATGTGATACACATACAATAAATTCACTAATAATTTGATACTAAGTTATCCCAATATTAGGTATCTTATTAGCAATAAGTCATATTATGATTTAAGTCTTAACAAAACTTTAAAAGTCTAATATGCTTCAATTTTACAAAGATATAAAATTGGAACTAATAAAAGATTGAGCTATGTAACCTCTCATACATCAAATGTGAACAATTTTAACATAAAAATGCAATTACCCAATCAAACAAATATGAGACTGAAACAAATAATTTCACGTATGTATGAATAGAATGCTTAGTAAAGTAAACTCCATTTACACTTTGCATTTCATAACATATCTTATTATACAATGAAGCATCTAAGCATGTTCACATAAACAATAAAATGATAATATCTAAGCATGTTAGCATAAACTTTATTTAATTTAATAAAAATATCACAAACTAATTTATGATTTGTTAGTGCAAATTTACAAGAAGTCACGACTTTTAAAATTGACACTATAAGTTTGCGTTAAATACTAAACCAAAAAAAAAGGTTTAGAAAGCAAAATGTTTAACACATTTTATATTTGATTTTGTAATAAAAATAATATTGTAGTGAGTAAACAACACTATCTATTTAGTTGATTGCCAAACAATTCAAAAAACATAGAATCGCAACAAGGGCAAAAGTCACAAGTGTCGTAAGTGTCACAAAATAAATTATACACTAAAAGTCATATAAAGAAGCTTAAAATCAAACAAATGATTATCCCAATGAATATTGAATATGCAAAAACCTAAAGATAAATGGGTCACATGACCATCTTTGACAAAAAATATGATAAGTTAAGGGTGTCAAAAGTGTTGTAAAATTCACATGTGAGATTTTGCACGACTAATAACTAGAATTTTTAACTAATTATTTTAAATCAAAATAAACTAATTTGACCAAAAATTAATGGGATGAATTTTTAAACTTAGGACCTTGTATTTACAAGTGTCCTCCAAAATTGGACTAGCCAACTACCCTTTATCAAAAAATAGAGTTTTTAAAGCAAATTTAATTCATTTTATTTTTTTAAATAATAAAAAATGCATTTAAAAATAAGTATTTGCTGAGTGTATAAATTAAAAAATTAAATATTTTTGAAAAAAACAACTCAACAAAAATATGACCCACCACTATGCTTGCATAGAATAAAATGATTTTAATAAATCAATGATTTATTAAATACTTTGGGAAACTGTTACTAACCATTTTATATTGTTGTAACACATATAAACAAAAGTAATGGTGCAATGGATGAGTTAGGGGAGATTTTGCAAGCTACAAGAGGTCAAATTAGGGTATGTAAAGCTTTGAATCACCTCTAAATGGCCCTTTGAATCACATAGTGTATACACTTAATATCTTCAAACTTTATCAATTAATGACACTTTATATCTTGCAATAACCCATCAAGTTTCAATCTCTTTAAGTGAATACCTTAAGGGGTGCACTGGGAAAGGGGTGGGTAGACCATTGATGATTTTTAGGATTGTTATCCCTTATTACCACTTGTTATCTACACACCCATCTCATAAAACCATTCTCATAAGCTTTGAATCCTCTTTTTCACCTTCCTCTAGTCATTTTCCACCTTCATTAACCTTTAACTAGTCTAAAATCCTTTTTGATAGTTTATATTACACTGTCAACCCTATCGGCCTTGTACTCTAATTGATAAAAATTATTTAGGGTTTAGGTTAGCCCTTGGTTGAGCTAGATTAAGACCCAACTTTTTTATTTTAATAACAATACAAGGTTGATTGGGTAGACCTTGTCATCCTAAAATTTTAGAAAGGATTAGGGTTAGATACGCCTATATAAACACACCCATTTTATCATTTATAAGATAAGAGAAGAAGAAGAGATATGTATTGCACATCTGCTTATCCACCATTATACTTGAGGAGCATAGCTTAAGGTTTCATACTTTCTTTGGAGATATAGATCTTGACTTATGGAGAAGTATTTTGGATGTATTGATAGATTATGTAGCCTAGACTTAATTTATCCTTATCATCCTTACGTACCTCAACAACCTCTTATGAATCACCTTGGCCAAGGGAGAGATTGAGGCTTAGTGGTTCATCTTCAAAGGTAAGTATTCCTAACTTTGTTACTCATTTGTAAGAGTAGATAGATATGTATTTGTACTTCTCTCCCATGTAGTAGGATTTCATATACATTGACGTGATTATATATATTTTATGCATGTTTAATTTTCATATTTATTACCTCCACTTTATGCCACAAGTTTTGGTGAGAACTAGATTAGAATTTTACTTTAATTGTTATTAGTTTAGTGAATATGAAAACATAGGACCTAGTTAGGGTTATTGTGTAGTTTTGCTTGACTAAAGGCTTTGGAACTGTCCCCAGTGATATTACTATGGTAAGAGATCCCTTGGATAGGTTTGATGGATCCATCTTGGTCATGACCCCAATTATATAATATATCCATAATTGAAAGTGTAAGTAAGATTTATCTTCTTTGAACTAGGATTGATTTATAGATCTGTTACATTTCTCATTGCATACATTTTGGTGAACTTGACGTGAATCTAAATCTTGCAAGTTTTATTTCATGCTATCATTTTTATCATTTTATCATATTTTTCCATATTTGTATCACTATATTGAATCAGTCAGTATAGATCTAACTTTTTGTATGCATGTTTAAAACATAGTCACTTTAAAATGACTCTATTATATCTATGCAAGTCTTTATTAGCTATAGGTTACTGGATTGGATAGGTCAACACAACACTCTTCTTTAGTTCTAAATTAGCATACACTATCAAATAGGTTGAATTTGTCATCTAATTCTTTTTTCTAGAATACAGGTCAACAAACACTATGAACAGGTCGACCCTATTCTTTGTTCTTCTTTAACATACATGGTTTTGTAGAACTTGGTTAAACCAGTTGACCCAGTTTGTAGAATTCAAAATCAAAAATTAAGGAACTTCAGCATAACATTTTCAATCTCAACCATTTTCAAACCCACCAATATTCCTCTCTTTCCCCTCCCTATCATTTTATTACTTTCTTCAATTGTGTTTTTCACAAGTTAGTAGTGTTTAAAACTGCAAGCTACAACTAACTAAGTTGACTTGGTTGACTTAATTTGTAGTCTATCTTCTATCTGAGAGACATAGTTGATCTGTTTGACTCTATTTTTGAAGACCTTGCTTCTACATAACATAAATGACCTAATAGACTCTATTTTATAATGTTTGAATATAGTGTCACTTGAATTGATTCTTTACTATTATTAATAAAGGAATTACCAATTATTTGATAGTAATTAAATCACACTTCTTTTTCATCTATTTTCATGCTTAGAGTAACTCTAGAATATCCCTTTTAGGATCTCCTTAAAACTAAAAAAATTTACTAAAAACCCTCAAAACTAAAATTTGATTTTTTAGAACAAAAAGGTATATAATTCTAAAATAATTAATATTTCTAAAAATATTCATTTTTAAGAATACCTAGATAATTTAAATGATGCAAAAAAATATGTAGAATATTAACAACTAAAAAATATTTTTTATGGCCAAAATTTGAATTTATTTTCTTATTTTCATGACTAAAAATGGGAAAAATTATAGCTAATTTTAAATTCTAAAATAAAAGGATAAATTTCTCAAAATAAATACCTAAGGCATCAAGGTGATGGTAACAATGTCTAGCTTCAAAACCTCCAAAAAATACCCATTGAAACCCCTCCTAAAATCCTCTTAAATCTCGCAAATGAGTCATCCAACTTATGGGAGAAACCCAACAACTCTAAATTAGAAAATAGATGTGTATGAATGATGAATGGTTGTCCCTTTCCTCTATATTTTAAATTTCTAATGTATTCTTTAACCTACTAAAAATCTAAACCAAATAAACCATAAGCTAGGGATATGGTTTTGAAACTCTCACTGAAGAATGCTCTTCCATCTAGGAGTGGATCTCTCACCACCAAAGCTAGGGATCCTATAGAATCTGACCTCCACAGGAAAAAAACTAAAAATAGTAGCAACTAAAAATGATTGAGTGTATGAATACCCTAAAAAATGACCACAAGGGGATAATCATCCTCTAAAAATTATTATAATCTCCACGATTGGATTGATCCAAATATAATGCACACCATAAACAAGCCTTTAATATCTCAAAAGAGACAAAAAAATCCTAACATCCTCTTTTGGGAAATTACCATGTGCATAAATATAAATTAAGTGACTTTATTATGCAAATGTTAGAAAAAACACTTAAGTTATCCCAATGAAAGAATATAACATAAAGTACCACCTTTTCACACATCACTTAAGTCAATGATGAATTATAACATAAAGTGAAGGTGGTAATAAAAATCCATATCCAATAACCCCCAACATCTCTAGCTTCTTGGATATAACCAAGGTTAAGACTAAATTAAGCCTCTTAGGCCTCTTACATAAGAAGGGAGACATTACAATCCTCCCTTCCCAAAATTTTATTGCCCATAAGAAAATACAAACCAAGATGTTGTAAAATTTTCTCTCCCTTCCAAGTATCATCCTAAAGTGGTAAATCTTTCCATCACACTAGATATTCCATAATCACCCTATTCTTGAGCTTTCTCTACCTCACCTCAATGATAGTCTCTAGTTCTAAAACTAGTTTTCCCTCATTCAAAGGTGGAAAGTCTATAGAAGGTACAATATACTATCCAAGTACCCTTTTGATTCATGAAACATGAAAGACATTTTGGATCCTACTATGTTCTAGAAGATCTAAATTATATGCAACTACCTTGACCCTCTGAACTATCCTGTATGTCCCATAGAATCATGGTTTCAACTTCTCAACACCACTCTTCTTAACTAAGGATTGCCTATAGGGATGAAAACATAGAAAGACCAAATCTCCTACCTTAAAAGACCTATCAACCATGTGTATATCTACATAAATATTCTATTGATTCAGTGTTTTTTGTAGATTCTCCTTAAGGGCCTTTAGATTATCCTAATTCTCTTATAACCAATCACGAGCTTTTGGAGCTCAATTATCTAATAATACTAGGTCCAAAAATGATGAAGCATCATATCCATATAATACACAAAAAGGAGCCATGCCAATACTCATCTGATAGGTGGTATTATATCAACACTCACCCACATGCAGCCATCTAATCCATGCTCATTGATATCTTGCTACATAATTACACAAGTAGCCCTCTATCCATTTATTAACTATTTTGTATGCCCATCTGTCTATGGATGATAGCTAGTATTAGGATTTAGCTCAATACCTAAAAATCAAAAAATATACTACTAAAATATGCTCATGAAATAGATATCCTGATCATTGATGATGTTCTTAGGCAAGCCATGAAGCCTAAAAATACCTATGAATAATGTATGTGATACCTGCATTGTCATATGCCCAGAAGGCATAGAAAATAAATTGGCATACTTGGTCAATCAATCAACCACTACATAGATTCAATCTACCCATGTACTGAGGGAAGGCCTATACTAAAGTCCATATAGATGCTCTCCCATTTTTTCTCATGGATAGAAAGAGGCTATAGAAGTCTTGCTAGAAAAATATGCTCCACCTTGGTTTACTGATAAACTAAACACTCCCTAATATGGATAAGGACATCATCCTTTAACCTTTTCTACATGAACCTCTCTCTAATGTATTTGTAGGTCTTAAAATACCTAGGATGTCCTGCTAAAGGTGTATTGTGTATTACTAAAAGGATATTCTCCTTCATTTTGGACTCTAGTACAAGGAAAATCCTATCCTTATAATATATAAGGTCATCCAAGACTTTGTATATGTCATCCTAGATACTAGCATCCATGACCTCACATGCAAACTAAATTTTGGAATACTCAACAAGTATGTGAGCCTTCCAATTAGCTAAAGTCTTTGATAGATAACTAATTATAGAATCAAGGTAAAGTCTCCTAGATAAAACATTAACTACCACATTATTCTTACCTTTTATGTACTCCATGTCAAAATCATAAGCATGTACCATGTTCACCCATATTTGCTAATGGTCATTGAGATTATTCTACCCCAAGAAAAACCTCAAACTATTGTGATATGTAGGAACCATGAATCTAATGCTCACAAGATATTGCCTGAATTTGACTACTGCATACATAATGACCAACATATTCTTGTCATAAATTGAGTACCACCTTTCCATGGGACTCAAATTTCAATTCTCGTAGGCAATGGGATGCCTATCCTACATAAGGATTACTTTAATGCCCTCCCCTAATGTATCACACTCGAGTACAAATGATCAAGTGATGTTTGGTAGTGAAAGAACTGGACATGAACTCATCACCTCCTTAAGGTGATCAAAAACATGTTGTGCTAAATATAAACAAGAAAAATATCCCTTCTTGGTAAATCCCATCAATTAAGCAACCAAATGAGAGACTCCATTCATAAACTTCTTGTAGTAAGTACATAGACCTAAGAAACCTCTCAAGTGTGTCAAAGTCCTTGGCAGTGGCCAATCTAATATCACCTAAATATTTTCCATGTCAAACTTGAATTCATCTCTTCCAATAACATATCACAAGTATAATAGCTCTATCATGCTTAATTCACACTTATAAGCCTTCATGTATAGAGAAATAGCCTCTAAAATATCTAAAATCTCATCAAGATGTCTCATGTGATCATCCCATATCCTGCTATAGACTAAGATGTGATTAAAGAATACAAACATGATTTTTTTAAGGAAATTATTGGACACATGGTTCATATAGGACTAAAACATAGTGGGTACATTTGAAAAACCAAATAACATCACAAGAAATGCATAGTTATCATAGTGACATCCAAAAACTATCTTCTACACATCCCCCTCTTTGACCTTGATTTGATGGTATCCTAATTATAGATCTATTTTGGAAAAATATATTGTACCATGTAGTTCATCCATTATCTCATCAATACAAGGCATAAGATACTTATTATTAATGGTTTTATTATTCAAGGCATGGTAATCTACACATATGCATGGTTTCATCCTTCTTTTTCACCAAAATAATCAAAGAGGCAAAAGGACTAGAACTAGGCCTAATATGTCCCATATCTAGGAGCTCATTGATGATCCTTTCAATCTCATCCTCAAACCATTTTAAATGATGGTAAGGATTGGTGACCATGGGATTGCTATCCTCAAGCTTAATCACATGCTCAAACCCTCTATAGAGAGGTGTACCTATGTTGTACCCAACACCCCCCTTTTTTTTCATAAGGAAATGGGGACCTACATTTTTGAAAATATGGTCTTCATGAGGAATCATATTTATATGTATATGCAAGGCTTAAGAAGTCTATAAAACATTTCACATTTATAGCAGATGGTATTAGTATTATGTTTATTGTGTTTATGAGACTAACTTGTGTATTGTAGGAAAACTCTTCAGGTTCATAGAGTTCAAGCTAATTCCTTTGATCTTGTTGCAAGGTTATCTCTTCAGATGTTATGTTTTAGGAAATCTTTGATCCTATTTTATTTAGGGCTTATTATTTGGACAACCTTATGTTTGTTGGAGAAATTTTTGTGGAATTTTCATCTAAAATAATTATGCTAAAATAATTTAGCCTAGGGACTCTTTTCCTTAAGGAATTCTAGATCGTATGCACTTTACCTTAAACAAATTTCTTGATGGATCATACCTTTAACCCTATCTAACTTTCCTTTGAAACTTTTACAGTGACCCTTAACTGTACAAGAGTACCATTTAAAAAGTTTGGACCTACCCTTTGGCCTTTGTGAAGTAGACCCTTTGGGAAATTTTTTTCCATGAAGTAGACCCTTAATTCTCCTTCCACCTACCCTTCATAACCCTTCTAACTAGCCTTTTGGCCTTTTTAAATTAAATCATTTACCCCTTCTTGACCATTTATTTTAGGGCACATACCCTTTGGTTTTGTGTGGCCTACCCTTCAACATTTTGGAATTACCCTTCAGATCTTTTCTAAGTTCCATTTCTATCCCAACCTACCCTTCAAGATGTTTGGGAGTATCCTTTGGAAGAATTGTTATGGCTTTTTGTCCATCAAAATTCCTTTGACATTTTTTTTATGATTTCCCTTTAGTGCTTTCCTTTAGAACTTTTATTCTATACCTTTGCTAATTAGTTCAAATACTTTGTCCAAAATAAATCCCCCAAAATAAATCCTTGAGGACCCTTTAAAATGATCCTTTGCCCTAAACCATTTCCTTTAGACTTATTGTTTTAGACATTTTGTTCTAATGCAAAATTCCCAAAATAATTCCTTTGAAGGGCATGTGCCCTTTGGACTTCTTGAACTGACCCTTTAGATATTTTGAAGGTCACCTTTTTTGGCATTTAAAAAGTGAAAACATACCCTTCCAGACATTTAAATTTACCCTTATCCATATGAAAGTGCCCTTTGAAGATCAAAAATGCCCTTTAACCCTCCAAAACTACCTTTTATGAATTTTAGAAGTGCCCTTTAGCATTTAAGAAGTAGATCCTTTGAGAATTTTGTCATGGATAAAATGACATGAAAAGTGGATCCTTCAAGCCAAAATTACCCTTTGAAAAGTTTAGATCTCCCCCTGTAACGTTGAAATATCTGTTTGGGATAATTCCTTCAGACCTTTTGTTCGAGGAAAGGACTCCTTTGAAACAATTACTGCAAGCACTTTTTCTGAAATAATTCCCCCTAGTTTATTGTGTTGTGGAGCTTATTTCTTAATTACAATGTATTTCAAATATTGTACATTAAAAATGTATTGTACACTATATATGTACATTAAAATTTTTCTAGACCTCTTTTAATGGAAAAGCATTTTTGGGTTGATTCTGCCCATGGTTTTGGTACCCATTATTTTGTAATTCAACTTTATTGATGTATTATGTATTGATGGATATTTCATAGGTAATACATCATGAGAACTAGGGTTTTGAGAATTTAGAGTGTGTGAGTTTAGGGTGTGAATTTAGGAGGGTTTGTTGAGCACATCTCTAAATAATATTTATGCATTGTAATTGTGAAGACAATTTTAAGAGTGATTGTACTCTAGTGGCTTGTAATAAAATTTGAGCAAGTGTTTCTTGGTGGATGTAGCCCACATTGGGTGAAACACGTTAAATCTGGTCTTCTTATTATGCATGTTTATTTTTATTCGTTATGCATCTCTGTTTATATCTATTATTATAATTCTAGGAAATTGTTCTACATCAATTTTTGTATTTATTCCTAACAACTAGTATCAGACCTTCAGGTTATTTTTGCTAAAGTATTGAATCACAGGAAGGGTTAATAGTTCAAGTGGGAGCTATGGTTGATGATCATAGATCGAAAGTTGAAAAGTTTAATAGATAAAACTTTGGTCTATGGAAGATGCAGATGGAGGATTCCCTCTATTAGAAGGATCTCCATGCTCCACTGAGAGGAAAAGTAAAGCAACCAGTGAGTATGACAGATGAAGATTGGGAGCTAATTGAAAATAAATCACTTGGGGCCATTAGGTTATGCCTTTCATCTTCATTCATGTTTAGTATATTATAGGAGAAGATCATAAAAGGTATCATGAATGCATTAGGGAAGTTATATGAGAAACCCTCTACTTCTAATAAAATATTTTTAATAAAAAGTTATTTAATATGAAGATGTCTAAAAATGGTTTAGTTGTTGATCATCTAAATGAATTCAATACGGTTGTATGTTGAATTTTGTAAAAATATATTTTGATGATGAAGTTAGGGATTTGATTATTTTATGTTCCTTACTAAAGAGTTGGAATAACCTAATAGTGGCTGTGAGTAAATCAGTCTCTAATAATGTCAAGTTGAAGTTTGAGGATGTCATAGGAGTAATCCTTAGCAAAGAAATGTGATGGAAAAGATTTGGGGAAACTTCTAGTTTAGGTGATTCTTTGGTGATGGAGAGTAGAGGGAGACAAAAGTTTAGAGGAAAAGGAAAGCAAGAAAAATAAAATGGTCCTAAAAGGTCAAAATCAAGGACTAAGATGGTATGTTGACACTATGGAAAGATTGGGCATGTGAAGAAGGATTGTTAGTCTCTTCAGAACAAGAATAAAAATTAGGAAGACACCACGGAGGTGAATGTGGAAATAAGTAATGTTTGTTAGGATGCATCAGTTCTCTTTGTTGACAATATTATTGAGTCTTGGGTTTTAGATTTAGGGGCTTCTTTTCATGCTACACCATATAGGCATTATTTTATTGATTATGTTCAATGAGATTTTGGATGTCTTTACCTTGGTGATGATGAGCCATGAAACATAATAGGAAAAGGATGTGTTCATATCAATATGTGGAATGGGAACACTTGGCTACTAAAGGATGTCAGGCATGTGCCTAAGTTGAGATGAAATTTGGTATCCATAAGATAACTAGGTAGTGAAGGTTGTATGGTGACATTCACAATAGATTCTTGGAAGGTGACCAAGGGTGCTCTTGTGGTAGCAAGAGGTAATAAGGTTGGTACCCTGTATTTACCAAGTAGTGCTGATTATTATAATTTAGTTATTATAGATGCAACTTTATGGCATAATAGCCTCAATCACATGAGCCAAAAGGGTATACAAATTTTGAAGGATCGATTACCTAGATTGAAAGGATATGATTTAGATTTATGTGAAGACTATGTGTATGGAAAATAGAAAAGGGTAAAATTTATCAAGATTGGATTTATGACAAAGGAGAATAAGTTGGAGTTGGTTCATTCAAATGTATGAGGGTTGACTCAGGTATCTTCTATTGGTGGGTCATATTATTATGTCAATTTTGTTGATGATGAAACTAGAAAAGTTTGGGTATATAGCATTAGGAGAAAATATGATGTGTTTGATGCGTTTAATAGATGGAAATCTTTGGTTGAGAATGAAACAAGTCTCAAGTTAAAATGTCTCAAGTTAGATAATGGTGGGGAATATTATAATAATGAATTTTTTGATTACTATTCAAGGAATAGAATTCATAAATAGAGTATGGTTCTAATAAATCCATAATAGAATGGAGTGTCAGAAAGGATGAGCAAGACTATCATGGAGCATGCTAGGAGCATGAGGTTGCATTCAAGATTACCTTTTTATTTTTTAGCAAAAATAATAAATATGGCAATATATCTGATAAATAGAAGTCCTTCATCTTCTTTAGATGGAGGCATACCTAAGGAAGCTTGGTCTGGTAAGAAGATTGATTATTCATTTCTTAGAATATTTGGTTATGAATCCTTCATTCATATTGATAAAGATGATAGGACCAAGTAATAGGCTAAGTCTAAAGAATGCACCTTTATTGGTTATGGTGAGGATGGCTTTGGTTTCTAGATTTAGAGTCTTAAGCACAAGAAAATATTTAGGTCTATAGATGTTGTCTTTAATGAAAAACTCATGTATAAGAAATAGTTATAGGATCATAAATAGTAATTGGAAGACATTATAGATGATAAAGTATTTAAACAACTAGTTCAGGCACCTAATCCACAAGAACCCCAAACTTCTATGGTGAGAAGGTATTCTAGGGTAAGAAGAGAACCTAAATTTTTTTCTCCATCTCTTAATTATTTATTACTCATTGACAATGGAGAGCCAGAGTGCTTTGAAGAAGCAATGTAGGTAGATGTCAGGAAGAAGTGGGAGTAAGCTATGGATGAGAAGCATCAGTCTCTCATGGAAAATCAGACTTGGGATTGGGTAACCCAACCTAAAAGTAAGAGAGTATTGTAGAATAAGTGGGTGTATAGAGTTAAAGAAGATAATGGAGGAAAGAAAAGGTACAAGGCCTAGTTGGTGGTAAAGGGATTTATACAAAAGAAGGGAATTGATTTCAATGATATTTTTTCCCTAGTGGTAAATATGAATTCTATTAGGATTATTCTTGGGATAGTGGAAGTAGAAGACTTGCACTTAGAGTAGCTAGATGTGAAGACTACATTACTTCATGGTTATTTAAAGGATGACTTGTATATGGAGTAGCTATAAGGATATGAGGTCACAAGGAAGAAGAGCATGGTGTGCAAATTGAAGAAGAGCTTGTGTGGCCTGAAATAAGCTCCATAATAATGGTATATAAAATTTGATAGTTTTATGATAGAAAAGGGATACTCTAAGTGTAATTAAGACCATTATTTATATATCAATAAAGTTGATGATGGTGATTAAATTATCATTTATTTGTATGTGGATGACATGTGGGTTATAGGGAAGAACATGTAAGAAATAAAGGTACTCAAATAATAACTTTATAATTCCTTTTCTATGAAGGATTTGGGAGTAGCAAAACAAATCCTTGGTATGAGAATAACATAGGATAGGAATGAAATTTTAATTTATCCTAAGAAGAGTACATCAAAAAGGTGTTGGAGAGGTTTAGTATGTTGGATGCTAGACTAGTTAGGACTCTTTTGGTAGGTCATTTCAAGTTATTGAAGGAACAGTGTCCCAAGATAGAGGAAGAGAGAATCTATATGTCACATGTACCATAATCATTAGCTATTGGCAACTTGATGTATGCCATGGGGTGCACTAGGCTAGATATTGCCCATGTAGTGGGAGTAATAAGTAGGTACATGAGTGATCTAGGTAGGGAACATTGGAAGGCAGTGAAGTGTATCCTTTGATATTTGAGAGGGATCATGGGGAAAGTTTTAAGATATGGTGGATTTGACACCACTTTGTGTGGATACGTAGATTCAGACATAATTAGAGATTTAGATAGTAGGAGGAGTACAATAGGATATGTATTTACTGTAGGTGACACAGTGGTGAGCTAGATTTCATGACTACAAAAACTTATGGCTTTGTCAACCATAAAGGCTGAGTATGTTGCTGCCATAGAGGCAAGAAAATAAATGATTTGGCTATACCAATTACTTGAAGAGTTGGGGCATAAGTATGAGGAAGGGAAGTTATATAGTGATAATCAGAGTGTTATACATATAGCAAAGAAATCTGCTTTCCACTCGAGGATGAAGCATATATAATTAAGGTACCATTTCATCAGGATAAATTTGGAGGTAGAGAAGTTGAAGCTGGAGAAGATTCATACATGTCATAATCCTGCATACATGATGACCAAGGTGATCAAAAGGTAGAAACTGAAGCTATGTTTAACTTCGGTTGGCTTTCATAGTTGATAGTGAAGGGTTGAGAAGCCTACTCAGAGGAAATTAGTCTCCAAGTGGGAGATTGTTTTGTTGTGGATACTATTTCATACTTATAATATATTTCAAATACTATACATTAAAAATGTACTATACACTCTATATGTATTTTAATTGGAAATCATTTTTAGGTTGATTATGCCCATGGTTTTGGTACCCATTATTTTGTAGTACTACTTTGTTGATGTATCATGCATTGATGGATATTTCATAGGTAATACATCATGATAAATAGGGTTTTGATAAGGAAGAATAGAGTGTGTGAATTTAGGGTGAAAATTTAGGAGGGTTTATTGAGCACAACTCCAAACAATATTTGTGCATTGTAATTATGAAGATAGATTTGAGAGTGATTGTACTCTGGTGGCTTGTAATAAAATTTGAGCAATTGTTTCTTGGTGGATGTAGCCCACATTGGGTGAACCATGTTAAATCTAGTCTTCTTATTGTGCATGCTTATTTCTATTCTTTATGCATCTCTATTTATATCTATTATCATGATTTTATGAATTTGTTCCACATCGATTTCTTTATTTATTCATAACACAGGGAATTATCTACAAACATAGACTCAAAAGTTATTTTTAAAAATTATGATCCTAAGTTATTTATTATAAAAAACTATTAATTTATGACATATTTATCCAAATAAAGATAAAATACTTCCTATTTGATAAAATGCTAAAAGACCCTACCAACTCAAGCTAACAAGCTTGAAAAGGGAACGTTGCATATTTAATATTGTATGAATTGGTATTCAATGTAGGATCTTATATAGATGATACCCATCCATTAAAAATGTCATATACATCTAATTTATCTTGAAATCAAAGCATCCTCATTTTTAAATAATGATCAAGAGCCCTAGTTTCTACTTTAAAGAGTATACAATGAGCAATAATCAAGCTCGAGCTGAGTCGATTGGATCAATATAAAAGTATACATATCACACAAAACATTGAGAAAGAGAAAATAACAAATAAATAGATATGGCTTCCTCATATAGGACATTTCAAGGGATAAATCCTCCATCTACATTCTTAATCAAGGATTCTATAGAATTCAAGGATATGTTCTTTGATGTAGAAGTATTTCAAGATAAGTATCATAATTACTCATAACTCTAAGAGGTTATTGATTTAGTTGATATGTTTTCACTAGATGATGAGATAGTATTGGAAAAAAGATTATTCATTCAAGAACTTCCATCCTAAAAGCACCAAATGTTGCACTTTACCATATCAAAACCAAAGGTCATGCCATGCATAGACTTGATCAAGGGTTTATTCTTTTCTATAAAAATATCACAAGATTCCTACCTCTTTCACTCTCATAGTGACATAATGGTCGCATGTATCTCTGGGAATGAATTTCAAAGATATATATCCCTCATTATACTATATGTCTACTATGATAAGAACACTTGGGTATAATTCAAAGCCAAAACCTCAATCCCAAAGGTGCTCTCCTCATGGTTACTCTCAGGCTAGTCCATCACCTGGAAATGAACAAAGATGAAGGGGGTGATTCTAATTAACAAATTTAGAATGGGAATTTGGAGAGGTATGGCCTTACTCAATAGGTTATATAAGATTCCCAACATCTATTTTATAAATTTAGATTGGGTGCCTTTGCTACATATGGTGCTATCACATGATGTTTCCTACACCTTGGGGGATGTAATTGGTTTGAGACTAAGAGAATAAATTTTACACAAGGATAAATTCCCCACCCCATGGGATACTTCTATATGATGTCATATTTAGTTGACACAATCATGGGGACTTGGGAAATTTTATGGACTCTAGCCATAGATTACATAAAGGACTTAGGAAATTTTATGGACTCTAGCTATAGATTGCATAAAAAATAGAATCTATGACAATTTTCAATTCATTCACATAAATGCTTATCACAAGCATATGGTTATAATATGTGAGGATGTTTATCCATAGGTATGGTAAGCCATTCATGGCTCACTTATGACTCAATTGGGAGAAAACATTCTAAAGAATTTTAGTGTAAATGGATATTATTTCCTATACCTAAACATTACTATCATCATGGTCTAGGGAAATAAATTGGAGCCCCTATATCTCCTGAGGTATGTACCTAAGAATTTTGTAGAACAAGAGATTGCTTTCTAGTTATGGAAAAACATTCAGGAAAAATTGGCTAGGTGGAAGAAAGGCTTATTCTTTGGAAGCCTAATTTTAATTAGTAGGATGGTATACCAGACAAGGAAACATGTTAGAGGCAAGATGAATCATTATGGATTCCATAAAATGACACGTAGATATTGGGACCCCCATGGGTGGATCCAATAACACATCCATGGCTTCAACATTCCTTATTACCACCATCCTTATTATTATGACTTTCTCTTTATAAATGCTAAGATGGATGAAGAGGTGATGGAATGAGAACAAATTTATGGGTTATAAGATGATAAATTGAAAATGATCCAAGATGATCCTGCTATTTGAAAAAAGGAACTAGATAGCAGAAGATCTCTCTTCAAAGGATGGCAATAGTTGAATTTTTGTATAGGGAAATCCAAAGAGCAAAAAGCTTCATTTTCCCAAGGACTTCTATTGAAATTGAAATCAGTCAAAAAAGAGCCCAAGATATCCAAGCCTAGTACATAGAGAGGAAAAAAAAAGGGAGATCAAATTAACTTGGACTCTAACAAGGATTCAAAAGAGATGCAAAAGATTCTTTCTACCAATACTATTCAAGTTCCTATGGCCACACCCTATATGCCTACTATTTCATCTACTAGGGTGGCTACTTCACAAGCAATAACATCTACTTCCTATGGCTTTCCCATTTAATAAAAGACCCCTTTGGTCTATACTTAAAATCCCAAAACTCCTATAGGTATCCCTAAACTACATACATCTCAAGGATTGCATATTCCACCCTTGAGCTCACAACCAAGTGGAGGAGATAAAGTTATTATCAAGGACCTAGTAGATGATTTAGATGAGTAGGATAAGTTGGAAGAGGCCAAGGCTCTAAGCCTTTAGGGGGACCCCATTGAACTTCAAATTCAAGGTACTTAGACCTTTTCCACTTTTCCTTTGGCTTCAATTTCCATTATTGATTCAATTCTTGCCTCTACTATGAAAGTTCCCTCTACCTCATCCATCCCTTCCATTTCGACAACCACCATTGATCCATCTATTGTCACTACCACACCATCTCCCATGGACATTCCCTCTATGCCTTTTGGTACTTTTATTATGAGACTTCATAAAAATAAGAAGGTAACCATGAAGGTATAGACTGCTCTGGCCACTCCCTAACTTCATGTCCAATCTACATAACTCTCCTTCCACTTCCCGCTTCCACTTCTATATAAAAAACCAAGGTAGTAATCACTAGTAGGGGAAGGAAAGAAAAACCTCATGTAGTTATAGTCCATCCACTCCCTCATATTGAATGAGTGGATTGGTCAAAAATAATATGGCCTTCCTTGCTCGATGTCTTGACCAAGGCCAGTAAAAAACAAAAGAGGGAAGAAGATGAGGCTGAGCAAGAAATTATTTTTACAACTATTGAGACACCCCTTAACATTTTTCCTTGGGATATATATTTGAGGACACAAATTCTAGATTATAAGGTCATTGATCTCCCATCCACATCCAATTTTTTTGACCCCTCAACTGGTTCAATCGAAAGAGTGAAGAAGAGAAAATTTGAGGATGACCAGGATGCATGCATGATCCTTGAAGAATGATAGGTAATATTTTCCCTCATAAAGAGGTAGAATAAGTAACAAGGGAGTCTTTATATGAAGAAAATATTTTAGACCTAGCTCAAACACACAAGGATGTGGTAGTGGCCATCCACAAAGGTATAGAGTTATCTCAAGATGATCTAGAGGAAGAAGTACATGCATTATGGGCACAAATTGAGCAACTTAAAGAATAATATATCACTATGCACATTCTTGCAAGCATTGAAGCTGAGGTCAGAGAGGCCACATCTAAATGATATAATTCTTTAGAGACCATGTAATTAATGAAGGCTAAGATATTAACTCACATAAACAAAAAAAACCATCTCTATGGCTTGTTGGATCAAGATAGTACCAAGCTTAAAATGCTAGTTGCTTACACGAATAACTCATTATATAGCCATCTTGATCTAATGACTACATTCGAGGCACCTAATGCCTTAAACATAGTTATCATCTAACATGAGGAGGTCAAGGAGTGGTTAAATATAATTTTAGCCTTAATTATAGAATATCAAGTGCATGAGGCCCAACTCCTCCAAATTTTAAGTGATCTAAATTGTCTAAGGTAAGAGATTCTATAGGTAAATTGATTAGTATAATAAATTTTGATAAAATTACCTAGAAGGCCATTGATAATTTTGAGAAAATCATACAAGTCTTGGTGGTGGATAATATTGAATCTAAGTTGAGCCAGGTTAGAGGGAAGGTGACTGAAGTGGAGATTTTGAAAAGTAAGTTGCAACTTACTAAAGATAAATATGCAAGATTCCTTGGGCTAACCAAGATACATCACTGACATTCATTATTTAATTTGGATATCATTCATCAATAACATGTGGTAGAACACAAAGTCTATGAGGAGAATGAGGTGAATAAGAAGCAAGATTCTAGCATTGGAGCTACATCTTCAGTTTCTACTCTGACTTTGACTCCTATTAAAGTCCATGCAACCCTCTAGATGATAAAGCCTTAGATGTATGTGTGTAAAAATCCTAGCCACATGAATATTTAGATTCCTTATAAAATAGATAAATCATTGTAAAATTGATTTTATATTTTCTCATACACACATTACATGTTTTTGTAAAGGAATTTGTCTATTTATAGTTTTTTTGGCTTAAACAATTTTGACCTTAGTTAAAACTACATGTTCTTGCCACATGTAACAAACATTCATAGACTTGGAGAATGAGGTGGCCCCTTCCCAATATTTATTTATATTTTAGGAGTTAGAAAATTTTGAATACAAGAGCAACAAGCAATTTTGATTGATAACAAATGTGTTTGAGTATTTTCTTTCCCATTTTATATTATTAGTTGTTATTCCTATGGTTGTGTCATTTCAATAATCTTTAGTGTGCAAATGCTGCAAATAGATTCTTGGTTGTTTTGATTAATATGTTAATCTTAGATGTGCAATAGATATTGGAGATTGGAAAGTATATTGATTGAAATAGTCAAGTAAATTTGAATCATATTTCTAGATGTGCATTGGTGTTTTATTGGTGTAGTATTCTAAGTGTGTGCTATAAATACCTTACATAATACATTAGCCTGAGCCATAATATCCAAATCAAAGGGTGTGAAAAAAAAACCTCAATAGAATAAACCTTTATCTAAGGCTAGTGCACTTCCTACATATTTATTCCCTTAGACTTTAGAGCCATGCCTATTTTCATGTGTGTAATTATTATTAATAATAGGTGCTAGTTTTAAAAGATACCAATCTATTTGAAAACCAAGGGAGTAATTCCTGAGACCCACAAAGGTTTTTTTATACCTTAATTTACTCTCCTTTTGTGTTTGTTACTGAGATCTACCCACTCTAGATTAAAGGCTATTCACCCATCCAACTCATGTAGGAATTCACTCTGTTAGAGAATCCACACCTTTGTTCAAAAAACCTTGTTAACAACATGCATACCCTATAATCTATTCCATCAATAGGTTGCCAAGATTGCATACTTGTAACTCATGCCCTGGAGTGGAGTTTACCTTCATTGAGATCCTAAAATGTTAGAGGCTACCTCATTATGGCTATGGTGTGCATAAAACCCACATCAATAGTTTCACTAAAACTAGATGAGGGCCTAAATTTAATAATAATAATAATAGAGGTTAGTCCTTGCATAGAGTTACACTAGAGTCTCCCAAGAGAGTGACCAGATTCAATTCCCATGCTAGTTAATTAGTATCACCCTTAGCAAGCCATATGAGACCTAGAGTTGTGCTAACAACCTCAATTTAGAAAAATTCACCTCCACTAGGGAATCCTTTACTTGTTAATAAACCAATGGCCCAACAATAGCCATAGTTAATTATATCTACCAGTTTTGTCTTTGGGGACATGCATGATTTACCCTAGAACTCCAAAAAATATCTACCATCCTTTTCTCCTTTAGGGCCAATGATCACAGAAGAACATATTAAATTTGTTAAAGCTACCTTAACATTAATGAATATAGTGGATGAAGATGTTGCATGTTGATTAGTCCCTTTTACTTTAATGGATGCTACTTATATTGGTATTTAAATCTAATAGAAAACTCCATCACCAATTGGGAGGATTGTCAAATGGATTTTCTTACATAGTTTGGATATGTCACTAATCCTAGATTGGTGTATCAACACTTCACCATCATGAAGAGGGAACTTAATGAGCTTATCCATGCTTTCAATGAAAGATGACAAAAGATATATAACTAGTTAACCTCATGATACAAACCAAAACCAATGTTAGCATTGGAAATGTATAAAAATTCCTTAGATCTCATTACAATCATGTTCTTGAGAAGAGCATCTACTACCAATACTTTAGTGTTAGCATTTTAATAATCCATTAGTATTGATAGATAGCTCAATACATATACACCTAGTATACCTAACCTCAGTAATGAAATCTAATGCTCAACTTGATACCCCACATGCAGTAGAAAATTTTGATATATAATCAAAATTATCTAGAAATATTGCCTTCATTGATGTTCACAACATAGCCAAACCTTAGCTATCTATAAAATTATGTGATGAATAATAGTTACCAAAAAAACTAGCATGCAACCATACTTCCTATAGCTATTCCACAAGGTGTGGATTCTAAAAAAGCTGAAATAGATTTTATTTAGAAGGTCCTAAAATTGAGTATTAATTTTTTGAATATGCAGTGAAAGTTGGGAAATACCAATACTTAGACAAGAAACTAGAACACTAGGTTCCAAAAATATAATAGGCCATTTAATATGCCTAAAAATAATATGGAGCAATCTGGCAGACTTCCAAAAATTAACATTACTAAAAAAACTCTTCACAATTGGTGTAGGATACGCAACATGCCCTAACATGGTGAGCTTGATTATCTTGAGTTCTGTACAACATTTAAGATCTTTCAGAGGGAAGTCACTAGGTAGGATCAGATGAATAATCTACCAGAATCTCATCAAGATGTTGGATCTACTAGCACATCCATGTTATTTGAGACTCATGAATTCCCATTCCTAGGAGAAGATGACAATGAACCAGAAGATAATTTAGAAGAAGTTTATGCCTTTTAACAATTTTAGAGAGATGAGTATAGCATGAAGAACAAGCAACCACTTACTACCTCAACTCCTCTAAACATCATAACAATTATGCCTAATCAAAAAGTAGACAATAATCCACCCCCTCTAAAGGGGAATGATCCACTACCAAGCAATGAGGAATCAAGAAAATATGGAAGATATAACATCATGGAAGACATAAAGAAAATAAACACAAATACCATGCTGCACAAGTTGGCCAAATCACTGAATAGAAGGAGATGTTATGAAAGTCTATCACTGGAAAGGCCCCTATGGAGAAGACTAGAACAACTTTAGATAAAACAAGAGAAGTAAAAGTGGTTGATACCAATGTTATCTATAAGAGTAAGCTCAAAGTACCATCATTATTATTAACCATAAGAGCATTTGATAATAATATTAATAATTGTTTGGTTGATTATATAGCATATACAATTATTTTTCCTAATTTTATATGTAAGAAACTTGGTCTTACTCCCAACCCTTCAAAAAGATTAGTCTCTCAACTAGACAAAATAGTAGTACTAGTTGTGGGAGAATTGAATGATGTACACATTTAAGTAGCATCAAAACTAAGGGTCTAGATGACTATCGATATCTTAGTTATGGATATACCTAAAGGCTATGGATTATTACTCAGTAGAGACTAGTCTAAAATGCTTAATGCATATCTTTCCACAGACCTCTCACACATCTGACTACCATAGAGAGGAGTTGCAAACTAGATCAAAATTGATAGAGAGCCCAAAATTAAATATCCCCTCACTAAATTTGATGTCAAGAATGAAGAAGTAAAGTATGATTCTCCCTCTTTGGGCATCTATACTTTTATCACTCATAATTTAGTGCAGAGCATGGAACATGAAGGTTCAAATTAGCTATAGACAATGTATTTTGATGTAGCCAAGTCCAAGTAAGGATCAGATGTGGGGATTGAAATAATTGATCCTCAAGGTAAGAAGTTATTAGCCGCCTATAGCTTTTAGTTTCCCTATATGAATAACAAAGCTGAGTATGAGGCTCTAATCTTAGGACTATAGTTTGTACTTAAGAATAATGTAAAATAGATAAAGGTATTCAAGGAATTAAAGCTAGTAGTTCACCAAATAAAAAAAATACTAGTGTAAATTATCTTATTTGAAGAGGTATAAACATAGAGCATGGGATTTAATTGAGATCTTGGAAGCTTTCAACATAGTATCACTCTTGAGAGAATAAAATCAGGTCACTGCTATTGTTAATCTAGAACCACTACAAGAATCTAAGTTAAAAACATTTTCTATTGAATTGGTTTCTTATCCCTTTATTTTAGATAATTTAGATATTTTTTAGGTTTTCAATGATGATAAGTAGATTATCTAGTTCTTAACTAACTCAAGGGATTTTAAGTCCCAAATTATCAATGACAAAGATGTTAATCACCTTTGTCAAGAAGAAACAGATAGAGAAGGCATTCTTTAGATTAAAGAGAATTGAATACCAATTGACTTAGTCTCTTTGGAAAGGCCTTTTAACTTGGATCCTTAGGTACAATAAATCTAGTAGCCCAAGGTCAATGAATCATAATTTAAGAGAAAATTTGGGAGAGGCACATAATCCACATTATGTCAATATTGGTCTTAGTTGTACTCTTAAAGAAAGGTAAAAAATGAGGGATTTGATCTTTCAATACATGGATTTTATCACCTAGACATATGAGGATTTAAAATTGTATGACCCTCAGTTCATCACTCATACTATTCCCCTTAAGCAACTTCATAAACCCTTTAGACAAAGGCAAATGCCTATGAATCCTATCTTAGAGCCTCTTGTCTAGAGAGAAGTGAACAAATTATTGAGTGCCAACATCATCTTTCCCATATGGTACTCTAATTGGGTGGTCAATTTAATCCCATTAAAGAAGAATAATGGTGAAATTAGACTATGTGTGGACTTTAAAAATCTGAATAAAGCATCTAAAAAAGATAATTACCCTTTGCCATCGGTAGATGAGGTAATACAAATTATAAGTAGTTCTAAAATGATGTTGTTTCTAGATGGATTTTTAGGATATAATCAAGTATTAGTACAATCAAAGGATCGAATGAAGACTACATTTACCACAAAATGGGGAACTTATGCATACAAAAGGATGCCATTTGGCCTAATCAATATAGGCACTACCTTTCAACGTGCCATGGATCATGCCTTCAAGGGATTGAATAGAAAATGCATTATTATTTATATGGATGATCTCATAGTATTTTAAAATAATAGAAAGGATCATATAACTCTCTTTTAGTCTATATTGGAGTGGTATCGAAGATTCAATGTTTCATTAAATTCAAAGACAAACATATTTGGGGTAACTGAAGGCAAATTTTTGGGACATATCATCACTAAAGATGGGATCACCATTGATCCTAATATAATATAGGTAATTTATAAGATTCAACCACCAAATAGTAAGAAATATCTAAAATCATTCTTTGGAAAAATCAATTTCATCAAAAAGTTTATCTCAAGGTTCATGGAAATCATCAAAACCCTAAATTCCATGCTTAAGTAGGATGCTAAAATAGAATGGATAGATGAGGCTAAAAATTCCTTCCAAGACATCAAAGATGTGATATCACAAGATCTAGTATTAATCAGTTGAGACTTTACAAAGGATTTCTATCTATACTCCTTTACTTCTAAACACATAATTGTTGTCATTATCACAGAATAGGATAAAATTGAGCACCTGATTGACTTCATGAGTACAAATCTAAAGGATGCATATCTCAAATACTCCATGATAAAAAAAAAAATCTTCACCCTTATCAATGTAATAAAAAAAATTAGACATTATATTTTGAGGAATAAGACCATTGTTGTTTCCCTAGACCCTACTATCAAGCTCACCCTATCACAAAATGAGCTAGGGAAATGTTGAGGAAATTTGATAGCTAAGCTCCAAGAGTTTGACATAGAAATTAGGCCTACAAAGATCATCAACAGATAAGGCATTATTCATCTCATGACTGAGCTTGATCCCTAAATCACCGTTGAAGAGGTATGTGAAGAAAAAGTTTCTAAAGGTGAGTGGTACATAGACATAATTCAATACTTATGGGAACTTTTCCCATATAATATAATAGATAAAGGAGAAGATCCTTGAGGCTCAGAGCTACTCATTTCATGATGAATAAAGGCATACTCTATAGGAAGAACTATGAAGGTATATATCTTAGGTGTGTATTTGCAGAAGAAGCCAAGGAGATCTTAGAAAATTTACATCAAAAGATAGGCAATGGTCACCCAATTGGCAACACCACAACCCATAAAATCTTGAGGTTGGGATACTATTAGCCAACTATCTTCAAGGATTCTCATATGCACATCAAGAATTACCATGACTGTCAAGCATTGGATAAAAGGGAGGTTCATGATACCATGCCACTATAACCAATTGTTAAAGGAAGGCCATTTGCATAGTGGGGATTAGACTTCATTGGCATAATCAACCCAAATTCTTCAACTGGCCATAAATTTGTGCTTATAGCTATAGATTACTATAATAGATGGATAGAAGTGATTTATATAAAGAATAGTAGAGTAAAAAATGTGATTCACTTTTTGGAGGAACATATTACTACTAGATTTGGCATGCCCATCTCTCTAGTATGTGACAACAGACTAACATTTATATCAACAGAGTTCACTGCATGGGCACATAACAATTAGATTATAATCAGATTAGCTTCTAATCACTACCCTCAAGGAAATGGATTAGCCAAGTCAACGGATAAAAACCTAATTGAAGCAATCAAGAAGTTAGTAGGGGACAAGCCTAGAGACTATCACAATCTACTAAAGTATGCTCTTTGGGTAAACTAGACAAGATACAAGCAATCCTTAAAAGCTTCACCTTACCTACTGGTATATGGATGTAGACTAGGTTTTCCCATCATGTTGAAGTTTCCCACTTATTAGTTCATACAGGATTACATATAACCAAATGCTAAAATAGAATCAAGACTGATTCACATAATAGAAATGGAGGATTCAAGAACCAAAACCCTACAAACATTCAACAAACACTCAAATGTAGTTAAAAGATGGTTTGATAAAAGGGTAAAAGTTAAAGCAGTTAAAATCTTAGATTTGGTTTTACTATGGGATAAAGCCCATGAAAAGAAAGGACAACATAATAAGTTTTCTCCATTATGGATTGGATCATATCAAATTTCAAAGATCTTGGGCAATAACATGTTTCATCTGAAAGACCTCCAAGGCAATGAACTTACATATCCAGTTAATGGACAGTTCCTAAAGTACTACTTTAGAGCTATCCCATCTATGGATAACAATGATTGAGAAGATTTAGATGAGTTTAGACATAGGATTAGATTATATTTCCATGTTTTATAGAATATATTTTCAATGCTTTCTAGAGTAGTCTTTCCTGCTTTCAATATTTTATTTTCTTAGATTAGATTTCTTGATTTTCTAGATTAGTCATCTTTGTTTTCTTTGGCATTCAAAATTGTCTTTCTCTCATTATTGGTAAAACTAAAATCCAAAAAAACTAACTTGTGAAAAGGGGGAAAATTAAAATTATGACACTTTGGGGACTAGTTTATAGGGCAGGTGTATTTCTATGTTTTTGAGTCTTCAAGATGAAGGTAGGTAATCATGGATCATTTTGAATGGTGTCATAATTGAATAATTTTATCAAGCATATGGGAGTTCATAAATTTCTATAAATTTTTCTTGTCTTATTATATCACATGCACTTATCATGAGAAATACCTATTGGAAATGGTAATTATGGGTCTAGATTTGGCTGACAGGGACATTCTAGTAGTGATTTATTTTCTAATTATACTAGCTCACCAAGGTTTCTTATTCTCTCTTTCATATTAATTTGAACTCAATAAAATAAAATAAAAAATAAGAAAATAATCAATGAGTTCAAAAGAGTAAAATAAAATTTAAAGAAAATAAAAAGGGCTCACATAATGAAATAAGGTCAATATACCATGCATCATGATCAAAATAAAATACTAAAATTAGAAGAGAAGGATCCCAAGGCATCTCTGTCTAGGCTATGGACACCTAGATAGAAGTAGAGCAACTACTGAGCTTCCCTTGTCTTTTGATTTAATGAATACTATAATGAAACATACAACCCTATCAAATCTTTTAAAAAACCCATCACAATAGGGGTTAAAAGAACTACACATTTTGACACACATAGATCTAGGAAAATTCTAAGGAAAGTATATTGTGTAAATCTACTTAGGAGTCTGTTTCATGTTTCTGATTGAATTATTCTTCTATGGCACACTTCATGATTGATTTATGATTCTAAACTAGAGTTTTTAGTTCTAGAATACTTAGGAGTATTCCCCCTGTAAGTTGCCATTTGTTGTACCCAACACCCCCCTTTTTTCATGTTGAAATGGGGACCCACCTTTTTGAAAATATGGTCTTGATGAAGAATCCTATTTATATGTCTATGTAAATCTTGGGAAGTCTATACGACATTTCAATTTTTTGGTAGATGGTAATGGCATTGTTTATATTGTGTTTATGAGATTAACTTGTGTATTGTAGGTAAAATATTTAGGTTCATAGTCTTCAAGCTAATTCCTTTAGTATTCTTGCAAGGTTATCTTTTTAGATGTTACATTTCATGAAATATTTAGTCCTATTTTATTTTAGGCTTATTATTTGGATAACCCTATTTTTATTAGAGAAATTATTATGGACTTTTTATCTGAAACAATTCTCCTGAAAGAATTTGGCCTAGGGAATATTTACCTTAAGGAATTATAGATCATATGTACTTTCCTTGAAACAAATTTCCTAATGGATCATCCCTTTGACCCTATAAAACTTTCCTTCATAAATTTTACAGTGACCCTTAATCATACAAGAGTATCCTTCAAGAAGTTTAGACCTACCCTTCAACATTCTCAAAGTAGACCCTTCATGTGAATGTTTTCCATAAAGTAGACCCTTCATTCTCCTTCCACCTACCCTTCAAAACCCTTCTTACTAGCCCTTCAACCTTTTTAAACTGAACCATTTACCCCTTCTTAACCATTTATTTTAGGGCACATACCCTTTAGTTTTGTGTGGCCTACCCTCCAGTATTTTGGAATTTCTCTTTAATCATTTCCAAGTGCTCTTTATATCCCAACCTACCCTCCAAGATTTGTGGGAGTATCCTTTAAAAGAATTGTTGTGGCTTTTTTCCCATCAAAATTCCTTTGACATTTTTTGTGATTGCACTTTGCCTCTTTCCTTCAAAACTTTTTTCCATGCCTTTCCAATTCCTTTAGACACTTTGTCCAAAAAAAATCCCTCAAAATAAATCCTTTGGGACCTTTTAAAAGGATCCTTTTCCCTAAACCATTTCCTTCAAACTTATTATTTTGAATATTTTGTTTTGATGTAAAATCCTCAAAATAATTCCTTTGGAGGTCATGTGCCCTTCGAACTTCTTAAACAAACCCTTTAGATATTTTGAAGGTCACCTTTTTTGGCCTTTTCAAAGTGACCACCTACCCTTCAAGACCTTTGAAGTGACCCTTATCTTTACAAAAGTTCCCTTTAGAGATCAAAGATGCCCTTCAACCCTCCAAAACTACCCTTTGGGAATTTTAGAAGTGCCCTTTGGCATTTACAAATTAGATACTTTAGGACTTTTATCATGGACTAAATGCCCTATGAAGTGGACCCTTCAGGCCAAAAGTACCATTTGGAAAGTTTTTAGCTCCCCCTTTAACCATGAAATAGCCCTTTAGGATAATTCCTTTGAACATTTTGTCTAACAAAATGATTCCTTTAAAACAATTGTTGAAATCACTTTGTCTAAAATAATTCCCTTAAAGGAATTATCTACAAACACAAACCCAAAAGTGCCTTTTCAACATTATGATCCTAAGTGATTTATTACAAAAAAATTATTAAAATTATGCCATACTTATCCAAATAAATATAAAATACTTCTTATTTTATAAAATGCTAAAATCCCCCACCAATTCAAGCTAACAAGTTTGAAAAGTAAACGTTGCATATTTAATATTACATGAACTAGTATTTAATGCAAGATCCTATATATATAATATGCAACCATTAGAGACATCATTTGCATCCAAGTTATCCTACAATCGAAGCATCCTCATTTTTAAACAACGATTGAGATCCCTAGTTTCTACTTCAAAGATTATACAATGAGAAATAATCAAGCTAGAGCTGAGTCAATTGAATCAATATACAGGTATACATATCATGTAACACAATGATAAATATACAAGCATAAACATGTATCTATGGCTTCCTCATCTAGGACATTTTGAATGTCAAATCCTCCATTTTCATTCTCAATCAAAGATTTTATAGAATTTAATGATACGGTCTTTGACACAGAAGTGTTTCAAGATAAGTATCATAATTACTCACAACTTTGGGAGGCTATTAATTCAATTGATATGTTTTCACTAGATGATGAGATAGTATTGGCAGAAAGGTATTCATTCAAGAACTTTTGGCCTACAAGCACCAAAGGTTTCACTTCACCATAGTAAAACTAGAGGTCATGCCATGTATAGACTTGATTATGTATTTATTATTTTCTAGAAAAATATCATAAGATGCCTACCTCTTCCACTCTCGTGGTGACACAATGGTTGTGTGTATCTTTCATAACAACTTTTAAAGATATCTATCCCTTAGTATACCATATGTATACCATGACAAACACACTTGGGTGCAATTCAAATATAAAACCTCAATCCCAAAGGTGCTCTCCTCATGGTTACTCCCAGGCCAGTCCATCACCTAGAAAGGAATGAAGCCAAAGGGGGTGAATCCAATTGACAAATTTAGAATGGGAATTTAGATAGGTATGGACTTACTCAATAGATTATATAAGATTCCTGGCATCTATTTTGTAAATTTAGATTGGGTTCCTTTGATGCATATGATGCTATCACATGATGTTGCCTACACATTGGGGGAGGTAATTAGTTTGAGACTAAGATAATTTTTTTTGCACAAGGACAAATGCCCCACTCCCATGTGATAATTCCATATGATGTCATATTTGGTCAATACAGTCATGGGGACCTATTATAAGGACTTGGGTAATCTATGGACTTCGACCACACATTGCATAAAAAATAGAATATGTGATCATTTTTAATTCATGCACATATATGCTTATCAAAAGCATATGGTCAAAATATGCGAGGATGTTTATCCACAAGTATGGAAATCCATTCATGGCTCACCTATGCCTCAACTAGGAGAAAAGATTTCAAAGAATTTGAGTGGAAAGGGATATTATTTCATGTACACAAACATTACTATCATCTTGGTTTAGGGAAATAAATTGGAGCCCCTATGTCTCCTGAGGTATGTACCTGACAAGTTGGTAGAATGAGATATTGCTTTCTAGTTATGGAATAACATTGACGAATACTTGGCTAGGTAAAAGAAAGGATTATTCTTTAGAAGCCTAATTTTAATTTTTAGGATGGTATACCAGATAAGGAAACATCTTGGAGATGTTAGAGGTAATAAGAATCATTATGGCTTCCATACAATATCACATAGAGATTGGGACCCTATGGGTGGATCCAATAACACATCTATGGCTTCAACCTTCCTTATTTCCACCATCCCTATTGTTTTAACTTTCTACTTATGAATGATAAGATAGATGAAGAGCTGCTATAATGAGAACAATTTTTTGGGTTATAGGAGTATCAATTGAAAATGATCCAAGCTAAGCTTTCTATTTCAAATAAAGAACTAGATAGTAGAACAACTCTCTTCAAAGGGTGGCAACATTTGGATTTTTGGATAGGGCAATCCAGACAGTAGGAAACTTCCTCATCCCAAGGACTTCCATTGAAATTGAAATCAATCAAGAAAGAGCCCAAGATCTCTGAGCCTAGTACATAGAGAGGAGCAGAAAGGGGAGATCTAATCAACTTAGACTCTCATGAAGAGTTAGATAAGATGAAAAAAAATTCTTGTTTTTAACACTATTAAAGTTTATATGGTCACACCCTATATGCCTACTATTTCATCTACTAGGGTGGCTCTTTCATAAGTAGAAACATCTACTTCTCAAGGCTTACCCATTTAAAAAAAGACCCCTTGTTAAGCATGGAATATACTGAGAGGGGGGGTGAATCAGTATATATATCTTATAAAACTCTCCCTTAATCAAACATTCAAGATATGCAATAAAACTTAAATAATAAACATCACACAAGAAAGAGAGAGACACCAAATATAACTTGGAAACCCAATGTGGGAAAAACCATGGAGAACAATCTCAAGTATATTAGTGAGAACAAACCCACAGGAACACCATACCCCTTTACCAAGTACCAACCTCAGCTACAATTTGTGAGCACCAACCCATAAGAGCTTCAAACCCCTTTGCTGAGCACCAACCCAGCTATCATTCATGAGCACCAACCCACATGAGCATCATCCACTTTGTGTAAACCACACACCTATCTCTCAGTGTTGCTAAATCAACAAATGATAGTTCAATACAACATCTCTTTCCTCTCTCTCACCTTTGTTCTTCTAAGCTAGATAATACAAAATCAAATTAACCTATCACACTCATATTACAAATGGCTACTCAAGCCTTTATTTATAGATTTCCAAATGACCTTTGGCCTTCCCCCTTTGTGACCCTTCAATCCTCATGAAAAATGGTGCCAATCTTGGATGACTCTTCATATCCAAGCATTTGAAAAGTCATGTGGTAACCCTTCATGACCAAAACGTCCTTCCCACTTTTGTCTTTATCTTTGGTGACTTTTCGTATTCCTTAAAGTGTCCCTTCATGAGAAATTTGCCCTTACTCTTTTGTCTTCACTTGGTGACTCTTGGTATTCTCCAAAATGACTCTTCATGGTAAAATGTGTCCCATCCTTCTTTTGTCTTTACTCTGTGGCTCTTTGACTTCTCCATGGGCCCTTCTTTTGTCTCATATGCAACCAAAAATATATTCATTAATATTAAATAAATAGTAACTCATATTAGCCAAGATAAACAATATTAAATGCAATGGGGCCTTTATCATCAATAATGCTAAACCTTTGACATCAATGACAATATTTCCAACAATCTCCCCCTTTGTCATTGATGGCAATCTCAATCCTGAAACTGCCACATCCTGTCACCTACACATACTATCATCTAAAAGCATACAATAACTCCCCCTTACTATAGTAACTTGTACCTATTTTTTGCACCTGTACCTATACCTGTTATTCTCCCCCTTTGACATCAATGGAAAAGGGCCTACCTGGAGCTAACACTTAGCTCCCCCTCACTTGATGTTGAACCTCAATGGTAGGAAGTAAGGGAAGTTACTCCCAACTTCTCTTGCGGATACTCAAATGTGTCTTTTGGTAGTGCCTTTGTGAAAATATCTACAATCTACTCTATACTACTAATATATTCCAACTTAACCTATTGATCTACAACCTGCTCTCTCAAAAAGTGATATCTAACGGGAATATGTTTTGTTCTTGAATGCATCACTAGATTTTTTGAAATATTTATGGCACTTGTGTTATCACAAAAAATGGAAATAGGTTCATCATACTTTACCTTGATATCTTCCAAAGTTTGCTTCATCCAATGTACTTGAGTACAACACAATACTACTGCAATATATTCTTCTTCAGCTGCAGAAAGTGATACTGAGTTCTGCTTCTTACTTAGCCATGATACTAAGCTATCACCAAGGAAGAAAGCTCCTCCACTTGTACTCTTTCTGTCATCTAAGTACCTTGCCCAATCTGAATCTGTATAAGCAACTAAAGTGAAATCTTTACCTATGGGATACCATAATCCATAATCCAATGTCCCTTTGATATATCTAAATATTCTTTTCACCAACTGAACATGACTATCTCTTAGAGATGACTGATATCTTGCAACCATACCTACTGCATGCATGATGTCTAGTCTCGATGCTATCAAATATAAAAGACTATCAATCAGAGATCTATAAAAATATTGATCTATAACAGGTGAATCTTCATCCTTGCTCATCTTATTTCCTGTGCACATAGGTGTGCCAACTGGTACACAATTCTCAAAACCAAATTTCGTCAACATTTCCTTGGTATATTTACTTTGAGATATAAAAATTCTTTTATTTGATTGAAATATTTGTAATCCTAAGAAAAATGATAATTCTCCAAGCATAGACATCTCAAATTCTTTTTGCATTCTATCAGAAAATTCTTTTGTCATCTTTTCAATATTTCCTCCAAAAATGATATCATCAACATAAACCACAACAATAAATTGATGCTCACCTTCTGTTTTGATGTAAAGATTACTATCAACAAATCCTCTCTTGAATCCTTGATCTTGCAGGTACTTATCAAGTCTTGCATACCAAGCTCTGGGAGCATGTTTTAATCCATACAATGCTTTCTTCAATCTACATACAAGATTACTAATATTCGAGAGAATAAACCCCTCAGGCTATTCAATGTAGACCTCTTCTTCAAGATTCCCATTTAGGAAGGTAGATTTGACATCCATCTAAAATACTTTGAAATTTTTAAATACATATGCAAGAAACATTCTAATAGCCTCTAACCTTTTTACTGGTGCAAAAGTTTCTTCAAAATATATTCCCTCAATCTGAGCATATCCTTTACATACTAATCTTGCTTTATTTCTGGTTACTTCTCCATTTTCATTCAGCTTATTTCTATAAACCCATTTTATTCCTATCACATTATGATCTTTTGGTCTAGGCACTAATTCCCAAGTATCATTCTTTTCTATCTGATCTAATTCTTCATCCATAGCCTTAACCCAATGCTCATCATGTTTGGGTTCTAAAAAATTTCTAGGCTGAATTTTAGATAACAAAGAGAAATTAACTTGTTCAGATTCACTTACCATCATTCTTTTGGTGTGAATTCCTTCTTTTATATCCCTGATGATGTCACTTTCATTATGATTTTTCTAAACATATTTGGGTGGAGTCTTGGTGCCCTTTTTCTCCTTTTCCTCATCTTCATCTGATTCTTCAAAGCCTTCCTCTTCAATGATCTCGAGAATGTCTAATGGATCACTAATCTTTTGTGTTCCATCTTCTTTTATCCTAACACTTGCACTTTCAACAATTTTCTTGGTTCTTTTGTTATAACATTTATAAGCTTTACTTTTGCAAGAATAACCAAGAAATATACCTTCATCTACTCTGGATTCAAACTTACCAAGTTTTTCATCAGTTCTCTTTATGAAGCATTTGTTACTGAAAACTCTAAAATAATCAACTGTTGTTGGTTTGTCTTTCCATAGCTCATAAGGAGTTTTATCGCTATTGACTCTTAATAGAGCTCTATTCTAAATATGCACTGTTGTACCAACTACCTCTCTCCAATATTTATTTTCTATCTTGGATTCATTTAGCATTGTCCTCACCATCTCTTGAACTATTCTATTTTTCTGTTCAACTACTCCATTTTGTTGTGGAGTTCTTGCTACTGAATACTATCTATTTATTCCATGATCTTCACAAAACTCAATAAATTGATTTGACATGAATTCTCCTCCTCGATCTAATCTTAGACACTTAATCTTCAGATTAGTTTCATTCTCAACTAATGCTTTGAATGCTTTGAACTGTCTAAAAGCTTTTGATTTTTTCTTTAAAAACATTATCCAAGTCATACGTGAAAAATCATCAATAAGCAACATGAAATATTTATCACCTTGAGTACTTTGAGTCCTCATAGGTCCACATAGATCAGTGTGAACAAACTCTAGCATCTGAGTGGTAGAGTACTCTTTTGTTTTGAACTGCCTTCTAGCCTACTTCCCATGCTGACAAGGTCCACAAAGGGTGTTAGATGGATTTATGATCGTTGGAAGATTCCTAACTACTTGATTTTTTCAAATTTTGACAAGATTGTCAAAATTTATGTGCCCCATTCTCTTATTCCATAGCCAACTTTCTTCAATCTGACTCAAACAACATTTTTGACCTTTGATGTCTGATAGCATATATAAGTTATTCCCTGTTCTTTGAGCATCTGCAATTAATACATCTAAATATTTTCTTCTAATTTCACAACCTTCTACATAAAACTTTAGTGTGTGCCCTTGATCACACATTTGACTTACACCCAAAAGATTATGCTTAAGACCTTTTACATATAAAACATTTTCAATTTTAGTTCTACCATTATCTAAACTTAGTGTACCTTTTTCAGCAATTTTGGTAGTAGTATTGTCCCCAAATTTCATTGTGCCACCATTGATCTTCTTCAGGGTTATGAACTTTCTCTTGTCTCTTGTCATGTGCCTCAAACATCTGCTATCAATAAACCATGGCTTTTCTTCATTTCTTGCATGCAGAGCTGTCTGAACCAACATAAAACCTTCAGATTGTTTCTTCTGCCATGTCTGAACCTTTTTCTTGATGAATGGAGCCCTGAAACTTTGGTCCTTCTTGACTGACTTGAACACACTTCTACAATACTGAGCTAAGTGTCTAAAGTTGTTACACTTGTAACAAATTATGGTCTCTTTATCAAAGCTTGATAGAGGAGCAAAAGAGTTATAGCTTCTACTTGACTCTACATGACCTTCCTTTTCCTTATTTTTGAAATTGTTAGCTATTTTTCTACATTCTAATTTCTTATGACCATATCCATTACAATAAAAATAGTAACCATAAAAATAGGACCTATTTGTGAATCTTTGACCTAATTGCCATTTATAGGTTTGTTCCTTTTGGCCTTCTTTGTCCTCTATATTATCCATTCCTTCCCTTCTTGATTCTTTATTTGTAAGAGATTCAACATAGCTCTTCTTCTTTTCAAAACCGATACCTGTCTTATCTGATATTGCCTTTTGGCTTTCTAATATCTTATTCAACATATTAGTGCTATTCTCAAATTTTGAATCATTGAATATTTTATTATTGACTACTTTCTCAATCTCTTCTTTTAAAGAGGCAATTTCAGTAACATACCTTTCACATTCTTTTCTTGAGATTTCTAACTATGCCACCAGATCTTCAATTATCTCCTTTAACTCCTTGTCATTTTTCTCGATTTGATGCTTTAATATTCAATTTTTCTTTTCAACAATTTTCAACTATTCTAAGGCACACATGAGTTCTCCTTTCATATTCACTTTGGCTTCATCCTCTTCTTCTTCTTGATCAACTATTCTTTTGCTTGTAGAGGCACCTTTATGTATGGCCATCTTGTGCTTTCCTGATCTACCTTCAAGCTGTAAAACTTTTCAAAAAGGAACTTGCTCTGATACCAATTGTTAAGCATGGAATATACTGAGAGGGGGGTGAATCAGTATATATATCTTATAAAACTCTCCCTTAATCAAACATTCAAGATATGCAATAAAAATTAAATAATAAACATCACATAAGAAAGAGAGAGACACCAAATATAACGTGGAAACCCAATGTGGGAAAAACCATAGAGAACAATCTCAAGTATATTAGTGAGAACAAACCCACAAGAGCACCATACCCCTTTGCCAAGTACCAACCTCAGCTATAATTTGTGAGCACCAACCCATATGAGCTTCAAACCCCTTTGCTGAGCACCAACCCAGCTATCATTTGTGAGCACCAACCCACATGAGCATCATCCACTTTGTGTAAACCACACATCTATCTCTCAATGTTGCTAAATCAATAAATGATAGTTTAATACAACATCTCTTTCCTCTCTCTCACCTTTGCTCTTCTAAGCTAGTTAATACAAAAGCAAATTAACCTCTCACACTCATATTACAAATGGCTACTCAAGCCTTTATTTATAGCTTTCCAAATGACCTTTGGCCTTCTCCCTTTATGACCCTTCAATCCTCATGAAAAATGGTGCCAATCTTAGATGACTCTTCATATCCAAGCATTTGAAAAGTCATGTGGTGACCCTTCATGACCAAAAACGTCCTTCCCAATTTTGTCTTTATCTTTGGTGACTTTTCATATTCCTTAAAGTGTCCCTTCATGAGAAATTTGCCCTTACTCTTTTGTCTTCACTTGGTGACTCTTGGTATTCCCCAAAATGACTCTTCATGGGAAAATGCGTCCCATCCTTCTTTTGTCTTTACTCCGTGGCTCTTCGACTTCTCCATGGGCCCTTCTTTTGTCTCATATGCAACCAAAAATATATTCATTAATATTAAATAAATAGTAACTCATATTAGCCAAGATAAATAATATTAAATGCAATGGGGCCTTTATCATCAATAATGCTAAACATTTGACATCAATGACAATATTTCCAACACCCCTTTGGTCTATACCAAAAATCCCAATACTCCTATAGGCAACTCCATAATGCATACATCACAAGGATTGCATATTCTACCCCCTAGCTCATAGCCAAGTGAAGGAAATAAAGTTAACATCAATGACCTGGAAGATGATTTAGATGAGGAAGTTGAGTTGGAAGAGGCCAAAGATTTGAGCCTTCAAGGGGACCCCATTGAACTCTAACTTCAAGTTACTCAGACCTTCTCTACTTTTCCTTTGGCTTCAATTTTCATTATTAAGTCAATACCTACCTCTTCTATGGAAGTTACATCTACCTCATCCACCCCTTCTATTTCCACAACCACCATTTATCCCTCCACTATCACTACCCTACCATTTACCGTGACCATTCCCTTTGTGCCTACTAATACTTCTACTATGAGGCTTCATAAAAATAAAAAGGCAACCAGTAAGGTGAAAACTACTTTGGCCACTCCCTAGTTTCATGTCCAATGTACACATCTCTCCATTTCACTCCCCACTTCCAATTTTATAGAAAAAACCATGGTAGTAAGCACCATTAGGGGAATGAAGGTAAAACCTCATGTAGTTGTAGTCAATCCACTCCCTCAAATTGGAGTAGTGGACTGGTCTAAAATAATATGGCCTTTCTTTCTCAATGTATTAACTAAGGTCAATAAGAAACAAAAGAGGGAAGAAGAAGAGGTTGAGTAATAAATTATTGTTACAACTATTGAGACACCCCTTAACATTCTACCTTGGGCTATAGATTTCATGACATAAATGTTAGCTTATAAGGCTACTAAGCTCCCATTCGTGTCTACTTTATTTTACCCCTCAACTGGTTTAATCTAAAGAGTGAAGAAGAGAAAATTTTAGGATGACTATGGTGAAATAATCATCCTTAAAGAATGATAGCCGATATTATCCCTCATAAAGAGGCAAAATAGTTAGTAGGGGAATCTATATATGAAGAAAATATTTTAGACCTAACTCAAGCACACAAAGATGAAATCATGGCCATCCAAAAAGGTATAAAGTTAGCTTGATAGGAATTAAAGGAGGAAGTGTAGGAATTATAGGCATAAATTGAGTAGCTTAAATAACAATCTAGCATCATGCACATTCTTCCAAGCATTGAAGTTGAGGTCAGAGACACTGTATTTAAATGCTATAATTATTTAGAGGCCATGGAATTTATGAAGGCTGAGTTGACACCTCACATGAACCAATCAAACCAAATTTATGGCTCATTGGCTCAAGATAGTACCAAGCTTAAAATGATAGTTGCTTACATAGGTAACTCATTGTATAACCATCTTAATCTAATGACTAAATTTGAGGCATATAATGCCTTAAACCTGGTTATCATCTGACATGAGGAGGTTAAGGAGTGGTTAAAGGCAATTTCAGCCTTAATTTTAGATTAAAAAGTGCATGAGTCCCAACTCCTCTAAATTTTGAGTGATCTAAAATTGTCTAAGGCAAGATATTCTATAGATAAATTGATTAGTAGAATAAATTTTGATAAAATTGTTCAGAAGGCCATCAATAACTCCAAGCAAAGCATACAAGACTTGGTGGTGGATAAGATTGAATCTGAGTTGAGCCAAGTTAGAGGGAAGGTAATTAGAGTGGAGATTTTTAGAAGCGAGTTACAACTTACTAAGGATCAACATGCAAGTTTCCTTGGGCTAACCAAGAGACTTCACTAACCTTCATTGTTTTACTTGGATATCATTCATCAACAACATGTGGTAGCACATTAAGTCTATGAGGATAATGAGGAGAAGAAGAAGCAAGCTTATGTTAGTGGAGCTACATCTTTAGTTTATAATTTGAATTTAACTCCTACTAAAGCCCATATATCCATTTAGATGACAAACTTAGACATATGCATGTACAAATCTTGGTGACATGAATATTTATATTCTTTATAAAATAGACAAATCATTGTAAAATTGATTTTGTATTTTATCATGCATACATTACATGTTTTTGTAAAGGCAGTTTGTCTATTTATTAGTTTTTTGGTTTAAATGGTTTTGAACATAGTTAGAACCACATGTTCTAACTTCCACATGTAACAAACATGCATATACTTGGAGGATGAGGTGGCCCCTTCCCAAGATCTATAAGTATAATTGTATCACCCAAATTTATTTTTTAAGAGTCAAAGAATTTTGAATACAAGAACAATGAGTAATTTTTATCAACATCAAATGTGTTTAAGTATTTTATTTCTCATTTCATGTTACTAGTTGTTATTCATATGGTTGTGTTGTTTCAATAATCTTTAATGTGCAAATGTTGTAAATAGATTCTTGATTATTTTGATTAATATGTTAATCGTAGATGTGCAATAGCTATTGAAGATTGGAAAATATATTGATTGAAATAGTCAAGTCAATTTGAATCATATTTATAAATGTGTATTGGTGTTTTCTTGGTGTAGTCTTCTAAGTGTGTACTACAGTTGCCTTAGATAAACCATTAATTTAAGCTATAATCTTCTAATCAAAGGGTGTACAATAATAAACTTGATAGGAGAAACATTTTATTTGAGGCTAGTAGACTTCCTACATCTCTATTTCCTTAGACTTTTAAGCTGTGCCTATTTACATATATGCAATTGCTGATAAAAACTAGTACTAGTTTTAAGAGAACATAGGTCTATCTAAAAACCAACAAAGGGAGTAATTCCTGAGACCCACAGAGGTTTATTTTATACCTTACCCTATTTTTGGGTTTTTTTATTGATATCCACCACTTTAGATTAAAGGATAGTCACCCATCCAACTTGCATATGAATTCACTCTGTTAGAGATCCACACCTCTATCCAACAGACCTTGCTAACAACCTCCATACCCTACCAACTATTCCATCAACATGTTGTCAAGATCATATACCTAAAACTCATCCCTTGGAGTGGAGTTTACCTTCATTGAGTTCCTAAAATGTTAGATTCTACCTTGTTTTGACTATGGTATGCATAAAACCTGCATCAATAACTTGGAGATATATTATTGAAAACTACACTATGCTTATCTAGTAGGGTTTGGACATCAACATGATACTCTAGCCTATCATCATCTAAACTCTTGGTCTAAACCAATCAACAAACTACCTAATCCACATCATTATGCCTGAATTTCATCTCCATTCATTTGGCCATGACACTCTAGGTGATTCTAAAGATAGTCCTCTCAAGACTACATTCCTACCCTTAGACTTAAAATTCAGCTCTATCATCTAGAAGTTAGTCTAAAACTCATCAAGTGAGTGAAGGCTCTTTACTCTATGCACTATGTTATTCTATCCAACTCCAAAAATATATAAATCATTATTAACTATATAGTTACCCATAGTGAAGCTTAACTATGGAACCCTCCATGTGCATCTCATGGACTCACCATTGGCTACACCAAGTTGAAACCCTCAAAATATTTTGGCTATAGACATCATCTCTCTACCAAAGTAGCATCAATAAAATTATGGGTGAACCCATTATCAATAAGTACCACCACATGATGTCCCTATATGACCCCTCAATCCCTAAACACATTTTATCTGGGGGTACTAAATAATGTAGCTATGGTCTTGGTGGGAAAACTCTCCTCTATAGTCTCAAAATCAACACTATATAATGCATCAACATCATAAAATCATGAGGTTATAATACCTTATCTCCCTCATCATTACTATCCTCATTAACAACAATTTATTGGGCCTTGCTCTTCCAAAAATTATTTAGTCCACATATCCATGGTTGATGATAATTGAAACATAGTTTCTTTTGCCTCAACTACTCCCTAAGCTCTGGTGAAATGAATGGATTCCTTGTTGAGTCCTGTCTCCTATCATCTTGCCTAGGTGGAGGCACTCTCTACTGAACTTTAGCTAGAAATATAGATTTTGGAGTAGATAACTCCAAATATTGAGCTCTCCTAATGGCCTCATGTAATGAAGGAGGCTAAAATTCCTTTATGAATCTAGCCAAAGTATCTATCAATCCTGCTATAGATAATTAAGTCAACCTCATCTCTAAAATATGAGGAGCCATCACTAAAATTATTTGAACATATGTAATGTAGACATCCAAGGAGCCTATCTATCTCAAGTGATTCAACGCCCTAAAAAATCTATCTAGATCTTTCCTATCAAATATGCCCTCTAAACTATGTGTGAACTTTGTATATGTGGTGATGTGCATGTACCCATATGCCACTATTCTATGATTCTACCAATCATGTGCATCTCCCTTAAAATGTAAGATTAAAAACTTAATTACATCCTCCTCATGTATAGGGTTCAAATCAAAATAGGTCTTCAACATTTATACCCATGATTGTGCGATACACTTCTTAGAGCCATCAAAGTGTGGAATAGAAAACTTCCCTAAATTCTTTTGTAATTTAGGTATTGGCATGTGATGATATTTATTGGGCTTGCTTCCAATCTTCATCCTAAAATAATCTATAAATGGCATATTATCTCTAAAAACCTCATTCAAATATTGGTATTTTGTCCAACAAGAATCCTCATCTAGTGTATTTCATTAGCTGCCCTATAAGTGACGCTTTAGAATCTTTCTAGAAAGAGGGCTCATGAAGACTTAAAGGCTTGTTAGAAGAATGGGGGGATTACTACCCCATATTTTTTTTAGCATCCTTTTCCCTATTATCCTCATATTTTATTTGATTCATATTTTGTGTGAGATGGCTCAAATAGAGATTGGTTATTTCTTATTGTTTCACCATGTTGATGAACATTTTATTCATAAACTCCTCATTTATCTCTTATTTATCTACCATGTTTTGACCTTCCTTTTGAGGTGTAATCCTCTTGGAATATACCTTCATGAACTACCCAACAAGTTATAAGAAAGGTGACTCTGATAACACTAAAATATCCCTTTTAGGATATCTCCTTAAAACTCAAAAAAAATACTAAAAACCCTCAAAACTAAAAACTAATTTTTTAGAACAAGGTACATAATTCTAAAATAATTAATATTTTTAAAAATATTCACTTTTGACAATATTGAGATGCTTCAAATGATGGAAAAAAAAGTAGAATATTAAACAATTAAAAAATAATTTTTATGGCCAAAAGTTGAATTTATTTCCTTATTTTCATGACTAAAAATGGGGAAATTGCAACTAACTGTAAACTTTGAAATAGAAAGAGAAATTTCCTAGAATAAATATCTAGGGTATCAAGGTGATGGTAGCAAGTTCCAACTTTAAAATATTCAAAATAAAACCCACTGAAACCCCTCTTAAAATTCTCCTAAATATCCCAAATAAGTCACCCCACTTATGGGAGACACCCAACAACTCCAAATAAAAAAATAGATGAGCCCGAGTGATGAATGGTTATCCCTCTACTCCAAATCTAAAATATTTAATGTATCTTTTGACCATAATATAAATTTAAACTAGAAGAAATACAAGCTAGGGATATGGGTTTGAAACCCTCACCAAAAAATGCTCTTTCAACTAGGAGTGGTTCTCTCACCACCAAAGCTAGGGATCATATAGAATCTGACCTCCACATGAAAAAAACTAAAAATAGTAGCAGCTAAAAATGATTGAGTGTATGAATTCCCTAAAAAATTACCACAAGGGGATATATATAATCATCCTAAAAAAAATGTTATAATTTCCACTGTTGGATTGATCCAAATCCAATGCCCAACATAAATAAGCCTTTAATATCTGAAAAGAGGCAAAAAAAACTTAACACCCCCTTTTGAGAAATTGACATGTGCATAAATATAACTTAAGTGACTTTATTATGCACATACTAGAAAACACACTTAAGTTATCCCAACAAAACAATATAGCATAAAGTACCACCTTTTTGCCCATCACTTAAGTCAATGATGAATTATAACATAAAGTGAAGGTGGTAATGAAAATCCATACCCAATAACCCCCAACATCTCTAGCCTCTTGGATAAGACCAAGGCTAAGACTAAATTAAACCTCCTAGGCCTCCTTCATAGGAATGGGGACATTAAAAACTCACATAGTCTAAATAGGTGGTTTTTCAAATTACCTTTTTAGTTACACTATTTTACTCTTTTTCACACACTACTAAATAACATAACATTCAAAACACATTTAAACACTTATCTTCCAAAGGCCTACCTACTTGGATTTAATTACCAAGGGGGAAGCTGACTTGGTTTTATGGACAAGTTATGGTGAATCACCTGACACCTTTATCACTATAACATTGTGAAGTGAGGGGGTAGGACCTAATACCAAGTCATTACCATTGCCAATATAGATCCCTTTCAACCCAAACATATTGAAACTATCCATAGATTACCTTTCTAGTTCCCTATTTCAATGAACTCTCCTATCACATTTAAATCAACACTTTCTAATAATTTAATAACACTTAGGATGACTACTTAGTTATCATTTACTTTTTAATTGATTACTTTCTCTCTAATCATTACATATTATATTGAAAAAACTTGCATTGGCCAGTGTTGGTGCAAGGTTTTGTGTTATGTGACCCAATTGGATCACTCACATTGATCTAATCATTTTTGTGTTTGCTTTAATTCTTATGTCAATTATCTTGCCATTTTTTTAATATTTGATAAATCTATCATTCTGATCAATAAAATCTTGTATAGATCATATTTTTTCCTATCAATGGTACACAATCAACCTGTTTGAATATGTCTTCCTATTCCTCCCTTTCTCAGTTTTCTGTTTAATAATACACAATCAAACTATATGGCTTTGTATCCTTATGAACCTATTTTATCACCCTATTTATAATATAGATTCGACCTGAATGACTCTATATTTTTCTCTATCAATTGGGTTACAAAACACAGTTGACTTGCATGAATCTATATCCTATTTGATGCCTTTATCTTTATTAACCTTTCTACCTCATCATGATCTTCCTATTTGAGAACAACACTAAGCTAAACTCAATAGATAAGATGAGCCTTACCTAACCCAATAGGTTTTCCCATAAAAATCTTATGGCTCTTACTCTATATGAAAGTAATGTGCATGTGGCCACTCATACTACAAACTATGGGACCCATCCTAACACATCTTAAGTTCACAACCCTCATTTTTCCTTAGAAGATTATATTGAATTAGAGTATACTCTAAAAATGCTCTTCATTAAAACTTTCCTCAACATCGAGGAAAGGATCCTTTTACTATTTATCACCTTATGATAAGTAGTCAAATAGAAGAACCCCATTCACCTTAACCCACATTCTCAAATAATGTGTGCCCCACTAATAAATAAAGGTCATAAATGTTTTTACACATTACCAGTTGGGATTCTATTTGTATCAAATTATTAGTGAATTTATAGTATGTGCATAACAAACATGATTGTTAAATTTAACATGCTTGATTGCAATCTTACATATACTCTTATTGAAGTTTATGTTAAAACTTGATCCAAAAATTGCATGTGAAAATCTAAACCCCACTCTTTACATAAATCTTGCTAGTAGTTTAATTTATCTAACTATTACTAAGATGTATATTTCATATGCTATGGGTATTACATCCAGATTCATGTAGGATTCATACTTGGATCATTGAGAATTAGCAAAGTAGATATTTCAATATATAAAAAGATTTGTAAACTTTGATTTATACGATTCTTCCTTTGATAATGCTAATTTATATTATTATTATTATGATGCTAACCATATTATGATGAGTCTATTTATGGATATGTGTTTATGTTTGGTGTAGGTGCTATCACTTGGTGCACTTCATGTGGAATTTTCTAAAGAAGTGTTATGTCTATGAAGGATGATAGAAGAAACTCATGTGGAAGTTCCTCATTGTACTACCCTTCTTGGTGATAGTCAAAGTTGTATAGTTTTGGTAAAAAATATAGTGCATCACCAACAAACTAAATCCTATTGAAATTCATTTAATGTTTGGCCTATCAAATTTTATATTGAGGGGGAGTGTGCATGATAATGTTACTTCCTAATGGCCATGTGGGTCATGTGTTTCCTTCTCTCTATTTATACTTCTTCTCATTTTAAAGCATTGTAATATATAACTTTATGTGATTTTGGTAAACTTCATGTGGAAGTTTATATAGTACCCAATAATTACTATCATGGATGTCCTTATGTTATAAAAGGATCCAATGTATGCTTGATCGATTATTCATGGAAAAAAGTGGGATGTAGTCTCATGATCATGCTAGCCTAAACTCACTCTAAATGGTTTAGGGTCATCTTATGTAATTGCTTTAAAGGTGACTATGAGGACATAGAGAAAAAAAATTAGGTGTGTATGGGTGTATAGTGTAATTCCTTTAAAGGTGACTATGTGACTATGGTTACATAGTGTAATTCTTTTAAAGGTGACTATGTGATTTCGGTTATATAGTGTAATACCTTTGGATATCTATATTTAAATAGTTTAATACCTTTGGATAACTATGTTTATATAGTATGAATTCTTTAAAGGTGACTATGGCATGATGAAGGATGTTTCTTTTAATTATTGCTTTATAAAACTCATCATGTGGATGGTTCATAGAGTGTAAGTTTGTTATGTTGTCACCTCCTAAAAATAATCATGTGGATGGTTCAAGGCGTGTAACTTATTTATTATAAAATTTATTATGGCATGCATCCCCACTTAACATTAAGGGGGAGTTTTGGAAAAATTAATAGTTAAGCGGTGCTATTCATGTACCCTTAATACATTATATTACATTGGTTAAATAATAATATATTTTATTATTTATTATGAATTTATCTTTATGTAAATAGATAATAAAATATATAAAATGATCTTTGGAGAGGTTAGAATTATTAATGTGGTGGTTAGAAAAGGTCACATTATAATGGTTAGATTGCCTTGCATATATAATAAAGAGTCTACATTTTAAGATGCAATTAAGTGGTATTGAGGAAATGTGGAGAACACATTTCCATGTTCTGTGAAGATTGATTGAGAAGAAGTGAGAGGAAGAAAGATTGTATTGGGTACTTTTAATTTCTATTATATGAATACTATTTATGGGTTTTTACCTATTTGTGAGGTTTTTATCACGTATATATTTTGTTGATTTCATGTATGACTTTGATATTGATCTTACATCTAGATCCATTTCTTGTATGCATTAATCTGCATGTTTTATCAATAAAATCTATCTAGACTTCTCTTTCACAACATAAAACACACATTGAGGAGTTTATCACAACCAAAATGAAACTTCCTTGATCTGATACCAATTGGTGCAATCACATTGAGATGGGAACTATTTAAGGTCTGCCTTTATCTCATGTGTTGTAGGGGTTTCAACATCCATGGACACACATGCACATTTTGTCAAACAATTAATTATCACACAACAAAGATTATATTAATGCATTTCACATAATGGAATAAAAATAATACTTATAATCACACATTAATACTCACACATTACTTTATAGGATTATTTAAATATATTAAATAATTTTAGACTCTCATACAGTTCCTCCAAAATTGATACAAATCTCTATTTTACTCCTGGACACTTTTACTACTTCACCAACTTGTCTCTCTCCAAAAATATTCAAAAAATCTCCATTTATTTTCATATTGTATTCCTCTTAACATACCTAGATTCATGGGGAATCTCTTAAAATTTATTGACCTCCACATAACATACAATAGTCAAGTAGCCTTCATTTTTCAAGATCTACACCTAACTATCAAAAACTGTCAGGTGATGTTTCAGGTTGAATGATAGTTATAAAAATGACCATAACTTACATGTCATTAATCAAAGTGATATTAAATTTGAACTAAAAATCATATACTACATTTTACATCACCCCTCAAAATTTAATCATCTAACTCTTAACACACATTACCATAGGTTATCACGGGTAAAGAACAACCTTGCAGACTACATATATGACATTTCTAGGTAGAATAGAAGTGATTAAAACTTCCACATATTTAGATATGTGAATCTAAATGATATTAAATTTGAAACATAACAATATTAATATATTTTATATCAACCCACTAAATTTGGTAACATAATTATTACCACTACTCTATTGTAAGGTAATGAACCACTAAGATACACAAATACATTTTTTGGTTGAGTGATAGTCACAAATAATATCATAAATTTGACTCAACTTATCTAATTGAGATGAAAATTTTAATACACATAATAAGATCCATTTTTTTTCACTATTCCATATTTTTAACTCAAATCTTATCATAACTATTCCACATATTCATGAACCTTATACAAAACGGACAAATACATCTTCTAGTAAAATGACAGTTTAAAAAAACTATCATAACATTTGGATAAATTATCCAATTAAGATTAAATTTATAACACATCCTAAAGACTATGTTTTATGAATCCAATCCAAATTTGGTAATCTAATTATTACCACAACTATATCAAAAGGTCATGAACCTTCTGCCTAGTGATGTAGGCATAGCCTATAATAAATAGCCATAATGTTTTTAAGGTAACTTAAAATTGTATGATTTTTTTTTAAAAATATTACATGTTTAATTTATAAGGAAACATATAGATAGTCACAGCTAATAGGATTGCCACCTCATCGCCCTGAAGACCCTTGCAAATAAATTTTTCTAGGTAGTACACCCCATAACATTCAATAATACCACTACCTATTTATTCAAAAGTTTGACCTTATAAGATGGTTCAAGACCTTCTAAAAGGAGTAATTTTGCCAAGCATTATCCCATATTCCTCTTCAATCTTATTCATAAAAAAATATGGCTCTTAGTGGATCTACATTGATTTTCAAGAATTGAACAAGCTCAACAATAAGGATAACTTTCTAATTATATTAATATATGAGCTCATAGATGAACTCCATGGTGATAAATTTTTATCCAAATTATATTTTCACTCTAGTTATTATCAAAATTTCATTCACAAAGCCAAAATTTCCAAAAATCCCTTTCGTACACTTGATGGACACTATGAGTTACTTGTCATGCCATTTAGACTTACCAATTTCCCTTCCACATTCCAAGTATTGATGAATAAAATATTTCACCCCTTATTACATTTATTCTTATTTTATGATATCTTCATCTACAACTAAACTTTGGAGGATCACCTCAACTACATTGACATTACCTTTGACTTATCACTAAAAACCACTTATGTGCCAAACATTCTAAATGTTATTTTAGGAAATTAGAAGTCAATTACCTAAGACATATTATATAATTTGATAGTGTTTGTGTCAACCCAACCAAAATTGAGGCTATGAGAAAATGGTTAAAACCTAATAACTCAAAAGTCTACATGGATTTCTTGGCCTAACAGGGTATTACCAATTTTCTTCAAATATTATGGTAAAATTACAACACCACTAATGAATATGCTCAATAAAGAATCCCTTATATGGTAACCAACATATTAATAAAAAATTTATCACCTTAAATAATTAATGTGCACCACACCCTTATTTTCCATGCCTAAATTATCTAAGCTATTTATTATTGAATGTGATTCCTATGGCATGAGCCTTGGTGATGAGCTCCTGTAAGATAGATGTCCCATTTCCATCATCAACAAGGTCCTAATTAGGCATAATTTAGCATACTCTATGTATGATATAGTGATGATGGATGTACTCCATGCAATAAAAAATGGAATTATTGCACATTACATTAGCTGGTTGAATTATATACCAAACCCTACTCTCTTGCCTTAAATGGTTGATAGGCATTCCCTTGTGAAATTTGAGCTCCTCAAGAATCATGTGGGTAAGGAATTAGCTACATCATGTTTAGAGGGGAGGTCCAAATCTAAATATAATAAATAAACTAAATATGAACCAATTTTTTTTTGAGATGTCCCCCTTAATTTTTTTAAATGTTTCCACTATTCTTCAAATTATTGATGAGGAAATTTCAACTATTGAAAAGGAGTCTAGGTTTAAACCCCTTAGTAGTAGATGTGTGGGGAATTGACCCTCTTAGGAGGAGCTCTCTAATTGGCCTAAATCTATCTAGCCCAAATTTGTAGAGGTTACTCTTTCCTTGTTTCCCTAGTTTTTTTTATGATCCTTTTTCAAACAGTGGAAGAGTGGGACTTTGTCTGCAATAATTGACCCTAGTTTTTTAGACAATAAGGTGTGTTTTTGTGCCCTTGGGCCCCCTTTTCTGACCCAACTTATATGGTGATCACAAAATCTATGATCTGGGTAAGATTATACAATCTCCCTTTGGCCATAATAGATATTGGGATGCTTTAATAGCTGGTTAAAAAGATTAGTGTTTTTGTCAAAATTGATCAAGACGTGATTATTCAATAGAGGTTTGTCATGTTTTGTACAATGGTAGATTTATCCAAAGAGTTTCATAATTTAGTTAAGATACTTTAATCTTATGATTCATGGATGTTATACATCAAATATGAAGGGCTACCCTTCAAATGCTTCAAGTGAAACTAGGTGAGACATACAGTGGTAATGTGCCCTAGGAAAGATACAGAAGGTTTTGGTACCCCATTATTAAAGAAATGGGTCATAAATATTAGTATCCCTCACTTAGATCTTGTGAACAACCTTAAAAAATCATCAATTTATTCTCCAACATTGTATAAGGAGTCTTTTTTATCTAGTAGATGGGTTGAAGCCCTCATAGTTATTGGTGGAACCTTAAGGTGATAAGATCCTTTCACAAGGGAATGTGGCCTCCAAAGTGTAATAAGGTCTTCACAATTTTATCAAAAAGTAGATTAATCCTCTTAGCAATAAGGAGGCCTCAATTTTCCATAATATGGAGGGTTTGTTCTCATCTGATAGGGTTTGTTATGATTGTTTAAAGGGACAACAAATCTTTAGATATACGCTCTTATATATAAATAAATATCTTTTTAAGTAGATGATCTAAAAAGGTTGATGCCTCTTTTTATGTGGAATAAGCTAAAGAGAAAATTGACTCCATAGAGATATTGTATCTAACTCAATATCCATGTCTACTTTTTAAACCAAGTTGTGGTAAGAACTATAAAAGAGGTAGGAAATTTGAAGTGGAAAGACAACAATTGGTCACTTTGAATTCCATTGATGGTGGCACTTAGTGGATAATGGAAACCTTGCTCTCCAACATGGGAAGACAAACTCTTACAACTTGAGTTTGAATATTCATGTAGATGGAAGGTTTTTTTTGTCCACTTATGTTGTCTTTGCCTTTGTTTCTACATTTAGTCTTTTCCAATAATCATTCTTTCTTGGTTTGTGACATGTGAGGCTCTCTCAATTTTATGAGGTACTTTATTGAAGAATTTGGATTGCTGTCATTTGTCCTATTGTATGGTTTTTCCATTTTATTTTTATTTTTGGATTATGGATCAAACTTGCCTAGGTTTCTTGGATTCTTTATTCTAAGGGACTGGTCCCCCTAAGGTACCCCATATCTAGTTTTTTCTCTAGCTAAAGAGATTATCTATAAAAAATAAATTATAGACATGATATCCTCATTAATCAACTTTAAAAAACCTTGTTTTAGCATAGTCTGCCATCTAGCTTGGGATGTATTGGTGATGTTTCATTTTGAAAATAATTACATAAACAAACATAGATTCTTGGATTCAAAAAATGTGCATGTGCCTAGATTATGAATTACAAAAATGATGTCATACATTTCTCGAGATTGATCATACCTGATTTCTTAAAAATAAAAAAATAAAAAAGAAAATTTTAATCACTAATTTTAAGCTCCTCACTTGTTAGTTGTAATACAAAAATCACAATGTAAACAAAAAAACTAATTCAAACAAAACTATATATGTTTCAAGTGACAAATTTATCTAAAAACACAATACATTTTCCCCTAAAAATTAAAATAAAAAATTACAAAAAAATAATTTTTTAAGGAAATAATCTTACCATTATGTTTTTTTTTGAAAACATATCAATGCAAAACCTTGATTAAAGAACATATAGGCATTCAAATCAATGTTAAATGTCTTCTTGGAATTAAAAAATAATAAAGGAAACATTATTTTTTCATTCTTCATAAATAGGACTCAAAACAATAACACAAAAGTAGATAATATTCCATTTACTTAACACATTTTTGTACGACCCATATTGAAATATTATTCATGGGTTAATAACATGTCAAGCAAACTTTCATGTCATTGGTATGCACTTCAAACTCAAAACAATTTTCCTTGCAATCAATAGGGTACATATCTATATTATAATCATTAATATACAACTATATAAATTATATCATTTTATAAGTATATATATTATATATTAATGATATTAATAATAATATTATATATTAATTTTTATTAGATAAGGTCAATAAACAAGTTTTATAGGGATCCTAATACTGCTAGTTTAAAAAAAAGTAGTATAATTATAAACAGCTGAAGAATGACAATAGTTCAAAATAGAAGGTCTTCAGTCAAGTATAAAGTAACTAAAAACCTAGAAGCAAAAATAGATAACTAGGGATAACAAACTAAACACAAAATACCACACAACAATTAACTGCTTGAACTAGAAAGCTCCTCAGATCTTGTATTTTCTTGATTGGTCTCCTGCTCTTCCTTATTCTCTAGGCTAGATTCTTTTAGTAGTCTTTCTAGTTCTACCCTTGGTCCACTTTGATGGGCCTTCATCTGAGGTCAAATTGGTCCTATCCTGCATAGGGGATTCTTCATAAATTTCCACCGGTTCTATTTTCTTTTTAAGAAGAGTGTATTTGATTTTTAGAATTACATCCAAGTCATTTTTGAGCTTCACCATAGCTGCTTTAAGTCTGTTCCAATCTATAATGAGGTCTAACATGGCCATCCCAACCTATTCTAGCTTGTCTAAAAAAACTTCCAATTATCTATTGTGCTACCCCAAATAGTATTATATATTATTATATAAATAATATTAATATTATTAAGTATTAACATTATATAACTATATATTTATATTAATACAATATTTATCTAATTTTATTTAATATTTGCAATATAGTTTAATACAATTATAATTAAGTAATGTTATTCTATATCATATAGTTTTTGACCAAATTTTTAATAAAGATAAACTAAAAGATCATTAACAAATCTCAGTTTACAAAAATCTAATGATTTCAAGCCATTAAAAAAATAAAAATGCAAAAAATGAAAACACATTGAATTCTTTGTGTTATTCAAATGACATATCTTACTTTGATTTGATGCTAACTCGACTACAACTTACCCACTTATTTTCCTAAGAAATACCTTCGAACGGAAAAAGACGGTTTTGGGAAGAATAAATCAATACCATGTAATCATGTAAAAAGTTTTGTAAGAAAAAAGTGTATACAAAAAAATGATATCAATCTCAAAAAAACTAAGACAAAAAAAATTCTCACCACATTTATGCAAAGACACTGATTCCAATGTAACTCACATGTTAATAGATTTATTCCTAATATCTCATTTATGTGTGTCAAGATATCAAAACAACATAATATTTTAAACCCATAGCCAATTTTTACACAAAGACTATGATGAGTCATAAACTATTTATAAATATCTCTTTACAAGAATCAAATGGTTTCATGTCATCAAACAATATCGTACTATAAAAAAATTGAAGACCCAATTAGTTAGTTGTGTTTTTGAAAGGATAAATCTTAACTTATAATAATAAAATAGAGATTTGGAAACAAAGAAATCATTTTTTTATTTGATAGGGTAAAAAACAAGTTTTATAGGGATCTTAGAACCATGAAAGTGAAATATATAAAATATCAATAGGTCAAACAAAGGTCACTTGATAAAAACATCAAAAAGAAATTATACCAAATTGAAAGCAAGGGAAATAGAATCAACAGTGATTAGGAGGGGGGTCCCTCTATTGGGTCTTCTTCTTCCTCAAGATTATTCATAGGGATGTCCTACTTAACCTTTGATATCTTAGCTCGTATGTGGTTCCTAGGTACTTTTACTACTTCTCCTAGAAAGATCATGAGGCATCTTCTGCCCTTGGACCTAAAGGGGAGCCTTCTTTATGGGGGCCACTTTGGGGGAACTAGGTGGGGGGTATCCAAGATCTTGGAAAACTATTTGATAGGGATCTGAGTAGACTTAAAACATTGGATGAAGGTCTGGACTGTGGATTCAACTTTCCTATGAAGAGCATTCTATTCTTATATAAGATTTGTGAGGACTAGCCTTGCCTCCTATACCTTAGAATTAAAAATCTCTAGTTGTACCTTGTTACTTTTCATCTCCTCTAATAGAATAGATTTACCCTTCTGCATAGTCTCTTCAGAAGTTCCCACATGAAGGGTGATCAGCATGGATTTGGGTATGAAGAGCTTGAGGGTAGGTTGTCAGTAGGAGATTTTGAAAGGATATCTTGGGGAGTGCTCTTAGAAGGTCGGTAGGATCCCGAGGTGGGATCCTCATCTGAAGAATCTTCCCCAATGGATCATCCCCCCCAAGGAACCTCCTAACCTTGTAGGGTTTGGCCATGTTTGATGAAGAGGAGGATTAACTCTTGGTGTAGGATAGGGTTGGTGTCATTAACTTGAGCCAAAATGGTGCATTTAAGAGATTTAAGAAAGAATAAAGGTAAAATTATCTTATAGCCTAAAAAGTGATTTAACAACAAAAAATGGTGAGAAAATATTAGGGTGTATTTATCCTCAAGGGTCATATAGTGCATTACCTAGAGATAGATTTATAACCCGTGACAAGGAAGGTTTGCTTGGGGGAATATTTTCTTGTCGATCTTCACAAACTGGTTCATCCAAAAAAATTATTAAAAGAGCTCCTATTTTTTAGTTTGGTCCTTGAATGCCTTAGTCCCCTCATATGACATGTTAATTACTTCCCCAATAAATTCCTTTATAATAGTGATTTTTATGCCATGGATTTTCACCTTGAATTTGTTCTAAGCTACTACAAAATCTTATGCCACTTCTACATCATACTCTATGTTTCTCACCATAAACTCAATGAGACCCTCATATTTGAGTTTCTTCTAAACCTTTTTTTGTGCTCACACTTCCATGCATGAGATGGGCTCAAGCCTTTCCTAATCTCCTCCCATAGAAGTGGTGTCAACAGAGTTAAGGCAAGCAAGCAAATAGTTCTGGATGGAGTGATTTTGAATAATGAAAATGGTGCTTGGGAAGCCCACCAATATCACCCTATAATAATTATGCCTCCTCATATGATCATAATTATGGATTATCATATTTGATATCCACCCCTTGAATGAAAAATTACACATGTATGGTGACATGATGCCATATTTAGATAGTGGTACTCTCATTTCATAAGGTTTTGAGGACGTTATTAGGAACATTTCTTGATTCATGGTGGCAAGAATGAAATCTTGATATTATAGACATGAGCATAAGTTTATGAGAATAAGAATTGTATTAAATAAAAAAAATTGGTTTATGCATGTCGATTTATCAAAATATCAAAACATTTTAAACCCCTAACTTATTTTTACATATACCTAAAATTAATCATTAAAATTCACATATCTCTATTTAAAGTAACCTAATGATTCCATATAGTCAAAAAAATAGTACTTTAAAAAAATGAAAAAAATCAAATATTTATGTTATTTAGAGGATAGATCTTACCTTCTAATGAAAAGAAGGGTTTTGGAAATAATGAAATCATGATCTTACAAACCTATATAGAAGTATATGAGAAAAAAAATATTATTAATAAAAAGGTCTATATGCATCCAACTATCAAAATAACACAATATTTCAAAGCCATAACCTATTTTTAGAAAAACCCTAAGATTAGTTGTAAAGTATCCATAGAGCTCTATTTTCAAGAAGCTAATGATTTCTTGCCCTCAAACAATATAATACTATAACTAGCAATTTCTTGAGGGTGAAAGGAATGCCAAAAGGAATCACAAACATTATCATAGACAAGTGGCATCATATGGTTTGATGTCAAACTTTGGTGGGGTGGGTTAGGTTGGAAATGGCCATCTAATTCAATGAAGATGCGGACTATATATGGATCAGGATTGATAATGACTAGTGGGATGTTGATGCATTTTTTATTGGAAGTCCCCCTATTAGTCACCAGGAATGACACTAGAAGGTAAATCATCCAATATGGAGGGATTTATTTATTCCCTAGAGTCATGAGGCATAAATGTGGATTTGTCACTTTTTTTGGTGGAGCTGCTAGGGTGTCCCATACATTTTGTTTAATCTATTTTTAGGCTCATTTTGATTGGATTGAAACTACCTTGAGTTTATCTTCAGTTCAGAACAATTGAAATGAACTTGGATAAGCCTGGGCATTGATCACCTAGGCTCCATTTTGACTCTATGTTTTCACCACATGGCACCCATCCATTAGCCCAACTTATCCATTGGTTCTTGCAAGCATGTTTGTCACTATTTTTATACCTAGACACATTTCAATAGCCCAAAATGTGAATATACTTTTAATTTATCATGAAAAAATGATTTGACTTTGTACACAATGTATTTTTATAAATAAGATATACATACTATATAAAAGCTTAGAAAATAAGATGTTCCCAGTCATTTTATTTGTAAAATTCCATTCATTAAATGTATAGAGTAGTATATTACAACTAGAACTGATACAAATGAATTGAAAAAGGCAATTCTTTCAATATTTTTCCTTTAATTTCCTCATATTAAGTTTGCTTGGTGTATTTACATATTGAGAATCCTTCATTCTTGAAAAATGTTCAAATGTAAAAATAGGGGAGATATATGTATTTAATTAAGGGAGCATACTCTTGATATAACAATGAAGGTCAAGCCTTGATGATCTATGTTTTTAATATCAACTATTACTTTTTAAAGAGTCATTCCATGTGATTTATGTATGGTTAGGCCCCATGATATTTTGATAGGTATTTGTCTATGATTGCCTTGAGTAATAGAAGGAACTAGAAGATGTAAAGGATTATTACTATCCCATGGTGGACCAAAGTATCTCTTTAATGCAATAACTATGTACATTGGTAATGATGGTGGCTTTGAATAAAGACTATAGACAATGTGAACAATTTATCCAACTACTCCATTAACCAATCCTACTTTCACCCATATATTTTTTATAATAATGATTTTTTATCCCTTACATAGAATCACAATTGATTTAAGTTGACTATCATTTTGGTGACATGTCTCCATAGATTTGATCTATTCAGCTTTACATATTACAACTACAATGTTAAAGAATTTTCGTATTTATTTATTATGCATTATTACCAATATGTTAGTTACATACAAGTGGGTTGAGTGTTTAAAATGATGTTATTCTTATACATGCATGAATGATTCTATCCTTGACATGATAATAGACCAATATTTATCTATAGGGTTTACATATTTGATATCTGACAGTAAATTTATAAATTCTAGCTATTATTCTATATATCCTTGTTAATAAAAATTTGATTCCAATGTCACAATTATATCAAATGTGTGCCATAACATATGATAAAAATACCTACCTAAATACATTGGAATATCATTTATAGGTGGAAGCATCCTAAGTCCTAAATAAGTATCATTAAACAAACAACAAAATTTTTATTTTTATGGTGCATAAAGGATTCACGCAACCAATTATTTATATTACCAATCATCTTTGGGCCTATGAAGCTCATTTAATCTATGAGTACATATTCAATATATCCCATTTCCTTTTAAAAATTATTAATGCATGCCCATCAAGTGGTTGCATTATCGGATAGGAATATGGAGGGATGAATGTATCATCGATGCATTTATGTTAAATTATACAACACCAATTGGATCTATTATAAGTAGGAGAGATTTACCTATAACTACAATAAAATCCAAGTAACATTTAATGTTTCTAACAAAGAATGATTTTCCTATAGCTATTGTTCCCTCTGTAATCATGTTGAGGTAGATGGTTACTATCAATTTTAGGAATGCTTCTAAATTATGTCGAATACATGTGTATTTGAGATCCGATGCATTGATAGGTCACTTGGGGAACAATTATCTATGTTTATTCTGGATGTGCATTACTACTCTATAAATTATTATGAAGATATCTGTAGGCTGAGTGGTACATCAGAAATCATAAGGGACCTATGGCTTAAAATCAGTCTTAAGGTATACAAAAGGGTCTTTTAAAGTTCTAAGGATTAATATGTTCAATAATAAATCTAAACCAAGCTTACAAACATTTACTAAATTGATCAAACTCAACTTGAATATCAACTACCATTAAATGAATCAGTTTAGATATAAACATGTAATCAATTCTATCCAATATAGTAGAGCCTATGAGAAGAGGCAATCACTTAAAGGAAAGAACCCTGATTCAATTTTATATTTTGTTCAATTAATGATATTTTCCTTTGTTGTCATGACTCGTAAATAAACACCAAGATAATAAATAAAATAAGCATAAGATAAATTAAAGAAAAAATAATAAATCAATTCATAAACACATCTTCCATAAATCAATAACATCAACATAACTCAACAATTAAAATAAATGATAAAAATAACATCTATCTACTAAGAAACTAAACAACAAATTACTTAAGAAAACTAAAAATAAGAAAACTAAACTAAAATAGAAAAAGAAATCAAAACAATTAGAAACTAAATTGGAATCATATTTAAACTAAATGATAAGTTAAAGTCAAAATAAAATACAATATAGATATAACATGCGAGTCTCAACAAAGAGAGTCATCTTAGAAAAATAGATCATTTTTATTTGAGAAACCAACATCTTCTTTACAAAATATCTTTAAAAGATAATTTTTACAATCAATTAGATCAATGAAATGTCATAAACAACAAAGTTTTCATCATTATTCAGGTTGAATACTTAGATTTTGTACATAAGACTGCAAGAAACAATCATTGAAAGATGTTAAAATTGAAAAACTTAAGATAATCTATTATAAATGATAATATAAAGTTGGATATAACTTTATTTCCTAAGCAAAATATTCAGTCATAAGAGAAAGTACCATTGGTCTATCATTCAAAAGTCATGTTATCCTAGAGAAATTGCTTAGAAGAGAGAGATAAATGATTGAATTTACAATGTATAAGTCTTCAATACCTATGTTGTTCCTCTTCAAATGAATCCTTGATCTCCTTTTATACTTCCAAAGTTGGTTGAAAAAGTTGTAACTAACTTTAGTTAGTTACTTGTTAACTTTAGTAATTAACTTTTAAAATTTAATTAACTTGGTAGTTATAATTTAAGATTATTTAAGACTTTAAAAATCTTAAGAGATCAAATATTTGAATTTAGACCAGGTATTCCTAATGGGTGGGGACCCTTTAGCCAACTAGTAATAATAGGAATAACATTTAATAAATAAATAATATGATAAAATCATATTTAAATAAAATTCTTATCTACATTAATTCTATTTTTCATATAATCCATATAACTTAAGCATAATTATATATATGATCAATTTACTATCCAATAATTTACCAAAATCTTCCAAAACTGAAATTATTCCTTTCTTTTCCATGTGTAATATCATTCTTGAGAAAATGAATTATTTAGTGTAATGCTTTCACACTAAAAATATTTTGACCAAATCACGTG